>CM028132.1:511120000-511677500 GCA_016271365.2 Neoceratodus forsteri
GTTGGAGTATCATGTGTTTGCCCCACTGTGATTGTATTGTTTGTCGGAATGTGCCTGCTTGCCCAATCTGTCCTGCGCTATTTGGCCACTGCTCTCCATGCCCTCCACCCATTCTCCTCTCCCCCTCTGCCTATCTATGTCCACCAGCGCTGTCGCACGCTGGGGATTGTTCGTAGGAGGGGGTGATGAAGGTGGGTTGGGGGCCGTGGACAGCAGAGACCAAATGAGTGGCACTCTCCAATCAGGGTGATTAGGACCAGAAGACACCCTGGGGCGAAATGGTGCCAGGAATGCAGTGAATTCTGTTCTGGTTCTCATACCCAAGGGTTCCTCCTTTTTGGGAGGGCAAGCAGTTGGGACGACTCGCCATCATTATCCAATCCGGGCGCTGTTATGCAATGCCAGATCTGTTTGCAACAAGACTGCCCTTATAGCGGATTTTGTTGGTATGGCAGATCTGGCTTGCGTTACCGAGACCTGGTTGGATGGGAATGCTGCCCCTATTTTGGAGGTGGCTGTCCCTCCCAGCTACTCAGTTATACACCGCCCGAGACTGGACCGCGGCGGGTGGGGGGGGGTTGCGGTCTGTTTCAAGACCGAATTGGGTCTAACTGGTGTACCGGTTGAGGAGGCCATTTCATTTGAGTGTACGGCGGTAACTGGTTTGGGGTGCAGGATAGCTCTCATTTACTGTCTACTGGGGATAAGAAGCTATTCCTACAGGAAGTAGCAGACTTCGCCACCGACATGGCGTTGGAGTCGCCCAGACTGATGGTTCTGGGCGACTTCAATGCCTGGGTCGACGACGAATCCTCACTTTTTGGACAACACCTCCTCCAGGTGATGACATCCCTGGGCTTCACACAGGTTGTTTCCTCAGTTACTCACAAAGGTGGTCACTCTCTTGATTTGGTCTTTCTCCTGGGGATTGAGGCCTCTGAATTGGTGGTGGAACCTGTCAGTTGATCTGATCACTACATCGTTGGGTTCAATTTTTCAGCCCCTCAGGTAGGTCGGCCCCTGTGGAGATGGTCAGTTCTCTTGCTCTTTGCGGGATGTGGTCCCTGAAGACCTGAAGGCAGTGATTGACCTCTCATTGATTGGTGAGTTCAGCACGGATCCCGAACTATTAGTTTCTGCCTATAATAGGTCTATTTCGTTAGCTCTTGATCTGATTGCTCCTGTCTGGGTTCACCCCCTTCCGCTTCGCCCCGGGGCCCCATGGTTTGACGGGTCTCTGAGGGAGCTGCAGAGGTTGAGGCGTAGGTTAGAGAGTCGCTGGCGGAGGACTGCCTTGGATGTCGTCCACCTTATTTTGCTAGAGCACTACAAACTCTATCAAACAGAAATTTCCCGTAAGAAGGCAGAATTCCTGTCCAGGGAAATAGCTGTTGTACGGAATCGACCACCTCGACTCTTCCAAACTGTTTACAGGCTGTGCAACCCAGCCTGTCAGCAGCTCCGTTGAGCTTTTTCACAAAGTAAGTGTGATGAGATCGCTCGTTTCTTTGCGAATAAGGTGACCAACATCAGGCAAGAGTGCCATCAGCTTCACCCTATGGGGAATGCTGCTGCTCGGTGCTTGGTCACAGAGCCCGGAGTTTCCTGGAGTACCTTTGATCTGCCGGAGTTCATGGACATTATTAGGCTTGTCCAGGGGATGCGTCCCACTTGCTGTAGTTTAGATCCGGGCCCCACTTCCCTGATTTTGGGGTGTAGTGATATCATCGGCCTGGTCTTAGCTCGGAATGTCCGGTGCTTTTTGGTCTTGGGTGAGTTTCCTAGCTCCCGGAAGGAGGCAGTGGTGACACCCCTCCTGAAGAAAGTTTCTTTAGACCCGGAGAACCTAGCAAACTACAGGCCTATCTCTAACCTTCCTTTTGTGGAAAAGGTTATTGAGAAAGTTGTGGCAGCTCAACTGGAGGACCATTTAACCATTCATAATTTATACGAACCTCTCCAATCGGATTTTCATAAGAGGCATAGTACTGAGACTGCTCTGGTTCAGGTGCTCAATGATCTCCTGATGGCGAGAGATCGGAGAAGCCATTCCATCTTGGTACTCCTAGATTTGTCATCAGCTTTTGACACTGTAGACCATGGAATTCTGCTCGAGCGTGTGATGTTCATCTGTGGGCTGTCCGGGACAGTCCTCAGATGGTTTACATCTTTCCTCGCCAGTAGATCTCAGAGAGTCGCCTCTGAAATTTTTTCTTCTGGGTCTTTCTCTCTGCCTTCCGGGGTACCCCAGGGCTCGGTGCTGTCTCCCATGTTGTTTGCAGTGTATATGCTGCCCCTTGGGAGACATTGTAAGACGGTATGGGCTGGGGTTTCACTGCTATGCTGATGATACCCAGCTCTACCTGTCTTTGGCCCCCAATCAGATTAGTGTTATCTCAGTACTGAACAGCTGCCTTGTAGAAGTCCAAGACTGGATGAGTTCCAGCAGTTTAAAGTTGAACCCAGGAAAGACGGAAGTTTTGGTTGTGGACCCAGGTCTTAGGACAGAGGGGTTGAGGACTGGTCTCCCCTCGGGCTTAGTCCTGGGAAGGCCCAGATTCTCACCTCTGAGCGGGTGCATGACCTGGGAGTGGTGCTTGACATTGGGCTGACCCTTCGACATCAGGTATCGGCAGTCATCAAGCTGGCCTTTTACCATCTTAGGAACACTGCCAGGATCAAGCACCTTGTTCCGTCCAGCGATCTGCCTACTTTGGTCCACGCCTTTGTGAATTCTCGCCTTGACTGTTGCAACTCCCTTTATTATTTTTTTTATTAGTTATTTAACCAGGACTTTACCTGGGGCTTCCAGGGGTTGATATATGCCGCTTGCAGCTAGTGCAGAACACTGCGGCACGTTTATTGACTGGGGTATCAAGGAGATCACATATTGCCCCTGTGCTGTGCAATCTGCACTGGCTGCCTGTTCAGTGGCAGTTCACCTTTAAGGTAGGTTTATTAACTTACAAAGCCCTACATGGACAGGGTCCTGACTACCTGAAAGAGCTCCTGGTTCCCTACACCCTGTTGCAACAGCTCCGCTCGGCTGACGAGGAGTTGCTGGAGATTCCAAGGGTTTGTTTAAAGTCATCTGGTGCGTGTGCCTTTGGGTTTGTTGCCCCCACCCTCTGGAATTCTCTGCCCCATCAGCTACGTGAGTGTGGGACAGTGGAATGTTTTAACCAGGCACTGAAGACCTTTCTGTAGGGAAAAGCATTTTCTGAATTTTTGTGATTTTATTGGTTTTACGGTTTTGTTTTATGCATTGTGCAGCACCTTGATATATGAAATGCACTATATTAAATCAAATAAATAATTATTATTATTTCTAGTGTGCTTACCCGGTGAACAAAAGCTAAATAAAAATGAATGTGTCTCACAAAGGAATTATGAGATGAGTAATGCTCTGAACCCCAGGAAGGGGAATCAAAGTCCTGTTCTGGGGAGACCTCAGGCTCGATGGGCTCCCCCTTTTCTTCCGATTCTTCATACAGGTATGCTGGTTCCTGCGAGGGAACAGAGACAGGAACCAGTGGAACCAATGGACGGACCAAGGGACTGACAGCCTGGAGGGCATGCAGGACTTGCAGGGCCTTGCCAATATCGGCCTGTCTGCTGAGAGTTCCTTTGATTTTTCAGCATGAGGTACAGCAACATGTTTTTCTTTATGCCTTCTTTTAGCTGGAACCAGTTCAGTAGCCGGTTTCACTGGTCTCTTGGCCTTAGATCAATCAAGTTTATTCGTGGGTCCTGGATCGTATGGCTCTTATTTTTTCCTTTTCTTGAGGAGGAAGCCACATCTGTAGATTTCAAAGGAAGAGGCAGGAGTGGCCATTTACTCCAGCATTTTAGCCCTCTTTTTTAAAGTTTTAGTGTAAAACATTTTACTGATATCAAGGTTGGCAAAACTATGACTAGGTCTCAAACACACAATGCACAAGTTGTGCCTATCAGCTTAAGCTACAATTTGCCCACAGCTAATACAGTGTTAAATCCAATAGGTACTGTCTTTGTCTTTTGTTTACGTGCCTCTGACATGGATGTCAAACACAACACCAATGTAGAGAAAAAACGACAAATATGTTGCGGGTGATACCTTTTATTGGACTAACAAAATTATTTTTTCACACAGAGGGGGTGGACGCATGGAACGGCCTTCCTGAGGAGGTTGTGGGGTCAAAAACAGTGGGGGAATTCAAGAATGCATGTGACAAACATACGGCAATTATAGTGGGTGGTGGGAGCAAGTAGACTGGTAGTTAACTAGGATCAGCAGTTTATCCAGTAGGCAGGGAAACGGGCAGACTAGGTGGGCCAAGCAGTCCTTATCTGCTGTCAAAGTCAGTTTCTATTTCTGAGACTAGCTTCTGAGATATAAAACTCTTCCTCAGGTGGCGATTATGGTAATTAGCTAATTCCCTAAAATCATCAGGGGAAAAGCTAGAGGGCATGCTGACACTGACCTGAAGAAGAGAGTTTTATCTCTCGAAAGCTAGTTTCAGAAATAATTTTGTTAGTCCAATAACAGCAGCCAGCTCCTGGATCCCCCTCCCTGCGGCAGGTAGCCACCATTAAGCCATTATAGCAGGCTCAAACTAGAAGAGCAGCTGGCTCCCAGACCCCCCGCAGCAGGCAGCTGCCATTGAGCCATTACAGCAGGCTCACTCCAGAAGAGCAGTCAGCTCACGGACCCCTCCTCCCCACAGCAGGTATGGGCTCTTACGCATAGTGCTAGGATCGGAGGATCCATTCTGATTGTTTCAATTGCCAAATGTTTACCTGCCCGTAGCCGAAGAGGCAGTTACCTTAAGCAGTGCTGTTGTTGGTTGGGTTCCTTGCACTGTCGGAACAGAGCTCTAATTGCATGTAGTTACCATGTTGTTGTGGGGACTGTGTAAGGCAACTACTGTAGTGTTTAACGCGCCTGTCCACATCTACTGTTCGTGCTCTCTGCATTGTCAGAATGGAGCTTTAAATACCTGTTTGTACTGTGTTGGGAACTCCCCGGCTTTTCTTTATGTCCGGTCACAGCCCATGGAACCTTCTCTCAGGCATTCTGTCTGTGTACTACCCGCCTGAGGCTCCCAGAACTGCACCCCTCTTCCCAACCCTCATTCCAGCAAATATTCTTCAGTGTCGTACCCCCCCCAGTTGACCTCGAGAAATGTAAATTGCATACCTACCGTAATTCTTTTTTTTTTTTAACCTTATATTTATCCTCCTACTCCACTCTTTCAGACCCACTCAAGTAGCCTTCTACAATGTCCCACGATGCCCCCAGGAGTCTGCTCCCAGACTGTCCATCCGCTCAACGAGCCCTTAGGTAACCCGGTATACCCCCTTGGGTGGGGCGCGGAAGGTCTCCCCAAGCCTTTCCCCCTCACAACGGTAGAGTGCGCGGTCCACATCGGAGTCTGCCCTAGTGAGCACCAGTGATGTGGTCCATTTCCTCCTCTTTCTGTTGAGCTCCCTAGGCGTCGGTGTGCAATGGGGCCAATGAGCTAGGAGGTGCATTGAGACATGCCTCCCGCTCCGCCCCCTGCCATCTACCCAATAACCTTGCTGCCACTCCGACGTACTGCACCTACCACTGGCTCCCCCAGATGGCAGTACAGCGGCGGGAGCCTGCAGAGAACCCCCCCCCCAGAGAAGGAGAGCAGCCATTGGGCACTCCATCCTTCTCCTCCCTGGCC
Source organism: Neoceratodus forsteri (assembly GCA_016271365.2). Taxonomy (NCBI): domain Eukaryota; kingdom Metazoa; phylum Chordata; order Ceratodontiformes; family Ceratodontidae; genus Neoceratodus; species Neoceratodus forsteri. Next base: position 511,125,694 of record CM028132.1, read on the forward strand.
GACCTTACCATAATTCTTGATCTTCTCTTGTGTCTTCTCCAATTATTACTAATGGGTGTAAGCCAGAGACACACACCTGCCACGGGAGCTTTTTTTTTCCTGGAAGGAGGAATCGCACCTATGGTGCCGACCACGTGGTTGACGCACTGCGTAGAGCACGTGGGTGGGCCGCTAGACGCCGTAGACTCCTCCTCCATCCCAGTTCTGTTAAGCCAGAGAGGCAGAAAGACAAGTTCCAGAGAAAGAGGGTGAGGCAAGAAAGTCGAAGGACAGAAAATGGAAAGGATGTAAACTGAAAAAGGTATGAGCTGATTAGTGGACAGGAGAAGAGCACCCTACCCTAAGTGGCCAAAGGGCCCCAATCCTTGGGTGGGCTCGGAGAAAGGAGAAGTCAAAGGAAGAAAGACAGAAGAGATGGACGCAAGGGATAAGGGGGGGGAGGAGAAGGGCTGTCTGCCATGCTAAATTGGAGACCATTGGCTTGAGAGTTTCAAAATCCCTGTGGTACTGAAAGACAAGGGAGCAAGGATCCTGCCAGTTAAAAGGCTATTGAACCAATGTCTGATGGAGATTACTGGTCTTGTCAAACTTGGCGAAGGCAGACCCATTCTCACACCCTTTATTCAAAATTTTATGAAGATCTTAAAGCCTAGGTCTCACAGACTGTCCCTTGGAGAGCAACAGTCCTGCTCAGAAGAGAAGTGAGTCCTGACTTAGGTGTAGGGAAAGAAATCTGGTAGAAGTTTTCCCCATGGCAGTACTAGTGCAGTCCGCACTTCAGCAGAAGAGAACTATGGGACATCTGTGCCGTAAGAAAAAGAGAGGAAGGAATTCTCAGGGCTGCACTGAAGAAAAGATAGCCAGAGGGTGACAAAAAACAGAAGATTATACCAGCCTCAAGCAGGGGACACCCAAGTGAATCATGAAGAGAATCCAAGGGAGTTCCCTCAGAGGGTTTAGGCGAAGACCCTGCTCACCATCCTCCAGGGTGAACGCTCTGTGACTTTTAGAGAAGGAACAGAGAGCTATGAGGTACCGGGGGACTGAGCTCCCAACTGGCCTCAGGAGGGAAGGGGGAGGGCGAGCAGGGTGGAGGCGACACCCAAGAACTGAGGCCCATGAGGGGATGGAGGGTGGGGATCAGTAACGAATGGTGAAGATACAAGAGAAGATCAAGAATTATGGTAGGTACGTAATTTACATATCTTCCCTTGCCAATCTTCACCATTCATTACTGCTGGGTGAGTACCAAGCCCCCCGGAGAGGACCTGGCACAGCCCCAAGGGAACAACCCCTCAGCCTCCTGCGGGTGAGATGCAGGAGGGGGAGACCCTAACCGCACTAGACAGAAAAAGGTCCAAGGCTACTCAGGACAAGGAGGTGTCCCCTGTGGCTGAGGGAATGGAAGGTACCCCTGAAGAACCCTCCCATGCCCTGCAGGAGAAAAGGGGGTCCCACAGAAGGCAGAGGAAATCACCCAACGGGTGACAATGTGGACAGACGAAGCCACGCCACCCGCCTAATGCAGATTGTTGTCCCTGCTAGTCTGGACGCCACCTCATTGGCATCGTAAACACAGAATTTGACAGCAGATAAGGACCACTTGGCCCACCCAGTCTGCCCATTTCCCTACCTAATGGATAAGCTGAAGATCCTAGTTAACCAGCAGCCTACTTCTTTCTACCCTCACCCCCTAGAATTGCCTTACGACTGTCCCATGCATGCTTGAATTCAACCACTCTTTTTGACTCCACAACCTCCTCCGGAAGCCGTTCCATTCACCCACAACCCTCTCCGTGAAAAAATACTTCCTTACATTAGCTCTGAGCCGCCCCATCTTCAAATTGTGCCCCCTTGTTCTTGCACACCTCTTTTTTTGAAAGATGCTACCCTCTTGGACTTTGTTGATTCCCCTGAGGTACTTGAAAGTTTCTATCATGTCCTCCCTCTCCCTCCTTTCCTCGAGGCTATACATATTAAGCTCCTTTAGTCTCTCTTCATATGTCTTCCGGTGCAGACCCTGCACCATTTTAGTTGCCCTCATCTGGACACCTTCCATGTTGTCTATGTCCTTGCGGAGACTGGGCCTCCAGAACTGCACACAGTACTCCAGGTGGGGTCTCACCAGCTGTCTGTACAGAGGCATAACAACTTCCTGTTTTCTGCTGGTGATGCCTCTCCCTATGCATCCCAGTATCCCCCCAGCCCTCCTTACTGCCCTCTCACATTGCTTGCCCACCTTTAAGTCATCTGATATGACTACCCCCAGGTCCCTTTCCATTTTTGTTGTTGTTAGTATCTCACCCCCCAATTGTGTACTCCTCCCTTGGGTTTTTGTTTCCCAGGTGCATCACCTTGCACTTCTTAGCATTGAATCTAAGCTGCCATACATTTGACCATTTCTCTAACCTTGACAAGTCCCTTCTCATCCTTTCCACCCCAGCTTGTGCATCAACTCTGTTGCAGATCTTTGTGTCATCTGCAAAGAGACATACTTTTCCTTCCAGTCCCTCTGCAATGTCGCTTATAAAGACATTGAAGAGGACTGGTCATAATACTGAACCCTGCAGTACCCCACTAGTAACCCCCCTTTCTTCAGAGTGGACTCCATTTACTATTATCCTCTGTGTCCTGTTCTCCAGCCAATTCTTTACTCAGGCTATCATCTTGGGACCCACTCCCAGGCTGGCTAACTTGTATATTAATCTTTTATGTGGGACTGAGTCAAATGTCTTGCTAAAATCTAGGTAAGCCTTGTCCACAGCCCCTCCTTGATCTACTACTTTGGTCACCCAGTCAAAGAAATCTATTAGATTCGTCTGGCATGACCTTCCCACTGTGAATCCATGCTGCCTTGGGTCCTGTGCCCCTCTGGCCTCTAGGTACTTGACAATTCTTTCCTTCAGAAGCAATTCCATCATTTTCCCTGTCACTGAGGTTAAACTAACAGGTCTGTAGTTTCCTGCTTCTGCCCTGCTCCCACCTTTGTGAAGGGGAATCACATCTGCCCTCTTCCAGTTCTCAGGTACCACCCCATCCTCCCATAATTTGTTCAAGAGGGTAGTCAGTGGTATCACTAGTTCTACCCTTAGTGTTTTTAGAATTCTGGGATGAATCCCATCAGGCCCCATTGCTTTGTCCACCTTCAGTTTTAAGAGTTCTTTCAGAACCCTTTCTTCTGTGAATGGACTGGTATCAACTTCTGTATCCAGAGTGTTTCTATTTGTTTTAGGTACATCCCCCTCTTCATTTGTAAATACTGAGCAAAAATATTTGTTTAGTATCTCTGCCTTTTCACTGTCACCCTCTGCCCACCCCTCCTCCCCTTTATTAAGCCTCACTACCCCTCCCTTAGTCTTTCTTCACTCCCTGATGTTCCTAAAAAAAGGTTTTATCCCCCTTCTTAACTGAGTTGGCTATCTTTTCCTCGGTTCAGGCCTTTGCTGTTCTGACTGCCTTCCCAGCTTCCTTTTGCTTCAACTGATACAATTCTCTGTCCTGCTCCTTCTGCGATTCCTTGTACTTTCTAAATGCTTTCTTTTTCTCTTGAACCTTCACTGCCACCTCCTTTGAGAACCATAGCGGTTTCTTACATTGTTTTGTTTTATTTGTTTCACACAAAGGCTTGTTACCTCTGTGATGGCAGTTTTTATTATTCCCCACTGTTCTTCTACCCCTCCTTCCTGCCCATTTGCTAGTGCATTCCTTAGGCACTCACCCATTTTGGCAAAGTCAGCCCTCCTGAAGTCCAGTACTTTTGCCTTTGTATGGCTTGACTCTACTGCTGTGTTTATTGTGAACCATACTGTTCGATGGTCGCTAGTTCCCAGATGGCTACCCACTTCTACATCTGTGATCCTCTCTCCATCTCCATTTGAGAGAACCAGGTCTAAGATTGCTCCCTCTCGAGTGGGTTCCAATACTAGTTGTCTAAGGCATGCCCCCTGTAGGGCATCTAGAATAACACCACTCTTAGAAGTGGCTGCTGCAACTGCACTCCAGTTAACATCTGGCATATTCAGATCACCCATCAGCAATATCTCCCCTTTATTTGCCATTCTAAGTATACTTTTTATCATTTCCTTGTCCATTTCCTCCCCCTGAGAGAGGGGTCTGTATACAACCCCTGTGCGGACTGTGGTGCCATTGCCTGCCTCCAAATTGACTCACAGAGCTTCTACTCCCTGTTTACCCTTCTGTTCTGTTACTTTGATTCCTTCCCTTATGTAGAGAGCTACTCCTCCTCCTCCTCTTTTACCCTCCCTGTCCCTCCTGTAGATAGTGTATCCTGGTATGTTTACGTCCCAGTCACGGTTCTGTGTGTAACATGTTTCTGTGACTGCCAAGATATCTAGATGTTCCTCCTCCATCAAGGCCACTAATTCAGGAAGCTTGTTACCCAGACTACAGGCACTGGTACTCATTGCTCTCCATTTTTTGATGGCTTTATCTTCTGTAGCAGCATCCCCCACTGACCTTTCTACCTTGGTCTTTTTCTCATTTAGTACCCTGTTCTGTAGGGGGAGGCTGGGATTTTCCTGCTGCTTAACAGTGCCTCCCCCCTTGACTAGTTTAAAAGCTTGCCAATGAAGCATTTAAACCGACTGCCCAAAAGACTTGTTCCCTTCCTGGACAGATACAGACCATCCTGCCAGTATAGGCTGGTGTCCCTCCAGGATCGTAAGATGCCCTTGCCTGGTGCCTTGCAAGTTCCAGACCTTGAGCAGAGAGGGCAATGGCCTGTCTAGATTGCTCCATATCAGCCAAAGATGCCAATACCTGAGCTAACATCAACCACAGGTGCATGTTACAGGCAGCATGGTGTGCCTGATAAGAACCTATGCACATCAACACACGGGCTGAAGAGAAAAAGTACAGTTACGTAAGGTAGATCTTCGAGAGAGACTCTTGAAGTAGGTAATTACATATAGGACTGACACCGGCAGGTGTTGGGACCCAGCAACATTTCTAGTTAGTTAGTCTCTGGCGAGGACCGCCTAATATCAGGTGACCGCGCCAGAGACGCCGGTATAGTCAGGTCCTCACACCGCCTTTTCCGGTTCTTTCCGCCAAAGGAGGCAGGATGAGAGAGAAGAGTATTTCCTCACTGGAAAAGGAGCTGAAAACCTAGGGGATGGAGGGCGGAAGGTATTACCTACTGCAAGAGCCTCTCGAAGATCTACTGTACTGCAAATTTCTTACGTAACTGTACTATCTTACTCCGAGAGGGCTCTTGCAGTAGGTAATTACATATAGGACTGAGTCCCAAGCAGTCTGAAACAAGAAGAAGCACACGAGAGGAAGAAAGCTACTCAGAGTAGATCCTTTAGCTGTAAAGGCCTTAAGAAAGGAGGCCTTACAGGACAGCCAACCTGAAGCCAGCTCTATGGCGAGAGGCAATATCCAAACTGTAATGTTTTGTAAAGGTATGGACGGAAGTCCAAGTGGCAGTAGCACAGATGTCTGCCGCTAACACATTCTTGAAACAAGCCGCCAAGGCAGCGACTCCTCTGGTGGAGTGGTCTTTTACTTGACCTGGAAGGGTCTTCTTGTGCTTGTCATAACAGAAAGTGATGCAATGAGCCAACCATTTGGATAGGCATTGCTTAGAAACAGCATTGCCTTCTCTTTTGGGTGCAAATGAGACAAACAGTTGATCAGTCTTTCTGAGATCCTTTGTCCTGTTAGTGTAGTATCTCAGAATCCGGTGAACATCCATAGTATGTAGTAAATACTCTCCTTGATTGGAGTACTGTGTAAAGAAAGCGGGTAACTCTATGGACTGGTTCAATGTAGATTCCGCTACCACCTTGGGGAGAAACTTAGGATTGGTGCGCAGAGCCACACGTTCCTTGTGGAAAATCAAGTATGGAATCTTACACATCAGGGCCCGGAGCTCGGAAATCCTCCAAGCCAAGGTAATGGCCACGAGAAAAAGTGTCTTCCAAGAAAGGAACTTCAAGTCTGCAGAGGCTGCCAGTTCAAAAGGAGGCAGAGTTAGTTTCTCAAGAACAAAATTCAAATCCCAAGGAGGGGTGGGAACTCGAATAGGAGGTCTCAGGTGGAGAACCCCTCTAAGGAAAGTCTTCGAGACTTCCAGTTGAGAAAACGTTCTGTCTGCAAAGGGAACGTGATAGGCCGAAATGACCACCATGTAGACTTTCAGAGAGGAGTGACTAAGACCTAGGTTGAAGAGACGGCGCAGGTACTCCAGCAGACATCCCGTGGGGCAGGAGAAAGGCTCAACACCTTTTGAAGCAGCCCAAATTGTGAACCTTTTCCACTTCATGGCATAGGTAGACCTAGTGGAGGGTTTCTTAGCCTTCACCAGAATTTCTGCCACCTGGGGAGAAACTCCAAAGCGGGTTTGGGCTATGTCTGCAGGAGCCATGCATGTAGCTGAAGGGACTTGAGACCTGGATGGACCAGGGTCCCCCGATCCTGGGTCAGTAAACATCGTGACAGACGAAGAGGGAGCGAGGTTCCTCTGAGAATTGTTGCAGAAGAGAGAACCAAACTTGCCTGGGCCAAAAAGGAGCGATCAGAATCATTTGTGCTCCATCTGAACCTAGTTTCTGCAAGACCCGTGGGATCAAAGGAATTGGGGGAAAGGCATAGACAAATCTGTCCTTCCAATCTAGAGACAGAGAGTCTCTCCAGAAAATGCCTCGCTTTTGAACGAGCAAGCAGAAATCTGGAAGCTTTGCGTTTTGAGGGGAAGCGAACAGGTCGACCTGTGGTGTTCCCCAACATAGGAAGATGTAGTCTAGGATCCCTTGATCCAGTTCCCACTCGTGGGCCAGGGTGGACGAGCGACTCAGCTTGTCTGCCAAGGTGTTTTCGACTCCCGGAACATGAGTTGCCGTAAGGTGAAGGTCGTGTTATGTTGCCCAATCCCACACTCTCATTGCTTCCTTGCAAAGAGCGTAGGACCCAGTCCCTCCCTGTTTGTTGATGTACCATACCACAAACATATTGTCCGTCTGGACAGCTAGGTGGCCTGGAAGGAGATACTGATGAAGGGCTTGGAGTGCATACAGCACTGCCTGGAGCTCAAGCACATTGATGTGAAGTGTTTGTTCGAGCTTGGACCAAGAGCCCTGGGTCCAATGAGGACCGAGATGGTCTCCCCAACCTTCGCCGAGGCATCTGTGGTCAGAGTTTGGGAGGGGGGAGGAAGAATGGAACCCCCCGAAACAGGTTCTCTCTGACCATCCACCACTGCAAGTCCTGAACCATGGAGAGGAGACGAGGACCAGCTGATCCAAGTTGTCCTCCAATTGATCCCATTGGGAGCGAAGCATCCACTGAGAAACCCTCATGTGGAGCAGAGTGCGAAGAACTGTCGGGATAACAGCCGCCATGAGCCCGAGAAGGTGAAGAACCGACCTTGCAGAGACTCGCCTGCGGCCGAACAACAGTCTTACCCGAGTCTGAATAGTGGCCGCCCTGTCCGGTGGCAGGAAGGCCCTGCCCAGGGTCGTGTCCAGTACTGCCTCGATAAACTGGAGTCTCTGGGATGGGATCAAATGAGACTTGGAATGGTTGATGGTAATGCCCAGGCAGGCAAAGACCTGTTGGGTAAGGGAGAGGCAGCGCAGGAGTTCCTCCCTGGACGAGGCCACCAGAAGCCAGTTGTCCAGTTACAGGAAAACCTGCACTCCCCGGGTATGCAGGTAGGCCATCACCACCGCAAGGCATTTGATAAATACTTGGGGTGCCAAGGAGAGGCCAAATAGAAGTGCCTTGAACTGGTAGTGGTCCCCCTGGAATGCAAAGTGGAGATATTTGCAGTGGTACGGTCAAATGGATATATGCAGGTAGGCATCCTGCATATCCAGAACGCTAAGGCCACTGGCCCGAGTGGAGGAGGGGCAGAAGGCTCTGCAATGAGAGCATTCTGAACCTCTTGTATTCCACGAATAGGTTCAGAGAACTGAGATCTAAGATAGGTCTCACATCTCCTGTCTTCTTCGGGACCAGGAAGAAGTGAGAATAGTAACCCATTCCCTGTAGGGGAAGGGGGATGGGTTCTATCGCCTGTTTCAGCAATAGTGCTGAAATCTCTTCCTGGACCAGAAGATGATGTTCCTGAGAATACGACGATCTTTGGGGAGGGTGACAAGGTGGTTACTGTAGAAACTCTATTGAGTGTACTTCTGCAATTAGCTGGAGCACCCATGAATCTGTCTCACCAGTTCCTCCAGGAAGCCAGGAGGTTGTGGGAGAGGGAAGGAGTCAGGTGGTGTGGGGCAGTGCTGCAGCTGAAGCACCTGCTGCTTTTTTGGATGGAGGAATCTCAGCAGCTGTGGGGGACCGCCGGTCAGTGGCCCGCTTTCCCGAAGGTTTCGCTTTTGACCGGTTCCGTCTGAGAAAGGGACGGCACTGCGGTTGATGGGGATGGTACATAGAGTCAACGGACTTTAGTGCCGTCCCCTTCTCCTGCAGATCGGTGATGATGTCCTTGACATCACCCCCGAAGAGCACTGACCCCCGGAAGGGCACTTCCTGTATAGCGGACTGCACTTCCGGGACCAACCTTGACACACAGAGCCAAGCATGACGTTGTAAGCCTATGGTGAAAGCTGAGCTCCGTCCAGCAGTGTCCACTACATCATAAGTCGCACGAAGCATGTGATGACTGGTCGAATGTGCAGAGCAGACAAGGTCAGACAGTTCCTGCTTAACTTGAGAGTCCGTCAGGGAGTCCAATTTGGTTTCCACCTCAGAAAGAACTGCCTTCTGGTAATCTCCCATGTGACCGACATAGTTCCGGGCCCTTATACCCAGCGTGGAAAAAGCGAAAATCTTCTTGCTATATTGGTCCAGAAGGTGGGATTCTTTTTCAGGTGGTGACAAGCTAAGGTGTTTTGGATTAGCTGACTGGCCACGAACAGCGCTGATCACGACCGAGTCAGCTCGAGGGTGGGAATCTAAACAGTCAACACCCTCTGGAGCCAGGTACAGCCTGTTCGACTTCCTAGAAAGAGGGGTTAATGCCGATGGTTGTTTCCAAATGGTGGTAACAAGGTGGGCATGAGGCTCGATCCAGGATGGCACCAAGGTGGGAGCTGTTATGGGCAGATCCAGATGCTCAGCAAGTTTCAACCACTGTGGGTCTGGCTCCAAGGATTGCCACTTATGCACTGCCTGGATTTTACGTAGCAGCTCCGTGAAGGAAGGATCCTCCGGGAGAGACTTCGGAGGAGTCCTTCGCCTGGGCTTTGACGGAGAGCAAGGCTTGTTGTCCTTGTCGGAGCAGCTGCCAGAGGCGTCCGAGGAGGAAGAGAAAGAAACTGAAGACAACGACGACTCCCTTTCCCATCTGGGGGAGGAACGGACCCTTTGGGAAGCCCTCGGGGAGGCGTATCCTGCCCCTCTCTGGACCCAGAGGGTTTAGCCCTGGTGTCTGGAAGAGGGGAGGGAGCTTGTCGTCGTGGACGTATGGGAACTGGTACCGGCACCGTCGTTGGAAGACAACTCTCCACCTCTCTGGTGAGCTGAGCCTTGGCCTCAGCCCACCAGAAGGCTAGAGTCTCCTGCAAATCCACCAGCGGCTGGTGGGGGTGGTGGAGGAGGAGGGAAGGGGATAAGGGTATGGGTTATACCCATAGAGCGAGTATCCATAACCCGATGGCAGGAAACCCGGCGTTGGGTACTGCGGCGTCGGGTAGGCCAGCATCAGGTACTGCAGCATCGGATACTGTGGTCCCAGGGGAACTGCCGGAGCAGACGGACCCCGCCGGAGGTCCCATGGGCGGGACTGGAGCAGAAGGCTCGGAGGGTGGAGCGCCCAGCTTCAGGGCGGCATCCGGAACCGGGATGTCGCCCGGAGTCGGCACTACCGACGTCAGAGCTGGTGGCCGATGTGCCTGCGTCGGGGCCGGCGTCTGGGGAGCCGACGTCGGATCAGCAGGAGGTTGGTCTGACAGAGGTGGAACAGGGACCTCAGTGTCGCCAGAGGATGGAGGGGAAAAATCCCCAAAGTCGGGCTGAGGAGACTTGGGGTCCCCGGAGGGCAGCAAAGGCTGTAGGGAGCCGGGAACGACGGACGTGAGAGGGTCCGGCGTCGGCTCATCCGCTGTGCGAACATCAGACGGACCGACATACGTCTTGCCAGCGGGATCCGGGTGGGTGCCAGAGGGTCCAGCGTCTGACTTAAAAGAACCTTCACCAGAGGCAGGCCGCGATGGAGGGTCGCGCACCGCCCCGAAGGGTCAGGCAACTTACCAACCTTCTCCGTGCGGACGTTGTAGAAGCCGATGTCTGGCTTATCGGAGCCACCCACGCTGGTAGACCATGAAGCCGCAGCTTTACCGGGTGCAGAAGCCCCCAAGAACCCGGAGGTTCCCGACTGGCCTGATTGTGAGCCAGACGGGCGGGCTGACGGCGCCTTAGAAGCCTCTAAGGCAGTCGTTGAGGAGCAGTCCCCCGGAGGGGACGTTACCTTCATCACGGCGACTCCCGAGGGAGTCGTGGTGGGAGAGGAGCCCTTGTCCCGGTGCTTGTCTTTGTCCTTTCTCTTGCGATGGCCTTCAGGGGAAGTTGACGCCTGTTGAAGTTTTCTGAGTTCTTTTTCCATGGAGTTCATCTTCTTTTTGAGAATGTGAGCTTCCAGGGACTACTGCCGCCTTCTCCGGGTGGCCGCGTTGAAGAGATCAGACAGTGCTGGCACTTCACTCACTGGATGGTGGGGCCTAGACAAAAGGCACAGGGAATGGCCGTCTTGTGCGGAGTTAGGCGCGCATGGAGTCGTGACTTATTTTTGTGCTCGGAGGGTGTAGGGGCTACATACACCAACGTAATGACTTTGACAATTACTAGGAAAAAGCGAAAAAAACTTGGTAAAATAACCGAAGGAGCCTGGCCGAGCAAGGAACTTTCCATGACCGTTAGCATAAGCTAACGTGAAAGAACTGGAGAGGTGAGGACCACTTACTATACCAACGCCTCTGATGCCAGTCACCTGACGTGGGGAGGTCCCTTGCCTGGGACCTGCTAGCTAGAAATTTTCCGTGTCCTGCCGCCGCCAGCATCTCAGTCCTATATGTAATTACCTACTGTAAGTGCTATCTCGAAGTAAGATTCCTTCATCCCCACCAGTTGATCGCTGCAGACTCCAGGGATCGGTCGTGTGGCCGGTGCTTAGGCCTGGAGGGACATTCTAGGGACATCAGGACTGAAGAAGGGTCAAGTAGGGAACCTAGAGATTCCTTGGGGGGTGCAATACCATCTCCAGTATTCTGCTGGGGATGGTGAAGGGGTGGCAGGAGACTGCCAGGTGCGGACAGATGCTTCCTGGAAGGGGATGGGCCAGGAGGGCACCACCAGATGATGAGCACTGAATTTGCTAAAGAATGAATGCGTCTCCCGCTCAGTACTGCTCCTCAGAATATGGGATATGTGAAGCTCCTGTACCAGCCTCGAAAGGAACCGCTGATATTCCGTGAAATCAGCGTCGGAGGACAGGTGGACAGAGTGTTCCTTTCCCTCAGAGGAGGGAGACGAGGAGCTCGAATGTTCAGAGGACTCCTGCGGCGGGGAAGGGGGGGAGAAAGCAGAAGACCCATTCATCCATGGCTCTAATGTAGGTAGGAAAGACCGCCGCGGTGGCTCTGAACATCTCCCAGGTTAAGCGCCTCGTAGGACCCACATGGTCCGGGAGAGGAGGGGTGTCTGCAGAAGGATGGGCACCACACAGAGTGCCCAACCTCTGCCAGGGCTCTGAACCCCAGGGACTGATCCCACTGCTCGAGGGGGCACTGAAGCCATGCCAAGTTGCGAAGGTTGAGACAGGGAAGGCAAATTCTGGAAGAGCCCCGAAGGGGAGTCTCCCCTGTGACATGCCTGGGGTTGCATGTGTCCAGAAGGGCAACGCTCTGCACTGCCCACCAAGGGAGCCTCCAAAGCCATGAGGGAAAGGTGGGGCTCAGCACTGCGACTCCTTCCCACCCCCTGCAGGGTGGTGGAAGAGGTCAGCCGCACCTCACCCCGACCTCTCAGATTCAGAGGCAGACAACTTCCTTGGTTCCAGCGAAATGGGGTCCCCCAATCCCACTGGCCCCCTGACGGAGGCCACAGAAGCAAGGGGCCCCTCAGAGGGCCACAGTTGCACCAGAAAAGGCAACTGACTGGGCTTCCCCAGAGGAGGGCACCCTGCACCGAGCTCCAGAGTCACTGCCCCCAATGGATCCATGGCCACCCCCAGCTGAAGGATCTTTGAGGGCAGCAGGTTTTGGGTACTTGAGGACAGGGCCGCTGGGCCACCTGGCGCTGCATCCCATAGGGCTCTCCAACTCCGAAGAGTCAGGCCTCCAGTCCGGGTCTGCCTCTGAGTCATCCCCCCTCCAAAGAGAAGATGCCCAGGCAAACCTCCGGGCTGCTGACCCTGGGAAAGCCCTTGGCAGCAGCGCCGCTACAGGACACGGCACCACCTTCGGCAGCGTCCCAATCACAGGTGCCATGAATGGTGCTGGGATCCAGGATGGTGCCAGAGGGCGGCGCCAAGGGTCCACCAGTGCCAGACGCATCAGCCGTGGGCCGTGACACTGGGGGAGCCTGCACCTCCGTTTAGGTGACTGCCAGGGCGTCGCCAGCAACGCGACTCCAGGGGGAACCACGCTGCTCCTCCAATGCTGCAGAAGATGCCTCCTCCTTGGCAAGGCTGGACCTGAAGGAGGCCCCCTCCTCACTGGGCCGTATAGACCCGGGAGAGAACCCGGAGGAAGGGTCTAGAGTCCTAGCCTGGGAAACCCACGAACGACACTGTCCTGAAAAAGTTGACGGGGCCCTGACAAATTTAAAAACGCGGATTTACAGAACACGTCGGTCCATGGAGAAGCAGGCATCACAGTGGGCAGGCGTCACAGTGGTCGGGTCCCAGGCATCGCAGACAAACATCACGCTGGTCCAAAACGGAAAAGCGCTGGCCACAGGGGCACCAACGCATGGGGGCATGGCCCACTTTAGACTTACGATTAGCCCCAGAACCAGACATGATGCGAAAATAACAGTAATTTTAGAAAAAGTTCCCGGCACCATATACAAAAAGAAGAAAGGACTGGTCTTATCTATCTGCAATGGTGTAGGGAGTTGAGAACCGGGATAAAGAAGTTGGCTTCGGTGAACAAATGAGAAGGCCTAAAGGCACAGTGAAAACTGTAAACTTGCGCAGCAGGTGCTACCTCGACAGCGGGAGAAACAGAACTGGGATGGAAGAAGAGTCTATGGCGCCTAACGGCCAATCCGCATGCTCCATGCAGTGTGTCAGCCACGTGGGCAGCACCACAGGCGCCGACTCCTCCCTCAAAAAATAAGCTCCCATAGTGGGTGCGCGCCACCGGCTTACACCCAGCAGTAATGAATGGTGAAGACTGACAAGGGAAGATCAACCCTTCTATGGTGCTCCCGAACTGAGCCCAGATCCCTACTACTCACCTGGGGGGTGCAAACTACCAGCCATCTTTTCTATTTTCTTCCTTACCCTACTCTTAGCAGGGGATGTAGAACTAAACCCAGGCCCCCAAGCAGGGCAGAAGCTATCTACCCCCCAAAAAGGCTTAAATATCATGCACAAGAATATTAGGAGTCTCCTACCAAAACTAGACCAGCTTAGCTGCTGGGTAACAAAACTCTCCAGACATCCTTTGCCTCGTGGAAACATGGCACTCCTCCAAAATCCATGACTCCTATCTATCCATCCCTGATTATGCCCTCCATCACCAGGATCGTGGCAAAAGGGGAGGAGGGGGTAGCAATATATGTAAAGCAACTGCTCCAGGTCTCAGTTACAAAGAGAGAATCCTGTCCCCACTCACATGAATTGAAACTCTCAACTCAACCTCCCTTCTACCCTTCCTATCTTCACTGGGGTGATATATACCTCCCTGCACCTAGCCCAGGACACCCTCATCTCTTGCACGTCCTCCCCTCGCCGCATCTGGAGAGCTACTCCTACTAGGACACTATAATCTAGATTGATGCTCCCCCTTCACAAAAGCAGCCACATCCAAAATAGTCTCTCTTAACCTTACCCAATTAGTTACAGAGCACACCTGCTACAATCAACGCTCATCAAATCACTACCTAATCGATTGGATCCTCACATCCAACCCACACAGAATATCTGCCGCTGGTGTAATGGACGCAGCCCTAAGCGATTACTGCACAACCCACTGCACCAGAAAAGTCCAACTCCCAAAATCAGTCCCAAAATACATTAATACCCGCCCACTAAACTCACTGAACACCAGCTCCCTCCTGCATGACCTACAATATGCTGACTGAGACCCTGTTTACTCCACAGCTAATATCGATTCAGTCCTGTCCAGTTTCCTGCAGACGATTATTCAGGTTTGGGACTCCCATGCCCCCTGATTAAAGCCAGGATCAAAAAGCACCACCATCCATGGGTCTCCAACACCTTAACTACCCTCTGTAAATCCTGTGATAAGGACTAGTCCCTCTTTAAAACCATGCTGCCCCCCCTCCCCGGGCAAGACAGGCTTACAACACTGCAATACAGGCGGTGGCGCCATGATCACTTATGTCATTATGAAAGACCCCTGTACGGGAGAAGCAGGGTTTTATTTGCACTTGCCTCACTGTGTTTAACAAACATAACACTTCTAAGAAACCTATATAAATGCTTTCTGTACAGTTAGTATTGTCCAAAGAAAAAAACTGCTAATCAATTATTTAAAATCCTGGAGAAGTTATGTTGCTCACTGACAAGCATGCTTGCTCAAGGATGATTTTGCCTGGTTAAATAAAGTTTGATTGACTTGACTGATTTTGATATCACTGAGGCTTTCAACAGGAGGATGTCTATGGGAGCTGTCTTTATTGACTTATCCAAAGCTTTCGATACTTTGGCCCATGACATCCTCCTGTCCAGCCTCAGGGAAATTGGTATGTGTAGTTCAGTAGTTAAGTGGTTTCAACAATACCTTTTGGGGAGGCAACAGATGGCAACTATGGGGGATTGGACCTCTAGTATGGGGACAATGGTATCAGGTGTCCCTCATGGCTCGATACTAGGGCCAGTTCTGGTTAACATCTATATGAATAAATTCGGCATTTCAGATTGCAGGGTTAGATATCACCTACCCCTGTATATGCGAATGACACCATCATATACTGTATATGGAGGGTGCCTCCGCAGATAGTATCCAATACTCCCTTCAGATGGCATTTGATGAATTACAACAATTCTTGACAGGGTCAAAGTTGGTATTAAATACCAAGAAATCCCAGGTGATCCTTTTTACAAGACAGAAAAATATGAGCCCTTCAGAAGTGTCTCTTCAGATTAAGACTTTTGGTAATACATTTCTAGAACAAGTCCATAGTTACAAATATCTGGGAATTCAACTAGATTTGGTGTTAAAATGGGACCCATATGTGAAGATTGTTGAAAAGAAAGTGGGGAAATACTTGGGCTTTTTGTACAGGAATAAGCACTGTATGACTGAGCACACTAAGAAGCATGTGGTTCCAACACTAATTATGCCCATAATTGACTATAATATTGTATAGTCAGGTGCCTCAGCAAGGAGCCTTAACAGATTAGCTATAATATATCACAGGCTGGTTAAATTCAGGGGCCAGCGCCAGAAGCGGCACCTCAAAGAAGCTGGGCGGACACACTTGCCGCCTCTGGTCGCCACCGCCCGACTCACCACTCATCCTCAGACCGCCTTCGCGGTCCTCAGCCCCAGATCCCATCAGCAGGGGAGAGCGCCAGAAGTGGCACCTCACAGAAGCTGGGCGAGTACACTTGCCGCCTCCGGTTGCTACCGCCCAACTCACCACTCATCCTCAGACCGCCCTTGCGGTCCTCAGCCCCAGATCCCACCAGCAGGGGCCAGCGCCAGAAGCAGCGCCTCACAGAAGCTGGGTGGATACACTTGCCACCTCCGGTCGCTGCCACCCGACTCACTGCTCATCCTCAGACCGCCCTCGCGGTCCTCAGCCCCGGATCCCATAAGCAGGTACTGCCACTCACTGCTTATTTCGACTACCAGGCCTCTGACTGGTGTGGCGCTTGGCGAGCGCATCCTGATTGGTCTGTTGTGCGCCGAAGCCTGTCCTGACTAGTGCGCCTTTCTGCATAGACTCTGCATAGCTTTTTTGGCTCTGTTTTAGAACCTAAGTTGATTCCCCGAGCGCTGCCAAAGTAGGCTAAATTTTCCGGCTCCCCGCACCCCCTCCCAGGCCTCCATTAAATACTCAATTGCCCCTCCCCTTCTGTACATCTCCCACTCCCACTGGACACCTGTACGGTACTCTACACTCCTCTTCTCACTCCCCAGTCATATTATACCTCACTCCTCTCCTTGCTCTCTTACATATTTTTCTGGTATCCTAGATTCTCTATCTTCCCCTAGCTCTTTCTCTCTCTCTCTCTTTCACACCACTGACGCACACCCTCTGTACTTGTTTTCACCCAGGTCTTTCAGCCATGCATCTCTCAATTTCACTGTTCTTTCTTGTGTCCTCCATCACTCGGCTCCACCTATCCTTCCCTATTGCCCACTTGGCACACAATCATCATTTGCCCCTTGAAAACCAATTCTCCAACCTGCTTCTCTTATCCCCTCTCTACTGGGACCCTACTCCTCTTTTGTTGTACAGACCCTGGGCCCATATTGTTACAAACACACTAAAATTCTCCCCCTTTAACTTGCATGCCATTCGCCCCTTTTTGCGCCATAAACTCTGGTATCTCATCCTGATAGCCCGACTGCGCTCTCTGGTGATGTACATTTGAACCCTGGACCAACCTATGTTGAAAGTAGTCACCTCTCACATACAAAGGGTCTTATGGTAGTGCATCATAACATAAGAAATCTGGTGCACAATTTTACAGAATTTGAATCCTGGATTACCCTATATAAACCAGATATCCTATGTCTTACTGAAACATGGCTTAAACCCTCCATTCACAACTCCCAGTGCCCACTAACTTCCTACAACCTCTTGAGATCAGACAGGCCTGCCCCAAAAAGAGGTGGTGGTACAGCTATCTATTTCAAAGACCACCTCAATCTCACCAAGATCTGCTCTTCTCCCCCCCTAGTCCATAGTGAAGCACTACATGCTCTTCTCTCCCTGGGCTCCAAAAAACTTCATATAGTCTGTGCTTACAACCCTCCCTCCAGCGGTTTAAAAGGTCTTGATGAGCTGCTGGAACAAACCACTCTTCTCTCAGGAAGAAATTAGGTTCTCTTGCTTGGAGATCTCAATATAAACTGGCTGGGTAACTCCCAACCCTCACTAATTTCTAAGATCCACAGTTTTAACTTTCATCAGGTTATCACTGATCCCACAAGAACTTCCCATCACTCAAATTCCTCAACTCTGCTCGTCTGGGTTATGACAAACCACCCTGAAAATATTATCTCATCTGGCATACTAGCAGATTCCATTACAGATCATGCCCCCACTTTCTGCGTTTGGGGTAAGACCAAGCCCACCCCCAAAGCCTCGGTTCATCACATTCCGCAACTATGCTCACCTCAACTGCCAATCCTTCCTACAGGATATTGCTTCCATCAACTGGTCTCCTCTCTTTAACTTGGATGACCCTCAAACTGCATTTTACCTATTCCTAAATCACTTTTTGGAAGCTCAGAACAAACACTGCCCCCTCATTACCCGTCGAGTAAAAAATAAACATACGCTTTGGCTTAAGTCCGACCTGCTCTCAAAACTACGCCTGCGTGATAAATCCTGGCATCGATATAAAAAGACAGGACTGCCTGCTGACTTCAATTCTTATTGAATACTCAGAAATTCCTGCAAGAAGGATATTAAACATGCCAAGAGCACCTACTGTAAAGATCTATTAACCAAATCATATGGCGAACCCAAAAAATTCTGGTCCCACATAAAGAGCCTCCTAGGTTCAAATCCAACCCCCACCCCAAACGATATGACTGTTAATGGCGTCCACTGCAATAATCCTTCTACTATCGCTTTTTCAACACACAGTTCTCGGATCTTACAAACTATACATCATCCTTCCCAGCTTCAACTAACCCCCATACTCAACTGAATGACTCTGGGCCCAAATTTCATTTAAAGTCTGTTACCTGTCCGGATGTGCTGAGACTGCTCAATAACATTTCTGACCATTCTGCAGCAGGCTCCGACAGTATCGAACCCAAGCTGTCAAAACTTGCTGCCCCTTATATAGCCTCACCTTTAGTTAGGATCTTTATCCTCTCCCTGTGCCATAGCTATGTTCCTACTCTCTGGAAGATGGCCAGGATTACCAGTCTTCAAAAAGGGAAACCGCAAAAACCCCTCCAACTATAGACCTATTGCCATATTGTCTGTCCTCAGCAAAATCCTTGAAAAGCTCATTGCCACCCAAATTATAGCCTTTCTTCAGACACATGGCCTCCTTACGAGTGCACAACATGGTTTCCACAAGGGTCACGGCACCACCAGTGCATTATTTAAATTTACATCCGATACCCTATCTGCCATGGACTCCAGTCTCCTAACAGGGACCATTTTTATAGATACGACAAAAGCATTCGACCTTGTTGACCATCCTGTCCTCCTTGACGCACTTACTGTAGATCCCTAGGTTTCTCACCAAATGTCACAGCATGGTTTGGCAGCTACAGTACCTGTCAGATTGCACCCAGCAAGTTAAATTCAATGACACCTTCTCTGATTCAGCGACTGTAAACACAGGCGTGCCACAAGGCTCTATCCGTGGGCCTTTGCTTTTCTCCATTTTCATTAACGATATTACCTCTAACCTTCCCCTGACTGCCTCAATACTATACGCAGATTATATTGTCCTTTATGCCAGTGCCAAAAACATTACAGAAATAAATGAAAACTTTCACTTGACTTTCAAAATTCAGCAATGGCTATATAGCCAAACTGCTGCTGAATGTATCTAAGACTCAAGCCATGCTATTTGGTACTTCTGCCAAGATCAAACTCTGTCAACCCACCTTCAAAGTAAATACCCTGAATGGCTCCTCTGTTGATGTGGTACCCTCGTTCAAATACCTTGGTCTCACACTTAACCCTACTCTTTCTTGTGATCTCCACATTCAACAAACCTGCAAGCTGACTAACATAAAACTAGGCATGGCCTACCGTTCTAGCTTTATGCTCACACCTTCAGCAAAGCTTGCCATAGCCCATGGCATACTCCTTCCATCACTCATCTATGGAGTTGTTGTGCATGCCTCTGCTAGTAAATCTATCCTCAGAAGTGGGATGTCACCTACAATATTATCTGTAGTATCGTCCCTCATCACATCGGTTGAAATACCATTGCCTGCTATACTCAGAACTCGGATGGCTTTCTCCAGCTGCATCTAGAGGCTTTGCACTGGGCTCGATCATAGATAAAAATCACTCGTAACCATATGCCTAAACCCCTGGCGGATTTATTTCCTGCCCAGCCATCTAAATACGGTCTTAGCTCGACTGCTAATGCCCCGTGCATATTCCTCGGCAGCACTCCACGACAGGTGCTAGTGCCTTCTCCTGTTATGCCCCTTATCACTGGAATTCCCTCCCACTTGCTATAACGATAGCACCTTCCCATGCCACCTTCAAGAGATTGCTGCTTGTCCATCTTGCTGACTCCTGTTCATACTCACGTTTCAAACCACCCTAGCCCATTATCTCTCCCATGATCCATGCACCCTCTCACCAATGGCATGCACTTTACCAATTTCTTTACTTCTATTTGCTCCCATAGTTTTTACCTAATTCCTTTCCCCTATTCCTCGACTTTCTGTTTATACTTCTCCATCCTTCCACTCCTATTGCTCCTCTCCCTAGTCATATCCTAACTTTACTCTATGCTCTATGTATAACTATATTTTTGGGGGTATTTTGTTTTGTGTATTATACCATTTTTTCTCTACCTTGGTAACTGATTTAATTGCTTTTATTGCACTTGCTCTATTATTCACTCCATGTTATTGCCTATGTAATTTGTACCATGTTTGCTTTTGGACTACTTTGTACTACTACTGTCCATGCTCTTACCTTATTTGTATTTCAGTGTTCTGTATTTGTTTACCTATGTTGATCAAATGTTAATTCAACTGCATTGTATCTGTAAACTTCCAGGTCATGCCTGAAAATAGTTATTGCTATGGCTAGCGCACTCTACCCGGTCAACAAAAGCAAATAAAATACTGGATGCCCCAAAAGAACACATAGGAGTGACCTGTATGAAAAAACTGCAGTGGGTTAGCCTCACAGAGAGGTGAGCTTTACATACAGCCTTGTTTATGTCAAAATGTTCAAAAGGTCTAGTCCCAGACTATAATCCAGATAGTCTTGTGGTTAGACCCTTTAAACAGGGTTTACAACCTGCGCTAGGATTAGAATACAAGCTTCCAAATTTTAAAACAATCTTACAAAGAAAATACAGGTTACTCACCTGTAACAGGAGTTCTAGGAATGGTATATGTTGTTCATCCACACTTACTGGCAGGTTCCTTGCCGCTTTAAATCTTGCCGGAAGGTCTTCAAGCTGGCTCCTCCCACCCACCCGGGTGGTAAAACTCTCGGCTCCGCCCCATGACGCCAGATCTGGCCCGCTGGAAGCTCAGGTTGTGCGCCGGGCCGGGAGGTCGGGTGTATCGGAGGATGAACAACATATACCATCCTAGAACCTCTAAGCTGGTGAGTAACCCAGGCTCTAGGGACATGGATATGTTGTTCATGCACACTTATTGGCAGACTCCTAGTAGTTCTCCGGGAGGAGGGAGGCAAGGCGACACCCTCACTTAGGGAATAAAGACTGAGAACCGAGGCCCCAAAACCAGCATCCCGGGTGTGACTCAAGGTCGATGTGGTAATGGGTAATAAAGGTGTGTGCTGACTTCAGGTAGCAGCCCTGCAGATTTCCTGGATAGGGACGCCCCTGAAGTAGCCACCGATGCAGCAGCATGACTGGTAGAATGAACTCTATCCTCTGGGAGGCTCCATGCCCGCCAACTTATGGCAGAGTCTTCTACGGTGAGGTGACCCACCTGCTTATCGTCCGCTTGGCTGCAGGTCTGCCACAGGTGCGGCTTCAAGGTAGGGTGACAAACACACTGGCCTCTCCTCGACCTCCTCAGCCGTGCTTCCCTTATAATAAGCAAGCGCCTTCTAGGTCCAAAGTATGGAGCCTGTATTCGGCCTCCCGAGGTGTGATTGGGGTAGAACACCGCAGAGTCAACACTGGGTTAAGGTGAAATCACACCACCTTCGGAAGGAATTTCGGGTGGGGCACAGGGACAACCTTTGTCCCTGTGGAAGACCAGGTAATGAGACTTCAATGGAAAGCGCCTGGAGTTCTCCCATCCTTCTGGCTGACGGATAGCCACCAAGAAGGCGGATTTCCACGACAGGTGAGAGAGATCACACCTGTGCATTGGTTCGAATGGCTTGCCCATGAGCTTTGCCAGTACCAGCAGTAAATCCCATGGAGGTGGGAGGTTCTCTGATCTGAGGGAAATGTGATCAAGGCCTTGAAAAGCGCCAGACCACCTTCTCCTGCGGCTACTCAACTGCTCCCTCGGCCCGTGCCTCGGTAAGCAGAGATGGCTGCCAGGTGCACCTTTAGGGTCAGCCGACCCAAGCCTTTACTAGAAAGGACCATAAATAGTCCAAAATGCTTCCAAGGAACAGGAGGAAGGGTCCAAGCTCCTTATTTCTGACACCAAATGGAAAACCTCTTCCATTTGAAGGCACAGTCATTTCCTGGTCGATTCCTTACAGGACGCCTCAACAACATTGAGGACCTCACGAAAGACCCAAGGCCTGGAACTCTAGCCGCCAGGAACCAGGCCGCAGGTAAGGATTGAAGGTCCGGATGGAACACCTTCCCTGACTGACTGGAGAGCAGGTCCGGCAAGCTGGAAGCTGCCTCGGGAGCCTGGAGCGGAGGCTGAGGAGATCTGGGTACCTGACCTGGCGGGCCAGTCTGGGGCCTGTCAGGATCACCCCGCGTTTGTCCCTCCTTGTCTTGAGAAGCACCTTGTGAATCAAGGAAATGGGGAAAGGCGAGAAGAGGCCCGGGTCCACAGCTCGAGAAGGCATCTCTTGCAGCGAGCCCTGCTGAGGGGGGCGGCATGAAACAGCCTCAGCTTCGCCTCCCTGGAGGAAAACAGGTCCACCTGAGGTGCCCCAGTGGGAACAGAGCTTGTACTACTGCCGCAGAGAGATCACTGTGAGATGCAGCCCCTATCCGGCTCAGGCACGGCCAGTGTTGAAGCTCCTGCCACGTGAATGGCTAGAGATCCGCCCCAGGCTGCATATGTGTGACCAAATGCGGAGAGCCTTCCGCATAGAAGCATGGAGCGCATCCCGCCTCTGGCGGTTCAGGTAGTACATGGTCGGTATTGTCCGCCTGACTCGGACCACTTGACCCGGAGAACGGAGCAAAGGCGTGAGAGCTAGTGGGACCGCCGAGCCCAGCAGGTTGATGTGGCATCGACCCCGCTGGGACCAGAGGCCATGCACTCGGTGTTCCCCCAGATGGGCACCCCAACCCATCAGAGAGGCATCGTGAGCAGAGAGACCGCCGGCTCGGGCGGACAAACGGATGCCCTCCTGCAGATGGGATGGAACGGTCCACCACTGGAGAGCTGCCCACATCTCCTGGGTCACTGTCACTAGCTGGTTCAATGGATCGCAGCTGCCAGGACCACCGGGCTGGCCAGTCCTTACTGAAGGCGATGTGCCAGCGTGCCCAATGGACCACTGGGTAAAGGCCGCCATGAGACCCAGGAGGTGCAGGAAGTCCCGGGAGGTGCTGATTGCCCAAACCAGAAATGATTGGGCAAAGGAGGTAAGAACTCGCCTGTCCGCCGAGCCGGGCTTTGGCTCAAGAGAGTCGAGCTCTGCCCTCGATGAACAGGATCACCTGCTCGTTCTGAGTTCCGACTTGGCCTCGCTGATGAGAAGGCCGACTTGAGAGCAAACCTGAGGGCCAGATTCTGACCGCCCACCTCCTGTCTGAGGGGGCTGCTATCCAATCGTCCAGGTAGGGTCACTGGACCCTCGCCAATGAGGGAATGCTGTCACCACTGCCATGCATTTGATGAAGACCCTGGGAGCTGGAGATAAGTCAAGGGTATGGCTTGAACTCAAGAGGATCCTTCCGCCGAAAGCTGAGGAATCTCCTGTGACGTGACGGATAGGACGTGAAAGAACGCTGCCCTGTAGGTCCAGAGAGCAGAACCACACACCGTGTTCCAGAGATGGTATTATCATGCCTGAGTGACCATTCCAAGGTCCTAGACCTTAGGGAACTTGTTCAGGCTCGTAGGCTCGAGAATGGGGCACTAGCTCCTCGTCCGCTTCGGAACCAGAAAATACCTGGGACACGAACCCTGGTCTAAAGGGGGTCCTCTATCTCCTGATCACCTCCTTTTGGAGGAGGAGCGATGTCGGGTTTATTGTGCCTGCCAGTGAGGCTATGGACCCCGAGGTGCGATGCTCTGAAGGGCGGGCCTGCTCTAATTCTAGAGGCAGGCCTTTTCCCACCACCTCCAGTATCCACCTGTCCGTGGTAACAGCCGGACCAGGCAGAAAGAAGGATTGAGCCTGTCTTCTAATGGGGGAACCAGGGTGAGGTGATAGGATGGGGCGACACCCTCAGCCTGTCACTGGCAGGCTTTGAGGAGGGACCCGCCGAGGGACCCTCCTGGCTTTACTCTCCCTGCTTCCTGTTGGAAGAAGCCGACTTGCTTGGGCTTGGGATACCAAACATAGAAACATAGAATGTGACCGCAGATAAGGCCGCTTGGCCCACCCAGTCTGCCCATTTCCTACTCTACTGATAAGCTGCAGATCCTAGTTAACCAGCAGCCTATTCTTCCTACTCCCACCCCCAGAATTGCCTTTAGACTATCCCATGCATGCTTGAATTCCACCACTGATTTTGACTCACAAACCTTCCTCCGAAGGCCATTCCATGCATCCACAACCTCTCTGTGAAAATACTTCCTTAAATTACCTCTGAGCCGCCTCTATCTTCAAATTGTGCCCTTGTTCTTGCACACCTCTTTTTGAAAGATGCTACCTCTTGACTTTGTTATCTCTTGAGGTACTTGAAAGTTTCATCATGTCCCCCTTCCCTCCTCTTTCTCGAGGCTACATATTAAGCTCCTTAAGTCTCTCTTTCATATATCCTCCGTGCAGACCCCTGCACCATTTTAGCTGCCTCCCTGACAGCTTCCATCCTGTTCTATGTCTTTATGGAGATTGGGTCTCCAGAACTGCACACAGTACTCCAGATGGGGTCTCACCAGCTGTCTGTACAGAGGATAATAATCTTCCTGTTTTCTACTGGTGATGCCTCCTCATGCATCCCAGTATCCCCCAGCCTCCTTGCTGCCTCTCACATTGCTTGTCCACCCTTAGGTCATCTGATATGTGACTACCTCAGGTCCCTTTCATTTTTGTTGTTGTTAGTATCTCACCTCCCATTGTGTACTCTTCCCGGGTTTTTGTTTCCAGGCATTACCTTGCACTTTTAGCATTGAATCTAAGCTGCTATACATTTGACCATTCCTCTAACCTTGCCAAGTCCTTCTCATCCTTTCCAATTTAATTCTGTGCATCAACTCTGTTGCAGATCTTAGTGTCATCTGCAAAGACATATTTCTTCCTCTCCAGTCCTTCTGCAATGTCGCTTTATAAAGACATTGGAAGAGGACTGGTCCTAATACTGAACCCCGCGGTACCTCACTAGTAACCCTCCTTTCTTCTAAGTGGACCTATTTACTATTACCTCTGTGTCCTATTCTCAGCCACTTTTTACCCAGGCTGTCATCTTGGGACCCACTCCCAGGCTGGCTAACTTATATATTAATCTTTTGTGTGGGACTGTGTCAAATGCCTTGTTAAAGTCTAGTAGGCCATGTCCACAGCCCTTCTTGATCTACTACTTTGGTCACCCAGTCAAAGAAATCTATCAGATTCGTGGCATGACCTTCCTGCCAGAATCCATGCTGCCTAGGGTCCCAGTGCCCTTCTGGCCTCCAGATACGCCGATACCCTTTCCTTTAGAAGTGATTCCATCATTTTCCTATCACTCGAGGTTAAACTAACAGGTCTATAGTTTCTGCTTCTGCCTTGCTCCCACTTTGTGAAGGGAATCACATCTGCCCTCCTCCAGTCCTCGGGTACCACCCCATCCTCCCATGATTTGTTAAAGAGGGTAGTCAGTGGTGTCACTAGTTCTACCCTTATTTCTTTTTAGAATTCTGGGATGAATCCCATCAGGCCCCATTGCTTTGTCCACCTTCAGTTTTAAGAGTTCTTTCAGAACCCTTTCTTCTGTAAATGGGCTGGTATCAACTTCTGTATCCAGAGTGTTACTACTGTTTGTTTTATGTACCCTCTTCCTTTGTAAATACTGAGCAAAAATATTTGTTTAGTATCTCTGCCTTTCACATTCTCCTCCTCTGCCCACCCTCCCTCCCCTTTATTAAGCCTCACTATCCTCCCTTGGTCTTCCTTTGCTCCCTGATGTACCTATAAAAGGTTTTATTCCCTTCTTAACTGAGTTGGCTATCTTTTCCTCAGTTTGGGCCTTTTGCTGTTGACTGCCTTCCCAGCCTCTTTTGCTTTAACTGATACAGTTCTCTGTCCTGCTCCTGCTAGCGTATTCCTTGTACTTCCTGAATGCTTTTTTCTCTTTGAACCTTCACTTCCTTTGAGAACCATAGTGGTTTCTTACATCGTCTTGTTTTGTTTATTTGCTTCACACAAAGGCTTGTTACCTCTGTGATGGCAGTTTTATTATTCCCCATTGTTCTTCCACCCTCCTTCCCGCCCATTTGCTAGTTGCATTCCTTAGGCACTCACCCATTTTAGCAAAGTCAGCCTCTCCAAAGTCCAGTACTTTTGTCTTTGTATGGCTTGACTCTATTGCTGTGTTTATTGTGAACCATACTGTTCGATGGTCGCTAGTTCCTCAGATGCTACCACTTTACATCTGTGATCCTCTCCATCTCCATTTGAGAGTATCAAGTCTAATATTGCTCCCTCCAGAGTGGGCTCCAGTACTAGTTGTCTAAGGCATGCCCCTGTAGGGCATCTAGAATAACTGCACTCTTAGTGGCAGCTGCAACTGCGCCCAGTTAACATCCAGTGATTCAGATCACCCATCAGCAATATCTCCCTTTTCTGCCATTCTAAGTATACTTTCTATCATTTCCTTGTCCACTTCCTCCTGAGAAGGGTCTGTATACAACCCTGTGCGGATTGTGGTGCCATTGCCTGTCTCCAAATTTACCCACAGTGCTTCTTCCTCCCTGTTTACCCTTTTGTTCTGTTGCTTTTATTCCTTCCCTTATGTAAAGAACTACTCCTCCCCCTCTTTTCCTCCCTGTCCCTCCTGTAGATAGTGTATCCTGGTATGTTTACGTCCCAGTCATGGTTTTGTGTGTACCATGTTTCTGTGACTGCCACGATATCCAGATGTTCCTCCTCCATCAAGGCCACTAATTCAGGAAGCTTGTTACCTAGACTACGGGCATTGGTACTCATTGCTCTCCATTTTTTGATGGCCTTACCTTCTGTTGCAGCATCCCCCACATGACCGTTCTACCTTGGTCTTTTTCTCATTTAGTACCGTTTTGTAGGGAGAGGCTGGGATTTTTCTGCTGCTTGTCAGTGCCTCCCCCATTGACTAGTTTAAAAGCTTGCCAATGAAGCATTTAAACCGATTGCTCAAAAGACTTGTTCCCTTCCTGGACAGATGCAGACCATCCTGCCAGTATAGGCTGGTGTCCTTCCAGGTGGAACCCCAGTCCCCAATGAAGCCAAACCCCTGTGCTCCGCACCATTTTTTCAACCATTCATTAAACTGCATGGTGCCAATTACCCTCGCCTCCCCCATGCCTTTGACAGGCAGCACCTCTGAGAAGGATACTGTGTGAACAAGCTCGAGCCTGCTGGCCCTGACGTTGCTGGGCTGGTCGCGCCGCGGGCGCAGAAGGACAAAAGGGCTTAGGCTGTGGCTTGCGGCCTTTATCCTTCTGAGCAGAAGAGACCGAGTCCAAGGTAGCACTGGACTTCTCGATCCTCTGCAGGTGACCTTCCACCCCAGGGCCGAAGAGGTCAGTCCCCAAAAAGGGAACATCCGCCAACTTGTGCTGGGTATCCGAGGTAAAGGTGGATATCCTCAGCCAAGCCCAACGGCGCATGGCCACTGCGGCCGCCACAGACCTGGCACATGAGTCCCTGATGTCTAACGCAGTCTGGAGCTGCTGTTTGGCCACTGCCCTGCCCTGGTCCGCAACCTGCCTGACCGTAGTCTGCAGATCTGTGGAAGATGAGGACAACCTCATCCAGGGAGCCCAACAGGGCGTGAGAAAATGTGCCATGAGGACGGCGAACTGGCCTGACGAAGGCGAGAGAGGACAGCATAGACTTTTCGCCCGGCATAATCCAATTTCTTGGATTCCTTGTTGTCGGGAGGTTTGTCCACATCCCTGGGCGTTCCGGCACCGAGAAAATGCTGTCGGTAACCAACCCTCGGCCGAGGGTGTTCAAAACGGACAGGGAACCAGTAGGGGACCGCGATACTTCCTGGCCAACCTGGCCAAAGGCGCGGGGCAGGAAGCAGGGCGCTGCCAAAGTTCCAAGGCGGACCCACTAACCCGGCCACGGAGGAAAGGCCCTCCGTGGAAAATCCCCTCGGTCCAGAATCTCCTTGAGGGATACACCGGCCCGTTAGAAAATGGGTTTGAGCTTCATCCCAGTGGACTCCGAGATGAGTCAAGCAACCCTAAGAAGGACGAAGGGCTATCGTCCACTGACTGCCCTCCCGAGGACTCCAAGTCCATGCGCTTGGAGAAGAGGGAGGAACCATCATCGGACTCAGAAGAGTCCTCAAAGAGCTGCCTTGGGCCTGAGCCACCCTCCACCTGCCGAGGTTTATCGGGAGTGAGGGTGACAGACAGCCTATGGGGCAAACCCAAGGCCGACCGAGAATTTTTGGTCGGAGCCCCAACTAATGGCTGTAGAGGCGGAGGTTCCACCAGAATCGGTGGGGCAGCTGGAATTGGCCGAACAACCGGCCTGAGAACAGGCTCCTCGACTACAACGAGGGTTTTTTTTCGGCTGCTTGGTGACAGCCACTTAATGGCGGGAAGGCGACTGGGTCGGCCTATTCCCGGTCAAAGGAGCTGTTGCCACGAGTTCCTCGTATTTCCGACGCAACTTGCGCCGAAGCCTCCCCTTGTCCGAGGGCTGCGGTGCCGAGACCACCTATGGCGGCGGGATCGGTTGGACCGCGAGGATGTCCGAGACCGAGTTCGACTAGGCGAGGAAGCGAGGAGAAGTGTCGGAATCGGCACTCCCTCGGCTCAGACGATCCACGAAGGCTCCGGAACCGGAGGCACAGGACGAGCTGACGGGATCCTCAACTCCCACCGGGAACCGGGGAGAGGGGATTCTCAGCTTCTCCAGCCGACAACCCGTCTAACGGATCGAGAAAAATCTCGACCGCGTCGGCGGGAGTCTTGGTCAACTGGCCTGACGGGGACACCGTGAAGCCAGTGGCCGAAGCTGAGGGGTCGACCGAAGTCGACTGTCGACAAGAAGGGGAGGGGGATCTTTCCCGCTCCCAAGAGCGTCGACGGTGAGACTTACTTTTGCTCTTTTGCACCTGGACAAAGGTCCGAAAGTTGGACCCTCACCTTTCGTCGAGAGGGTCAGACAAAGCTCTTAAAGAAGCCCAGTCGAGGCACCGAGAGAAGCGGGACAAATGCTGCAGCGGGTAGAAGGTGCCCGCCCTCCCTTCTTCGAGGGCGATCATCTGTTCGAAGCTGATCCGCCGAGCTCGCCGGCCGGACACCGCTAATCGGCCTCTTTAGATTTCACCGGTGGAATTCTTTTCTCGGGCGCCCCAGTTGTAATCGGGCAACACGGTCTTCAAGGGCGTGGGCGAAAGGAAACGACAAATTTGCAGGCCTGCGGATCGTGCTCAAGGCCCAGGCAGTAGGACGCGTGGAGTGCGGATCCGTCCTAGACATCTTCTGCCGCAAGGCACCTCCGAAACCGGGAGTCGATTTGTCCATCGCGGCGCGGGGAGAAAGACCAAAGTCTTTAGCAAAAACTTTTTGATTTGAACTTTCAAGAATTAGGAACCAGTCTTAAACGCAGCGTTAAGGAGGAACCTGAGCTTCAAGCCGGTAAGGAAGATCTGGACGTCATGGGAAGTGAGCCGAGGGTTTACCACCGGGTGGGTGGGAGGAGCCAGCTTGAAGACCTTCCGGCAAGATTTAAAGCAGCAAGGAACCTGCCAATAAGTGTGGATGAACAACATATCCATGTCCCTAGAAACATTTTTTTCCACAATGGAATTCATTACCCTTAACCTTTCAGCTTGAAGGTAAACAAACATATACCAGTGCAATAAAAACCTGGTTTGTAAATGATGCCAGATCTAGTATTGCAGCAGAATTTCAGTAATTGAATATGTATTACTTATTTATAGGTGTTAGCACTATATTAAGTTATTGTCATTTTGTGATTTATTATATATCTCATACTCAATGTTGTATGTTTATCTGGTAACTTATTGTCAATTTTGCACAAAGGACCTCACTGGAAATGAGCTTGTCTCAGTTTGAGCTATCCGACTCAATTCTGAATAAAAGTTAAAATGAAATGAAATGAAGACCAGACTAACTGATTTTCTCAGGTCCAAAAATGTCATCTCCCCATACCAATCTGGGTTCAGGAAGCACCACTCAACAATATCCTCCCACCTCCGCGTCACTGGACATATCCAATCCACCGCTGACCAAGGCCAACTAATCGCTGCTATTTTTGTCAATTTGGCTAAGGCCTTCAGTTCTGTCTCCCATCCGCTGCTCCTTGACAAGCTCATGACAGCTGGTCTGGCCCCCGCAGCACAGTGGTTCGGATCTTACCTTGAAAAAGGGCAACAGTCAGTCAGGATTGCAAATTCCACCTCCCCATCCTCTCTGGTGTCGTCCGCCCCCCCAAAGGTCCAATTTTATTCTCCTCATTTACCAATGACCTTCCCACAGTCTGCTCAAGATCCCTCATCCATATGTATGCAGACGACACTATACTTTAAGGATCTGGCCCAGTTCTAAGAGACGTCCACTGACTACTACAACGCGACAACAACATGCAGTCTTGGTTTCGTGCAAACAATCTCAAAATAAATTCTGACAAAACAGTTTCCAGGACTTTAGGGTCAGCCCAAACACTGGCAAAAACACCCAGCCCTCCTGTAATCACCACTCTTGATGGAAACACACCAAATGCTGTCTCTTCCTATAAATACCTAGGAGTATGGCTAGACCCCTACTACTCAACCCACTCTGCAACAAACTCCCCTCTCAGAACACACCACTGCATGCTGCTTTCTTCCCTTGGGATGCCACCTCTATCCCATCATCGCTTCAGCCACTCGATCTCTTATTTCCAAATTTTTATTTTACCTTCTGTGCCCCACTCCCACCCCCACCTGGTTCAGCGACTAACCCCTGCAGCTGCTGCTCCATACTCATTGAGCTCTAGGGACTTCCACGCTTTCTCCCTCCCCAAACCATCCTTATCCACTGGCAAATCTGCCTTCTCTTACAGACTACAGCTTCCTCAGCCACTCAGAAACTCACCCTCTCACAACTCCATCAAATACCAACTTCGTCAACTCCCTCTCCCCACCTGTAACTGCAACTAACTGCCCATAGGTCCTGCCTAGTGCCATATGTATACGGCTTGATTACCTCTGTACTGTATATTATAACAATGTATATTCAACTGTTTATAAATAACCCCTTTGTAAAAAAAAAAAAATGCTTACGAGACTGTATGTAATAATCTCATGCATCTATTTATGCATGGTTTCTGTTGTAACTCCTTTTCCCCTTACTCCTGGGTTGCACCTGGAAACAAGCCTGGGCTCAGTGTGCTTTTCCCAGTTACCAAATGTTTAAATAAAAATTAAAAAAAATGTCCACAGCATTAATCTTGCCAACTCGCAATCTGGTGGTTCTGCAGAAACCTCTTATAGCAGCAGCACAATGAAAAATGTTTTCCAAAAACCTGGTTTCAACTACAATTAATTAAAATATTACTATACCTGTCCAATCTAGTTTTCTAGGTATTTCCTATGCTGTGCACCATGAGTTTTATTTTCTCGATCCTAACCCCTTACCAGGGTTACAACAATGCTTCTAAAACAAATGTGGCAGCTATATTTTTTCTTCAGAAAAAAACTACATTAATAAGTTTATAAAATATTCAGTTTTGTTGAGGCAAAAAAATACCACCAAATAAAAGTGAGAGACAAACTGAATCTTTTTATAGTGAAGAAATAAAAAGTGTGGGGGAGACAAATTATTTTGCCCAGTTTCATTGCATTGCTTCTTTAAGTGCACAGGAGTTATAATTGGCAGCTATAACAACAGTAGCATTCCCTTTAGGTTGTGTATAATGGTAGTCCTCTTATGGTGCCAAGTACTTTCTGTCTGTTGCCCAAGGCACTGCCGGAAGCTTGGCCTGTCAGTGCCATTCTGCTAAGGTGACAGTTTCCAGTTCTGGCTGTACAGGAGGGACTAATAAGGTAGGACCTCATGGAAGATTAAAATACTGTATCTGGACAATCCATGAGCTGTCTAGTGCTGAAGTTTCAAACTGCAGGGCTTCCTGCTTTTCCTAACCAGCACCTAGAAAACAGATCTTTCTGCCGAATCCAGAGTGAGGGCACAGCAATTTGTGCAGTTGGGGTCTCACCATAAGAGCAGACTTCTTGCTCGCCTGCCAGCCTAGTTGCAGGGCTGCCACTTGTGATGCCAGCAATCCAGGTTTGTACCCCAAGCCTAGACTGGAGGGGAAGAAGCACACCAGATGATGCTCTTCTCAGGGAGGGTGGAAGCCAGGCTCCAACACAGTGCTGCCACATGGGTGTACACAGGTGGAAGTGCAGGCAGAGCTGGAGGGTAGGGCAAATGCTTGACAGCTCCATGTGGTGACACTCAGTTGGGTACTCACACATTCATGCTCCAGCATGCAGATGTCTGCAGGGGAGGGACAAAAAGGAATAAAATTCCCCAGCATGAAGCATGGCACCTGGTACACTCTGACCCTGAGCAGCTCACTGTACCCCACACTACCCTTAGGTGCTCTGGAACCGAAAAGGTGGGGAGGGGCAGGCCTGCCCCGATCTGGTCCCACCCACGGGATACGAAGAGGGGATGGAAACAGAATGCTGAAGTTCAAGGCAATGGGGCTGGATGATTGCCAGGGTCAGACGGGGAGCAGTACCTGTATATAAAATGTACAACAAAAAAAACTGCCATCGTCTTTAGAACCTCCTGCATCATCATCTTCCATGAGATCAGTACCAAACTTATACTAATCAATACTCAATGCTGGAGGTCAATAGATTAGGGGCTACTACTGTTTGAGTTGCAGTGGTAACTGCTTTGGCTTGATATGTAAATCCAATATTGGTACTATTGGTACTGACATCGCTCTGGCCTCAGCAACATTGGTGCCAGTACAGAATGCAGGATCAGCACCAAGGGCATCATCAATGGATGCAGCAAGGTTCTAACCAACCACTGCTCCATAAGGGCCATCCACCAATCAAACTGCTAGTCTTCAAGTTCCCCACCACAGAGTGGCACGGACAATGCCAGCACTGATATCTATGCAAGGCTGGCATTGTCACCAATGAGGCTGATGGCTGTGTCAAAGGTAAATGTACTGGGCTGAGGGCAAGACAGTGCACTTTAACAATGAGGTCAAGGTCAGTTAACTTCGAAACTGAACAATGATGCCTCGATATGGACAAAGAACACTGTCCCCTTTTCTTTATCTTATGCGACAACAATCAACAAAATAGAAGACACTCTCAAAGTCCACACCAAGTAGGACTGAAACCAGAATCTCTTTCTTACAGACACTATCAACAGATCACCCTGGCAAGTCTTTCTATCTGGGCCTGGCTAGTCATTGCCAGTCTGGACAATGCTCGATTCTGTGATGGGTACCCAGACACTCAAGGCATTTACATGGGGTTCCTGAGCACAGATCTTGTTGATGCAGCCACAGGACATGAAAGGTGCCTTACCAGACATGATGGATGTTGAATAAAAATCGAGACTGAATGTAACCCCACTTGCTGTATGGTGAAGAAAAGATTCTTAAAAGTAGTGCAAAATAATGTTGTGTAAAGCACTAAATACAGCAATAGTAACAGCAATGGGAAAACAAACTCAGCAAAAAACTATTTGGAGGGGAAAAAAAAAAAAGTTCTGATTCCTAAGCCTGTGCTATACAATGGTGGAAAAATGTATCTGAGGTAGTGGTGCTATATATTGGGCGGGCACATGCATGGCAGTGCCTCCGGCTCAAAGATAAAAGAGTGTAAATTTGTGGAAGTAATTGCCAAGATGATCTCCTCCTGTTCAATCAAGTGATACCATAAACAGAACCCCAAGTTAAATATCCAGCCCCCAATTCCTACACAGTGGTTGCATTTATTACCAACACTGTACTGCATGAAGGATGTACACACAGTCTTGTCCCGCATTCCCCTAAATGAAAAAATTTTTTTTTACATTTGAAAAAATCAGATGTCTGACATCTATAAAATGCGCTTACCTCATTTCGGGAAAGGTTCAAAATTTTCAAATTGGGAACCCTGAATAGCAAGTTCGTCATTTCATCCAGTTTCTCTAATTTGTTATTGCTCATGTCTAAAGACACTAACTACAATAAAAAAAAAAAAATCACAAATGTATCAACTGGAAACCAGTTAGCAAACTAACACATTCATCATATTCTCTTTGCCAATGTATTTTAAAACCAACAGTCTCAAGAGTACATAAGTGAAAGATTATCAGTTTCCTTAAAGTG
This sequence comes from Neoceratodus forsteri, assembly GCA_016271365.2. Classification (NCBI taxonomy): domain Eukaryota; kingdom Metazoa; phylum Chordata; order Ceratodontiformes; family Ceratodontidae; genus Neoceratodus; species Neoceratodus forsteri. The sequence continues at coordinate 511,159,597 of CM028132.1, forward strand.
ATTTTGTGTACCTAAGGTACCACTTTCGGTATATGGTACCTTAGGCCCGAGATAGACCCTCTGTAATTTTTAATATTTTATTTTCTGCCACTTTTAAGTGCTAAAGGATCACAGTTTGGTCTTGACAAGGTGACCAGCCGAGCCATTCCACTTTCTTGTCAGCTACAGGCCCCCACACACAAGCACATAGTGACGTGAAGTAAGGGAGAGTATGGAGCGAGCCCCCACTGAAATGAACGGGACCGATTTTTCCTCACTTTTTAATACGTTATTAGAGCAACTTGGAGATTAATAAGAGCCATCAATTGAGTAACAAGGCCCTTTATTAATCTCCAAGTAAGGCAAAATCAGGCCCATTCATGTCAATGGGGCTCACCCCAGAGCTCTCCCTTGCTTTACATCACTATGTGCCTGAGCACAAGGGCATGTAGCAAATCAGAAAGTGGAAAGGATCACCATCTGACCTTGTCTACCGATCCTATCACTTAAAAAAAAAAGGCCAAACATAAACGATAAAAATTATAACAGAGGGATTATCATTGCATCTAGGTACCATATCCTGAAAGTGGAACCTAGATCATTAAGTTACTAAATCACTTTAAAGAGCTAGTATCCCTAGTAGATAAAGTTAGGCTTACTGGTACACAGTACCTATCAGTCTAATTAGGAGAAACACCACATTTAAATTAAAAGAGAAGCATTATCATTTCTTTTGCACCTCATTTATTTATTTGTTTAATTTTTGTTCACCGAGAAAGGAGGACTTGACAGTTCTGCCCATTTTCAGCCTTGCCCGAGGGAGGGGGATACAGATGAATGCCAACTGACCATGAACCAGATTAAGCTGTTGTTTTTAGTGAATGGGGGAAATTTGGCCAGCCCACCAGGGAAACTTCCTCTATTGTATGATTTAATACTTATTTATGTTTAATTTTATTTTTATCATATGTGTGAAGTAACACTATTATGTATTTTATTTGCTTTTAAGTTATAACAAAAAAGTCCCCTATTCTTTAGGAGCACAAATGATTTCTGTGGGATCACAGCTGATATGTTGTTTAAAGGTCACATACCAAGTATATGGAAAAAATATAATGATAATAGTATCAGGGTACTGATGGCTACTTTTTTATATTGGATTTGGCAAGGCAGGTGTAAACTGGTATTACAGCAGCAACTTATTTCCCCTTTGGAATTATTTTTTATTATACATGAGGAACTGCAGAGCATTAAATATACAGAACGTACTTTAACAAAATAAAACATGGCATGATAGATGGGATCCCTTTTCATGGTTAGGGGTGTAACTTTCGGTGCAGATAGCAAATGAAGTGATTGTCACACCGTATTAATCTTGTCTGTGGATCTTTACGTTGGTTCTTTTTTGTTTTGACAGTTCTTAGTTGAGCTAACTTTAGTCATATTCCCAGGAGTATCGCTCCCAGAGTAGTGTTAGGAGCAATGGGATGCACGGAACTGGCTCAGATACCCAGGAATCCTCTCAGGTAGATACATTTGAATGAAGTATCATTTTTTGTTATGTGATTGATTTATAGTTATATCCAGTATTCATATAAGATATTCTGCTCATGAGACAGTCATTATTTTATGCACTGGTCATTTGCCTTTTTGTTAATTTTTTTCCTGTTTGATTTCTTGTTTTATTTTCAAATGGTTTTCCTCTGAATTATGGTTTATATGCTGAAGTTAAGCTGTTTTCTGTTTATCTTGATGTATTACTTTCCTTGATTTCTGTAAATATTGCTTTTATGTTCTAATAAAAAAATTCCCCTACTCTTTTCAAGAAGTGCCAAATGCCACCTGAACTACCACCAGAACAGGCAGATGGGACCTCATTTTAATGTCTCATCCGAAAGATGGCACCACAGGAGTGCAGCACCCCCCTCATGTTGCACTACAGTGTCAGTACTTTTTAACCCAAGTGCCTGGCATGGGGACAGAACCCACAGCCTTTTGATTTTCCAGCCTCCGAGGTGAATGTGCAATCTGCTGAGCCACTGACACTGCAGCCATTCACTCCCCCTGGATTTCCCCTGATGCTGCTTGCTCAAAATGGAGGTTGAGCCACAACTTTTGCTGCTCCAATGATGTTTACGAGAAGTCAAAGTACTACTAAATATACAGTACTTAGGAGAGGCCGTTAAACTAGAGTTCTTGGCTAAGGCATCACAGGTTGAAAGAACTGTCACAACCCCACTCAGCAGGTCAGCCCTCTACTCCCAAAGTGCCAACTTCTGAGCGTAGTATTGTGAACAGTTAACAGAACAAGGTAACCCTCGTCTGTTTTGTGTGTTCGAGTCACCTTTGTCCCAAGTTCTGGAGGGATTCAAACTGATAACTTCTTGTTAGCATACCCAATTGTCAGGCTCAGATAATTCTGTCTTCAGGGGGCCAGATATCTTTGCCTCGGGCACCTAACCAGGTATTACAAAATGAACCCTTAGAACTCTATGCAAGACCTAGAGAACTCTTATCTGTTTCCCAGTTTGGTACCACAATAAGCTCATGCACAGTGTCAACGATAACCATCTAAGCTTCACTTATAAAAAAAGAAGTTTCAATGCATACCAGGCAGTTTCTGTTTTTAATATATATCTTTACTTTAAAACAGATAAAAAATAGGATAACAGTAAATACAGAACAAGATATCTCAACACATACAGTCTTAAAAACAAAACAGGTTTAAAAGTGCAAATTCCTACAACCCATAAACTCAGACTGGTCTTAGCTAATGTATCCTTACTTTCTTAATCTTTCAGTGCTTCAATGTTCTTCTTTCTCAGTCAGAAAATGAATGTGTCTGTGAGGTCTGCTCAGCATACTTAAAAGCAGTCTGGAGCTGGCCTTCTCTGAGGTCACCGAACTCTGCCTTGGTGTATTAAAATTTATATTTTATAACACAGGATGTCCTAATAACATATTTTAACAAAATAGGTGACATCGATGAAGCTCCTCTCTCTTCATGTGACTTCCCCCAACCCAGTCTGTGATCCGCTTCACACAGACATCAAAGTCTCTTTGATGTAATTCACTGGACACCCCAAGCAAATGCATATCAGACTTCCCAATTTAGTCTGGGACCTGCTTCACACAGACATCAAAATCTCTTTGATGTAATTAGCTGGCTTCCTTGGAAGACACCCCAGCACATGCATATGCCCCTTTCCTCATGACATCTAGTGCAAATTAAAGGATTTCCTTGAGGGCATTATAAAATGGATATATTGGTTCCTGGCTTCAAAGCAAATTGACAAGGTAATTACTTCCCAGATATCTGTAGTTTAACCTATGTCTTGTCCTTTGAACTTGTGCCTAGGGGGTTTTGATCGTCAGTTTCAGCAAGACAATATTTTCTCCCGACAGACACTCCCCTACATATTTTATATTGTAGAAGAAATACCATATTGTAATCAGAACCAGCTGTCCATGTGCCACAAGAACTACTCTGGGTTTGTAGATTTTTTAAGATGCCTTGAGAAAGAACAGGGTGGTATTTGAAAGCGCTCAGTATGTGGGGAGTGGTGGTATCTTGAACCTGCTTCAGTAAATACTGTAACAGAGGAAAGCTAGGGGCAGGTGAAGATAAGGGGTGGGAGTTGGCGAATTTGGAGTTTCATGGAGTATTCAGAGGAAGAGTTTAAAGGAGGGGTGGTAATTTGTTCATATTAAGGGGAGCCCATAGGAGAAAAGTACGGTTATGTAAGAACTCACCGTAACAGCAGATCTTCGAGAGAGGTTCTTGCAGTAGGTCATTACATATGGGATTACGCCCTCTGGCATCAGGACCACACAGCAAACTTCTAGCTAGCAATCCGTAACGGGGACATGCCCCCGGCGTCACATGTCGGGATGTCAGCATGACAATATATAGGGGGCGGTCCCTATACCCGCTCTCCAGTTCTCCATAGAGACCCCTAAAGAGGCAAGGGAGAAAGGAGACTACTCCTTGAACCCTAGGCTGCTGAAAAAGCACCCTAGGAAAAGAAAAGAATAAGCAGAAGGTGGGAGGGAAAGAAGTGACCTACTACAAGAACCTCTTGAAGATCTACTGTTATAGTAATTTCTTACATAACTGTACTATCTTGCTTCGAGAGGGTTCCTGCAGTAGGTCATTACATATAGGACTGAATTCCAAGCAGTCAAGAAGGAAACAGTTGGAGACTGAGGCCCAGGAGGCGGAACAGTCTGGAACTAGAGACCCAGTTTAGAACACAAGGCCTTGTAGGATGGCCAGTCCAAAGCCAGCCCTGCACCCAGAAGCAATGTCCAGACTGTAATGTTTGGTAAAAGTATGAGTTGTACTCCAGGTGGCTGCAGCGCAAATGTCAGACGTGGACACATTTCAAAGGCAGTAAAAGTGGCCATGCCGCAGGTCAACTGTCCCTTTATTTCCCCCAGAAGTAGTTTCTCATATTTGAGGTAAACAAAAGTGATACAGTTAGCCAACCACTTAGAGAGGCATTACTTAGAAACAGCTATGCCCCAATGTTTGGGTGCAAAGGAAACGAACAACAGGTCGGACTTGCGCACCTCCTTAGTCTATTAAATATAACAGCAAAGAATCCTATGCACATCCAAAGTGTGCAAAAGGTGTTCCCCCCGTTGGAATATTCAGGGCAGTAAACCAACAACTGAATATCTTAGTTTAATGTAAACTCAGATACCCCTTTTGGTAAAAAAGAGGGGTGAATCACAAACCACCTGTCTCTGTTGAATATAAATAAGGCTCCCTTACAAGCGAGGCCGGCTTGGAGATCCTTCAAGCTGAGGTAATCGTAACAAAAAATAGCGTTTTCAAGACAAGTAGCGCATATCAGCTGCCGCTGCTCAAAAGGGGACAAAGTAAGTTTCTCTAGAACAAATTCAACTCCCGTGAAGAGACTGGACTACTGACCTGAGGTTTCGTGGAGTATCCCTAAGGAAGGTTTTAGAGACTTCCAACTGAGTGAGATTTTTGCCATCCACTGGAAGGTGGTAGTCAGAAATCGCGGAAAGATGAACCTTCAGTGAGGAATAGCTGAGGCCCAAATCAGATAAATGCAAGAGGTACTCTAATACCTACGGGCACCGGGCAAGAGAAGGGGTCCAAACCCTTGACAATCACCCATATAGTAAACCTCTTCCACTTCATCACATATGTCATTCTGGTGGAAGGCTTTCTGGCCTCCACCAAAACTTATGCTGCTCGATAGAAAACCCCGAAGCGCGAAACAGCTACGTCCAGATGTGCCACACATGCAAATGGAGAGATTTGAGGCCCAGGTGTACCACACTGTCCTGCTCCTGTGTTAGACGGTCGTGGAGGAGAGGTAGAGGTACTGGAGGTTCCAACACTAGCTGCTGCAGCAGATGGAACCAGATCTGCAGAGGCCAGAGAGGAGCACTGAGGACCATGTGTGCTCCCTCCACTTGAAGCTTCAGCAGGAACTTCTGCAGAATTGGAAAGGGAGGGAAGGCATACAGAAATCTCGCTGTCCAACAAAGAGACAGCGTATCTCGCCAGAAAACACCACACCTAGGAACAAGTGAACAAAAATTGGGTAGTTTTGCGTTGGATGGGGAGGCAAAGAGGTCCAGCTCTGGTCAATCTCACTGGTCGAACAGGCCTTCTACTACCTCTTGCTTCAGCTACTACTCGTGAGCCAATGCGGTGGTGCAGCTGAGACTGTCCACCAGGACTATGTGACTGCCCGGGACATGGACTGCTGTCAAGAACAGATCATGCTGGACTGCCCAGTACCACACCCGCATCGCCTCCTTGCAAAAGGGGTACAAATTTGGTGCCTCCCTGTTTGTTTATGTACCAAACCATGTCCGTACTGTTGGTCTGGACGAGGAGAGTTCCTGGGCATAAGAGGGTCTGAAATGCCTGGAGAGCATACAGCACAGCTCTCATCTCCAGGATATTTATGTGGAGATGCACTGCCTGTGGCAACCACTTCCCCTGGGTTTTGTGGTCTGTAAGGTGGCCTCCCCAAGCCTGACCTGAGGTGTCTGCTGTGATGGTCATGGAGGAAGATGGGGAGTGAAAAGGGGCTCCCCGAGAAGAAGTTGGATAACTCCTGCCACCAAAGAAGATCCCTCTTCATGCCACTGGAGACCATGACCCTGTGGTCCAGGTCGTCCGAGCGCTGATCCCACTGGACCCTGAGTGTCCACTGGGTCACCCTCATGTGCACTCTGGCCAACGGTACGGTGGGAATGGCTGCCGCCATTAGTCCCAACAGCGGGAGAACAGAGCGAGCTGTGGTCCACCGAGAGTTGGCTACAGCGAAGGCTTGCCATTTCAGGATCTCTGCTCTGTCCAGAGGGAGGAAGACCCTGCCCTGGAATGTGTCCAGCACCACTCCAATGAATTGGAGGCACTGGGAGGGTGAAAGACGAGCTTGGGGTAATTCACTGTAATGCAAAGATGAAAGAATAGGTCCAGGGTGGTGGAGACAGACTACTGCAGACTGCCCTGAGAAGGGTCTGACAAAAGCCAGTCGTCCAGGTACAGGAACACACAAATCCCCCTGTGGCGTAAGGCCGCCGCCACCACCATCAGGCACTTGGTGGAGCTCCGAGATGCCGAGGAAAGGCCAAAGGGGAGAGCCTTGAATTGATAATGGTTCCCCTGGAAAGTGAACTGGAGATTATGGTGGTGGGACTCGAGGATAGGGATGTGCAGGTAGGCATCCTGCATGTCCAGCGAACAAAGCACTGATTCCTGAGAAGCAGAGGTAAGAGTCCCTGGACAGTCAGCATGCGGAACCTCTTGTATTCGACAAAGAGGTTCAGCAAGCTAAGATCTGAGATACGTCTCAGATCGCCCATCTTTTTGGGCACGAGGAAGAAGTGGGAGTAATACCCCCTTCCTTCCTGTGCTGGAGGAACCGGCTCTATGGCTGGCTTTGACAGAAGAGTCTGGATTTCTACTTTTATGAGAGGAAGATGACTCGACAGGTAGTGGGACTGACTCAGAGGATTTTCCGGTGGTCAGTCCAGGAACTTTATTGAGTGCCCTCTTGCAATTATCTGTAGGACCCAAGCATCTGTGGTTCTCTCCTTCCACTCTTTGAAGTGGAGAGCAAATCCCCCACCAGTTCTACTGGAAAATCTGGAGGAGATGGTGGGTTCCCCCATGAGTCAGGAGACAGAGGAAGGCCCTTGATTACCTCCAGCGGCTCTCTGGGATTCGAGGCGCCTCAGACTCCATGGGACGACGCTTACCCTGATGTCTGGCCGGTGGTTGCTTGGTCCACCTCCGCTGTGGGCGACGAAAATGTTGCTTGGGTTTGAAACCAGACCAGTACATGGAGCGGACGTCCCAAAGCGCTCTTCTATCATCTTGTAGCTCGGTAATAATGTCCTTTAGATCACCCCGAAACAGGATGGGCCCACAGAAAGACGCATCCAGGAGGGTGGTTTGGATGTCAGGTGCAGACCTGCTATACAGAGCTATGCAAGACTTTTCAGGCAAATGCCTGAGGCAGTGCAGCAGGCCACCAAGCCAGAGTCATAGGTGGCTCGTAAGGCATGGTGACAGGAGGACTTGGTAAGCTTCACCTTACAGAGAAGTCTGTCCCGGAGGTCCTGGTCTGGAATCGACTGGAGCCCTGACTCAAGATCAGCCAGGGAGGATTTCTGATAAGAAATCCTGTGGGCCATATAACTGAGTGACCGTAAGGCGCAAGTGGAGGAAACATAAACCTTGCAGTCATATTGATCCATCTATTTGGACTCCAAACAACTTGATGTTCTGTACCTTAGGGGGCAGTTCCTTTGTCCTAGGCAATGGGCAGAGGCGAGAGAAGATAATACAAGTTAAATTAACTGGGTGGACTGAGGGAGAGGTGCAGAGGGAGGCAGTGGAATTTTAACGTGAGACACCGGTGCTGGAACGGATCTCACAATGTGAGCCAGGACTTCCCTAAACAAAATACAGTGCAGGCAGGAGTGCTAGACAATGGCTAGTCTGCCGATTAAAAGCAGACTGAGCGGATGTTACAAAGAACAACATTCAGCTGTACTGTCTGAATAACACTAAACAACAGTAAAATCACCAAAGTGAAAGGCTGCAGATGGATTGAAAATCATCTGGGCTATACTTGCAAATCTCATTCAACAGGCTGCAGTAAACTGTAAGATTGGCTGTGTTACACATTGAAAGTCTCAATAAACAGGCTGTAGTATGCTTTAAAATTGGCTGGGGTACACTAGAAAGACACAATAATCAGGCTGCACTACGTTTTAAATTCATCTGGGCTACACTAGAAAGTCTCATTAAACAGGCTGCAGTACGCTTTAAATTCGTCTGGGCTACACCAGAAAGTCTCATTAAACAGGCTGCAGGAGACTTCCAGTTACGTCACGGAGCCATTAGCAGCCTGAGGTTTTGGTTCCAGTCTCCCAGGGAATGAAGAAAACTCTCTTCCAACTAATTATCACCAACCAAACTGGGCAATATGCCTGGAGGAGGACATAAATCAGGTCACAGTAGTAAAAATTAACTCCAAAAATCATCAGATACCAGATGCAGACAGATCAACGTTAGACCTACGAGGCTGCAGTAGGAGAGTTTCAGTGAGTAAAGCGAAGGGTACTGATCATGACATGGAGGGGGAGGCAGATCTCCTCTCGCGCTCTTGTTACGAAACCATCCTGGAAGCGATCAGAGGCTCCCATACAAAAAGCAAAAAAGAATTTAAAAATCTATCTCAACAACTCACGAAGACGGAACGCAGGCTTGATCAAGCCGAGGAAAGGATCTCCATGGCTGAAGATACCACCGCACAGCTGGAGCACACTGTGGAAGCCCTACTACAGCATTTCTTTTTTTTTTTTTTTTTTTTTTTACAAGCTAAATGCCTGGATCTTGAAGGATGATTCAGGCATGAGAACTTAAGGCTGTATGGTTTAGCTGAGGGGGCTGAAACTGCCCCGATGACTGCCTTTATAGAAAATCCTCTCCAGAATGTTTTGCATCTGCACCCCCCCCCCCCACTATGCTCTCTCAGTGGAGAGAGCTCACCGATTACTGGTCCCAAAGCCCTCCAATCCTTCAGCTTACCCTTGCTCTATTGTGCTAAAACTAAGTACTTTGAAAACAAAAGATCTCCTGTGCAGGGCCTGGGCTAAAAAAGATTCAAAGCTTACACTGGATCATGATTACTCCCCCGAGGTTCAGCAAGTTCGTCAGCAGTATCTTCTGATCCTGAGGCTCCTGAGAGAAAAGGGAATGAAATCTCAAATGCCTTTCCCAGCGAAATTGAAAATCTTTTGGGATAATGGTCCTCAACTTTATACTTCAGCTGGGAAAGCTTTGGAAGCACTTCATCTCAGGGGCTTCTCTCAACCAGCTTTGGAAGCTGACCGCATCCTGAAGAGGCACTTATTCCATTCAGAATGGTCAATGGGGACTTCCTCTTTTCAACTGGCAAAGGATGCGATGCTCTGCAACAGATCAGCATGGCTCTTCAGCGCTCCAAAGGCAACTCCAATGCCTCAGCTTCTCCACCAATTCACTGATCACTTTCTGTGCCTTATGGTGGTCTTTGGTTTTTCTTTTAGGGTACTCCCCGTAATGGACTGCACCTGGTTTGTTTAAAGGAAAGTGCCTTGGCCTTCTTTTATACACATTAATACTGCTTGGCCCGGAGGCGCTGAAGGTTGAGGTGTTAAACGCCACACCTCGCGCTATGCCGGCGACCCGGGTGTGGAAGTGGACTCAGGTCGTCAGGGGTCGGCCAGGGGAGGGGGGACTGCGTGTCCGTGGGACTACTCTCCTCCTTCGGGAGGGTAGGTCGGGGTACCCATGCATGTGTTGGCTCCTGGGGGTGAGTGCGAGTCGTGGTGTGCTAGAGGGGACAGCGAGGAGACTCCTGATGTGTGGTGAGCAGAAGCACGCACCATAGCGTCACTGGCGTCACTGCATGCCTGGGCCGGGGGATACAGGAGACAAAAAAAAAAAAAACACGATGATCCTCCAGTGATGAAGAAGGCTTGCCCGCAAGTGCTGCATCAGATGCTCCCAAGAGCTCCCTCTGCTCCCGACCCCTTGGTCTTCTGCGAGAGGACCCGCGATGCAACCTCAGAGAGGGTGAGGGTGAAGAGGTTGTAGCTCGGGCACGGCACCCAATGCAGGAGCTGCCAGGACAGGATGGATCAGGGGAACCATAGGACCACCTCAGCAGGAGTTAGGCAGCTAAAGTAAATAAGGAATACTTCTTAGCACCAGTCCTCAAATATATCCGGTTTTGCTACTCATCCAGATACCTGTAAAATGCAGTGCTAGGTGCTGTATCACAGTTTTGTCTGCCCTGGTATTTTTCTTTATAACTGTTTATTTCAGGTGAGAATAACATGGATTGAAAATATGGGACTGGATCCAGGTCCATATGAATTAAGGAAACTGATCCTTATCCAGGGCGAGTTCAGTTCAGCCAGGGGAACAGGCAGAAGTCCTAAATGAGTACTTTGCCTCAGCTTTTACCGGGGGGATGGAGGGGGCTATGTCTTGCGAGGGAAGCAGGGGAAAACCAGATGAAGAGGTGGGACCGGTAGAGACCAGGGGCCCTGATGGTTCTGGGGAAAGGGAGTGGCCACCACAGACAGGTGGGGACCTAGCAGTGCAGGGTGAAAAGGGGGAGGATGTGGAGGTTGAAATCCTGGTAGAGAGAGTAAGGGAAGCCCTCAGGTCCCTTCGGACAGAGAAAGCACCTGGGCCAGATGAGATACATCCCAGGGTACTGAGGGAACTGGCGGATGTCCCAGCAGTCCCTCTTACAGAGCTTTTCAACATCTCTCTGAAGACAGGGTGGGTGCCCTAAGACTGGAAGGTGGCCCACATCGTGCCGATCCACAAGGGGGGGATCAAGAGAGGAGGTGGGAAATTACAGGCCAGTTAGCCTGACATTGGTGGTCGGCAAGGTGATGGAGGGTATTGTCAGGGAAAGGCTGGGGGTTTACTGGAGCAAACTGGGTACTTGGACGATAGGCAGCATGGCTTTGTCATGGGAAGATCTTGCCAGACAAACCTTGTTGAGTTCCATGACTGGGTGATGAGGGCCCTGGACCAAGGTAGGCCAGTGGACATCCTCTTTCTGGACTTTAGCAAGGCGTTTGATTCAGTACCCCACAGAGGCCTGCTGGCTAAGCTGAAGGAAATGGGGGTAGGGAGACAGTTGTTAAGATGGATAGGAAATTGGCTCTCTGAGCGTACTCAGAAGGTGGTGGTTGGAGGCTTAGCCTCATCCCCAAGAGGGGGGTTACCAGTGGGGTTCCCCAGGGGTCAGTGCTGTTCAACATCTATATCTCCGAAATCAGGAGTGAGATGAGTCTCTCTGCAGATAACTCAAAGCTGGGTGTAGTGGTGGATAAGGAGGAGGGGAGGGTGGCTTTGCAGGAGGACCTGGAGGCTGTGGAAAGGTGGTCGGGAAAATTGAAACTAAAATTCAATGCAGGGAAGTGCAAAGTTCTGCACCTGGGAGTTAGAAATCCAGGCCAGGGGTATACCCTGCGATAAGACATGATTCAAGTCACGGAGGGCGAGAGGGACCTGGGGGTAAAGGTAGATGTCAAAATGAACAACTCAGAGACCTGCAGGAGGGCAGCGGCAAGGGCAAATGGGATGCATCACCAGGGAGATTACCTCCAGAACGGCAGAAGTGATCCTTCCACTGTACAACTGCTTGGTTAGGCCACACCTCGAGTATTGTGCACAGTTTTGGAGATCACATTTAAAGAGGGACATTACACTCCCAGACAGGGTCCAAAGGAGAGCAACCAAAATGATCTGGGGCCTGGGGGAGAGGACCTATGAGGAGAGGCTCAAGGAGCTCGACATGTACACTCTGAAGGAGAGGAGGGATGAGGGGACATGATAGAGGTCTTTAAGTACATATAAGAGATCAATAAAGGAGGCCCAGTCAGGGTGCTCCAAAGGAAGAAGGGTGGGGCAACGAGAGGTCATAGGTGTAAGCTGGAATGGGGCAGGCTCAGAGGGGACAGGAGGAGATGTTATTTCTCTGAAAGGGTGGTGCAGCCATGGAATGCACTGCCCAGGGAGCTGGTAGAGGTGGAGACTGTGGATGGGTTTAAGAGGGGATGGGACAGGTATGGGGGAGGGTAAATCTGACCAGGCTTAATACAGGTGGAACATCTGGGACAGGGGACAGTACAACCCAAGGGGGAGGGGGAACACAAAAATCAGCCCTCAGTGCAGGTGCTGAAAATCGAGCAGACTCAAGAGACTGTTAGGCCTATTCTACTGGCATTTTAATATGTTAGTATGTTAGTTTATTTGGTTGGTTAAAATATCTGCTGTAATAGGACATATCCCAGTACTGACACTGTAGTGCAGCATGAGAGGGGTGCTGCATTTCTGAGGTGCCGTCTTTCAGATGAGACGTTAAACCGAGATCCCATCTGCCTGGACTGGTGGTAGTTCAAGTGGATGTTAAAGACCCCATGGCATTTATCGAAAAGAGTGGGGGAATTTCCCCGGTGTCCTGGCCAAATTTCCCTCATTCACTAAAAAATACCACCAACAGCTTAATCTGATTCAAGGTCAGTTGGCATTCATCTGTATCCCCTTCCCCCGGGTCGTGCCTGAAAACAGGCAGGATTTGTCTAGTGCACTTACCCGGTCAACAAAAACTAAATAAATAAAAATAAAGAATTAAATATTCGATGGGACATTTAAGACACTGTAATGGTAATGTTTACCTGCGGCTATATTAGACATTTTATTTTCAATTGCTTACTTAAATGACAAGGACTGTGTGGTAGCCGTTGGCCATATTTTGGCTACTTGCTACCTGTAGTTCTCTCCCTGCATATCTGGTCCACGTTTATTTTACCCCCCAACACACACACACTGTTAACCATCCCTATTTAGGTGAGGGTTCCCAGTTGTGTCGATCTTGTGGGGGTAAAGGGGTAGGAGGGCTTCTTTCTAGCTTGATGGTGACTCTACCAATGATAATAAGATGTTCAATGTAGGGGGTTGCTTTAATTAAAACATGCTATTTGTGTAACGCATCCCCTTAGGGGAGGCCTGGACCTCTCCTAATAGGCTTTTTTTTCCTTTTTTTGCTACTTCATGACAGTTTTTTTTTTTCTCTTAAGAGCTTGGTCCTAGTATATGGAGTCACCCCATTTTGAGGCGGCTCAGGGAGCAGGCCTCCTCGTTTAGAGGCATACTATCTCTCCCATCCCGCACCCTTTGGCTCCATATCACCTAGGGTGAAGGAATTAGAAGTCCACTATATAGGACTTCCTACCTTGGGAGTAACAGATAGTACAGTTAAGCAAGAACTTACTGTAACAGTAGATCTTCAAGAGAAGCACTTGCAGCAGGTAATTACATGTAGGACGGACACCATCTGGCGGCAGATCATGGTAAAATTCTTCAAGTAGCACCTAGGGGACCACCCTCCTTACGTCGGCTCCACCCCCGACGTCCCATCCAGTATATAGGAGGCGACGGTCCCCTCGTGCTCCAGTTCTTGGATACCGGAAAACGGCAGATCTTGTATGAGGCTACAGGAAAGAAAAAATGGTCCACACCCCCCTCGTCAAACAGAAAGGAGTCGGCATGGCCAATGCAGGAAGAGCATAATCCTCGGGGGATGGAGGGAGAGAAAACTGTACCTGCTGCAAGAGCTTCTCTCGAAGATCTACTGTAACGGTAAGTTGTTACATAACTGTACAATCTTACTTCAAGAGGAAGCTCTTGCAGCAGGTAATTACATGTAGGACTCATTTCCAAGCAGTACAAAACTGAAGACGACTACTTGGGAGGAGGAAAGGGACAGGCAAGGAACAGAATGCCAGGGAGAATTCCCTCAGGAGATCAAGCCCTGCAAGACCGCAAGGCCGAAACCAGCTCTGCATCTGGAGGCTATGTCCAAACTGTACTGCCTGACGAAGGTATGAATTGTGTGCCAGGCAGCTGCAGCACACATGTCCGCTGCCGATACCCTCTTGAGAGCTGTGAACGACGTCGCTACTGTTCTAGTGGAGTGAGCCTTGACTGGGCCCAAAAGGGCTTTGGCATGTTTTTGGTAACTGAAAGTGATGTAATTCACCAACCAACATGACAGCATCTGTTTGGTGACCAGGCAGCCTAAGGACCTGGAAGCGAATGACAAAAACAACTGGTCAGAATTCCTGACCTCTTTGGTCCTGGACAAATAAAAATGTAGCGCTCTGTGAACATCCAGGGTGTGGAGAAGAGCCTCCCCTTTATTAGAATAATTCAAGTAGTACATAGGGAGATGAATCGCCTGGTTCAATGTGAGCTCCGACACCACCATAGGTAAGAATTTAGGATTAGTAGTCAGGTCTACTCTATCCTTGTGAAAAATTAGGAAAGACTCCTTACACATAAGGGACTGAAGCTCGGAAATTCTCCAAGCAGAAGTAACAGCAACTAAAAACAACATTTTCCAAGAGAAAACGCAGCTCACAATCTGTGGCTGGTTCAAAGGGAGGGAGTGTCAGCTTCTTCAACACAAAAAGCAGGTCCCAAGGAGGAACAAGGTCCCAGACGGGGGGGGGGGGCTGATGTGTAAAATGCCTCGGAGAAAGACTTGGGACACCTCCAATTGACCCACTGATCTGCCTTGGACAGGGGTGTAACAGGCACAAAGAGCGGCCAGGTGTACCTTAATCCTCCGATAAGGAAACCAGGTACTCCAGAATTGTGTTGATCGGACACACCAATGGATCAAGATGTCTCGCTGTGGCTCATAGACAGAAACGTTTCCATTTCATTGTGTAAGTAGCTCTCGTGGAGGGTTTCCTTGCCTCCACCAGGACTTGCTCCACCTTATCAGAGACTCCGAACCTAATATTAGCTAGGTCCTAAGGAGCCAGGCATGCAGGTGGAAGGAGCACAGGTTCGGGTGAAACAGGGATCCGTTGTCCTGAAAGAGAAGATGGGTTGAGACTGGCAAGAGTACAGGAGGTTTCGCTGAAAGACGCTGTAGCAAGGGGAACCATATTTGACGAGGCCGCAGCGGAGCGATCAGGATCATAGTAGTCCGTTCTGACTGCGCTTTGTGGAGGATCCTCTGCAGAAGCAGGAAGGGGGGGAGGCATAAAGGAACCTCCCTTTCCAAGAGAGGGACAACGCGTCTTGCCAAAAGATACCAGGCTCTGGATATAGCAAGCAGAAACTGGGCAGTTTTGCATTGTATGGAGATGCCAAAAGGTCCAAATCTGGGGTCCCCACCTGGCGAACAGATAGTCGGCCACGGTTTGAAGGAGGGGCCATTCGTGGGCCTGTGACCTCGACCTGCTGACAGCATCCGCTAATTCGTTCTGGATCCCCAAAACATGACTAGAGGAAATGGTCAATTGATGAGTGATGGGCCAATCCCAAACTCTCATGGCCTCTCGACAGACAGGGGGTAAGAGTGGGTACCTCCTTGTTTGTTGATGTAAAAGATCACCGAGGTGTTGTCCATCTGGACAAGAAGGTGACCCAGAAGGATAACAGAGTCCAGTGCCTGCAGTACATAAAAGACTGCTCTCAACTCGAGGACATTTATGTGTAGACTCTCCTCTGATGGGGACCAGGAACCCTGAGTCCTGTGAACCCCTAAGTGAGTGCCCCATCCCGTATTTGAAGCGTCCATGTACATTGTCTGCGAAGGGGTTCCCGGCTGAAATGGAACTCCCTCCAGGAGCTTGAAGGATGATATCCACCAATGTAGCTCCTGGCGGACTGGCTCTGTGACTTTGACCCGTGCACTGAGGTCGTCCCAATTCTGATCCCACTGGACCTTGAGGGTCCACTGAATTGTTCTCATCCGTAATCTTGCGAAGAGAACTGAGACAATGGCCACTGCCACGTGGCCTAATGACCTGAGCAGTAGTCTTGTGGGTACTATAGAGGCTGAAAAGATGAGGCTGGCTAGAGTCCAAATACGCCCTATCCGGTCTGCTGGCAAGAACATCTTCCCTTGAACGGTGTTCAATAATGCCCTTATGAACTGCAGGTTTTGAGTGGGAATCAGAAATGACTTGTCGGGATTTATCATGATGCCCAAACGTTGACATAGGGCGATGGTGTCCCGAATCGTTTCTTGAAGACTGTCCCTGGAGGGAGCCAGCAAGAGCCAATCTTCCAGGTAATGGAATACAAAGTGGCCTGTCCTGCGTAGTGCTGTGGCGACCACCACCATGCACTTCACAAAGACCGTTGGGGCCAAGGAGAGACCAAAGGGAAGGACTCGAAACTGGAAGTGTCTTCCTTCGAATCTGAACCTCAGGAACCTTTTGTGTCCCTTGGCGATACGGATGCAGATACGCATCTTGCATGTCCATAGATGCTAACCAGTCTCCTCCGGATATCATGGGAAGGAAACTGGGGAGAGAGACCATACTGAATCTTTTGTAGAAAACCCACAGATTCAGATCGCTGAGGTCCAAGATGGGTTTTAAGTCCCCTGTCGTCTTCGGAACCAGGAGGAAGTGAGAATAAAAACCTGAGTTTCTCTCTGCCAGAGGGACAGGTTCTATGGCCCTTTTGGCTAGCAGGGCCTGAATCTCCTGTTGTATTTGATCTCTGTGTCCCCTCGGATGAAGGGAATGGGGGTGGTGGTCTGTCCGGGGGAAGTGCTTCAAACTCGATGGAATGCCAAAATTCCATGAGCTGGAGGACCCACTGGTTGGAGGTCACTTCTCTCCACGCTTCTAAGTACAGAGAAAAGTGGCCTCCCACCTGCTCTCCTGATGGGACGTCGAGGAGAAGAGGGTCGCCTGAATAGTCAGGCGTTGAGGGAAGGGGGAAAGGCGGCTGGGGCTGGTTTAGCCTGTCAAGAGGTAGAGGCCAAGGAGCCCCTGGCTCCACCTCTGTGACCGAACCCTCCCCGCTGAGGCTGTGGCTGAAAGCGGGGTTGCTGAGGCTGGTGTCCCCCTCAGCCATGAAAACAGGACTGACGGAGCTGTCCCTGTTTCGAGCAGTACATAGACTGCACGGTATGGACAGCCATACCGGAGTCTTGTAATTTGGAAAAATCTTCTCCGACTATTCCCTGGAGAGAACGGAGCCTTTAAAGGGGGCATCCAGAATGTTCGACTGAACATCTGGTGCAAACCCCAAAACCCGGAGCCAGGAGTGATGCAAGAGACAAATGCCCATGGCAGCCACACTTGCAGATGTGTCTGCAGAGTCGTATGCAGACCTCAAGATGTGCGTATCAACGTCCAAGCCCATCTGGAGCAATTTTGCAAGCTCTGCCTTTTGCAGGCAGTCGGACATGCCTTGCAGGATGTCCAGCCCTTGTTCCCAGAGGGCATTCTGGAGCAGGACCATATGGGTCAGGAAGCTGAGACTCCTGATGCTGGAAGTGGCAGATGTGTACACCTTTCTGCCAAATGAATCCAGCTGCTTAGACTCCTTGTCCAGCGACTGGGTGCTCAGGTGTTTGGGCCTCTGCGAATGGTCGTGAGCTGCCGAAATCACCACCGAATCTGCGGCTGGATGTTCGGCCAGAAAGGGATGGTCCTTAGGCACCCGGTAAAGACAGTGTGCTTTCTTGGGAACGCCGGAGGATGAATGTGGACGCCTCCAGTTAGCTTGAGTAACATCCTGGAAGATATCCACCATGGGTGGGATGACCACAGACTTTGGGTCCTTTTGGCACAAATATTTCGCAAGCACTCCAGGTCCAGGGCCTTCATGTCCCACCCCATGTTCTTCTGTATATGGCGCATGACCTCCATAAAACTAGGGTTATCTGGCAGAGATTTAGGCTGATCCTCCGTATCCCCGGGCAGAGACTTGACGTCAGAAGTGGGAGGCATGGAGTCCGAGTCGACATAGATGTCTGAGGAAGAGGGGAAAGGAGAATGTCCCCTCCTTCACTTGTGCCGTCTGTCAGGTGAGGCACAACAGAAGGAGCTCAGAGAATGAGACCGAATGTGCCTACGCTTGTCCGGATGCTTTCTAGGACTTCGAGGCAAGTGGCTTCTCCCAGGATCATCAACGGGAGGCTGTGGGGGCTCCTTACCCTGTAAGGGTTCAGAAACCGAATCAGGCTGAGGAGTGGGAGCCGGACCAGTTTGGGGAGCAGGTCCTGTTTCATGGTCTCCCACCAGTGGGGACAAACATTCCTTAACCTGGGACATGTTTAGCCTTGGGGACCTGGGTCAGGCTTCGGTGTCCCATTACCAGCATCAGTACTAGCATCAGGCCGGTCCGGCATCGGTGGTGGCCATACTGGTGACGATGGTGGGGCCTAGTTTTGAAGGCCATCATCTGGCTCGGATGGCTGATGGGCCGGCATCTGCTCCTCAGATGACAGAGCGACATCGGAGTCAGTGTCACGTTTGGTCGGAGTCGCTGGTGTCAGGGTAACCGTAGCCGGTGGCGATGGAATGGTAGCCGGAAGACTGACAGTGGGGTGGCGGTCAGAGGCCTGCTTGTGTGACTTGTTTGACAGACGCCCTTCTGACGCCGGTGGCTGAGAGCAGTAGAAGATTTTTGAGTCTTATCCGATGGACGCCGTTCTGATGATAGAGGCTGAGAGCAGTCGGAGACTTAGATTTTGGAGGCAAAGATGAAGCCTGACTTGACGAATGTCTGGAGGACTTTTTCCCTTCCCGGTAGTCGGCACCAGAGATGGAGGCCGAGCGGGAGGTGGTCTTACCTGAGTCCGCGGATCTCCCTGATGAAGCCAGGGGAGAGCGGATCTTGATCAATGGAGAAGTCGAAAAGCCAGTGGACCTGGAGAGAGAGAGGCCAACCCAGTTGCGGGAACGGCCGCCTTCAGGGTCGTCAGGCGGGACTGCTGGCCCAAAGAGCCTGATCTGAAGGCCTCGTGCGATCCAGAGCACTGGGACCTCAAGAGGGATCTCCCCCGTTCCTTGCACTTCTCTCAATGCTTCTCCTTAAGGTGCTTTTTCTTAGCGAGCCACCTGGAGAATCCCCTCCGGGTGAAGAGTCTTGCTGCATGGCGGCCAACTGCTGTTGCGCAAGGAAGACTTGGAGCGATTTTTGGCACCTTATGCAGGTCTTGCTGTTAAAGGCCTGGAAGTGGGAGCAGGTCCCAGTGTCATGGTCTGGGCCCAAGCAGAAGAGACAGGCAGAATGACTGTCCTTGAAGGGGATCTGGCGCCCGCAGGAGCACTTGTTGGTGTGCCTCGTCGCTGTAGTGGACATACAGAAAATGTAGTTGAAATAGTCGAGAAAAAAGTTAAACTGCGGTTGGTACTGGGAAACAGCTAGTCAAGAGCCAACTAATGCGTGCGACGGTGGGAAAGAACTGGAGCATGAGGGAACCAACGCCTCCTATATACTGGATGGGACGTCGGGGGTGGAGCTGACGTAAAGAGGGCAGTCCCTTAGGTACTGCCAGAAGAATATTACTGTGATCTGCCACCAGGTGGCATCAGTCCTACATGTAATTACCTGCTGCAAGAGCTTCCTCTTGAAGTAGGATATACTGTTTTGTAGTTTTACTGTCACGTTGGCATGTGTGTTTTTTTTTTTTCTGTTATTGGGTCCTCTGATTACGTCTAACAAAACAGAGAACTTGGGTTTCTTATATGTTACAATTGAGCCTGATCGAGATATGTATGAGAGAGGGTTGAATAGACTGTTTAAGATGCTTTATAACATTGATGAATAAAGCAACAGTGTTTTGTTCTTATAATGTTCATGATTTAACGGCCCCAGTTAAACACAGTGAAGTTCTGAGTTTCCTGAGGAGAATGCATGCAGATTTTTTACTCCTTCAGGAAATGCACATTTCTCCTCAGGAACATGCTAAATTGGATAAAATTGGGTTCGGTGTTACTGCCTGTGCTTCATATAAAAAAGGTCATCGAAGTGGGGTAGCTACCTTGGTACCCCCATGAGTTGCTTTTGAGCAGCCTGACACATTGATGGATAAGGAGGGGAGATTCGTCTTTATGAAAGGCTGTTTTCAGGGCAGGATCCTTACATTAGCTTCTATTTACATCCCCCTGGGGTCTAATTTTCAGACATACCGCACTATGTTTCTTACTTTGCGGAAGTGGGCAAAGGGAGATATTATTTGTGGTGGAGATTTCAACTTAATTCTTAACCCACAACATGACTCCATGTCTGGTATCCCCAGGCGGGAATGTAGGATCTCAAAGGTATTTGCCAAGTTGTTAGGGGAATTGCGGTATTCGGACATTTGGTGTCAACTCCATGGTAAACGAAAGAACTTTACAGTTCCATGTGATAACGACAACCGTGTAATAGCGATCGCTGTTTGGGAGTCTACATCTCCAAAAGTGAATTTCACCAATGTAGACTCGCGGCAAACAGCAGTACGGCACCAAATGTAGATGTTCCGCTTTTATGCTACTACTAAAGGATTCTCAGTCTGCGTCAAAAAAGATCTGGCTGAAAAACAAACACGCACAGAACCGAGCCTGGCACCCTCCCAAACCCAGCCTGCCACCAACCCACTATGCCACAAGCCAGCCGCAGCCCACCGCCGCACTACACCCCACAAACCATCCCTCCCCACCCCATGCGTATGCATGTATGTGTATATAAATAGCAACATCCTGTCACTATAGTTGCCATCCAGTCACCCTACTCATTAGGTAGCCCTCATAAAAGTGTCAGAATTGAGTTGCCCTTTAAAAGCGCCAATTATGGCTGCCTTGTACACGGGATACCAACTTTACTTATTATTCTTCCCCACATAAAACATATTCAAGGCTTGATTACTTTTTTTGCCAAAGGAGGCCCTGGGTCATTTGCAGGACTGCTGGATGGGGTACTTAGTCTTATCGGACCATGACCCTCTCTTCCTGAAAATGAAGTTAGGAGACTTTAAAAAGAATACATTTTGGCCCTTAAATATCTCCCTACTACAAGATGCTGAGGTGAAACAGTCTATTCAAGAGACATTTGATCAAGCCCTTTTGGATAATGACTCCCCTGATATCTCCCCAGCTCTTTTATGGGACACTAATAAGTCTATATTGAGAGGGAAATCTATCTCCCTCTCAGTCCATAAGAAAAGACAGCAGGAGGCAAAGAGGGAGCAGCTTATTCAACAAATCGCACACCTAGAGTCTCAACAACAGGCTAAGTTTACTAGGACCAGGGCAAAAACCTTATTGGCCCTTAAAAAGAAACCAAGTAATATACTTACCTATCAAGTTGAGCAGAAACTTCTCTTCTTAAAACAAAATTATTATGAGGATGGCCCCCGATCCCTTCATTTGCTAGCACACAGGTTGAGAACACAAAGGGCCAGAGCCACCATATCAGTCCTAAAGCATCCACGAACACAGCAAGTGTTGCGCTTAGTCCTTGAAATTGATGAGGCATTTAAGTCATTTTATATGGCGCTTTATAACCCCACTCTTCCTCCTCCTCAGGAACCAGTAACCTTATTTCTGTATTTGAATAAAATATCCTTACCAACCCAGGTATTGCCCAAACCTTACATCTTTAGTTACCCCCAAGTTACAGTAATAGATCCCAGACCAAATACACTTAGACCTGACTGGGTTTGTCCCCGGCCGTCAGGCTCAGGACAACCACAGACGCACAGTCCATATTATAAACTCCCTGCACTCCTCTAAGCAAGCAGCCCTTCTGCTTAGTCTTAATGTGGAGAAGCCCTTTGATAACACAGAAACATAGACTTTGACAGCAGATAAGGACCACTTGGCCCACCCAGTCTGCCCATTTCCCTACCTACTGGATGAGCTGCAGATCCTAGTTAACCAACAGCCTACTTCCTGCAACCCCCCACTATAATTGCCTTATGTCTGTTCCATTCATGTTTGAATTCCCCACTGTTGGTCTCATGGGCCTTCCTGAGCGTGGTCCTTTCCAGGTTTGGATTTTCTGAAGCTTTTATTCATTTTTTGTTTACATTATATAGTAACTAGGTAGTTTTGTTTTAGGGTGAATGGGCATGTTTCATCGCAATTTCGTTTAGGCAGGGATGCCCATTTATCCCTGCTTTTATTCGCCCTTTATATTAAGCCCTGGCCCAAGGTACAAGGGATAATCCAGCGATTGAGGGGGGTTTTCTCTATTTTTTATTTTTTTTTTATTTATTAAAACTCTTGGATTACATTGCCCGTTGAGCAAGAACAGCTCATTTACAAAGGTTCCACATCAGAGTGAGGGTAAAACAAACATACAAAGGTAATCAGTACTACAGCAGAAAAAAAAAAAACAAGGTAATTGCAGTGCTGTAACAACAAGGCTAAACTCATACATCTGACTGAGTACTAAGCAAGGCTCAGGAGAGCTATTAGGCAAAACACAGGTAATTTGAATACAAAATACGAGGAAGACCAGCGGGAGAGGGCAGGATAAAGGGCCCATGTCATGGAGGGAGGAGAGACCTGGAAGTAAGAAAAGGTAGCAGTAGTGGACTATGTACAGGGAAGTGCCAGAGTTGGGGATGGCAGACAGGTAGGGTAGTGGAGAGGGGGGTGAGGGAAAGGGAGACCAACAATACAGGGGGACTATAGTAGAGATAAGAAAGTAATGGAAGAGTAGCGCAGTCTTAGTGGGGTGATGAAGGATGTAGACCCCTCAAGAGAAGCAGTCACAACTACTGGCAGAGGTGAGGTGCTGCCGTAGCTGTCGCTTGAAAGGGCCAATTTTGGGAGATGTTAGGAGTTCCTTGTTGAGCACATTATAACATTGAGGTGCCCTGCAGGCAAACAACCTCTGCCCCATGGAGGTCCGACATCTAGGGATCCAGAAGGTTTGATGGCTAGCGCGTTGGGTACACTGGGAGTTACAGTGGGCATTTAGGAGCTTTGTGACACCAGGTGGCGTGAGGCCTAGGAGCACCTTTTTGGTTAGAATACAGGTCTGATATTGGATCCTGCTGATGAGTGGAAGCCACCCAGCCTTAGCGTACAGGTCACAGGTGTGAGTCAGAACCTGTAAGAAGCCTACAGGCTTTGTTGAGAGCCACACTAATCCTTCAGAGGGCAGTAGTGGAAACAGAGCCATATATAGCAAGACCGCAGTCCATGATGGATGTTACAGAGCTATGTACGGCAAGCCTGAGGGCATCAGCAGTCATTCTGTGTTTATGTCTGTGTAATAAACCAATTTGGATATTCACAGCATTTGCAACATTATCAATGTGTTGCAGATAGGAGAGGACACTGTCTAAGGTGATGCCAAGATATTTGAACAGCTGAATTTGTTCAAGTGGGACACCAGAGCAGTTCCTGATAGTGAGGGGCAGGGCTTTATGTTTGCTACGCGCACTGCTGAACGACATCACCTTAGTTTTGCTGTAATTTAGTATTAGTTTGTGGGCGCTAAGCCACTCTTCAACATGCTCAAAGTCAAGCTGGAGATGATGCTCAAGGAATTTAGTGTCATGGTGACTGGTGAATATGACAGCGTAATCTGCATATAGTAGTATTCTCTGTTTGCAGGTATTAGGAAGGGTGTTCAAGAAAAGACTGAACAGTACGGGTCCAAGGATGGAGCCCTGGGGTACACCAGAGAGGACCAGCCTGCTTTCTGAAGTGACACTGGCAATCCTCACTTGCTGTACTCAGCCCTCAAGATGGTTTTTGAACCACGGTAGGGCATCATTGTCAAGTCCAATAGATGACAGCTGTTGGAGCAGGAGCGGATGGCTGACAGTAACGAATGCTTTCGCAAGGTCTATGAAAGCAGCACCCACATTGTTACTCTGATCCAGTGCATTGTGGATGAAGCCTGTAAATTCCAGAAGGGCAGCTGAGGTGCTGTGCCTTTTTCTAAAACCATGCTGTTGTGGGCACTGAATATCATATTTTTCCAGAAATTTCACAAGCTGGTCAGGCACGATGCGTTCCAGTGCTTTGGATAGGGGAGGGAGGATGGAGATAGTTCTGTAGTTAGTGTACTGCAATCTATCTCCACTTTTGTGGACAGGTATTATGAGTGCTCGTTTCCAACGTGTGGGGAACTGAGCCAGCCTTAGCGATAGGTTTAGGATCTTAGTTAATGGTACATGGATTTCATCTAAAACGAGGGCGACTAACTTAAGGTCGAGTGACTCACTGCTGAATCTGGTTTTACTGATGGCCTTGAGAATGTAGGTCCTGATAAGATATGGTGGGACCTCTTTGAAGTAGAACTATGGGCCAAGTTGGCCCAAGGATGCTGGGTCCTGGGATGTACTAGTGGGGAGCGGGTCGAAGAAATCTGGTGGAAGGACACTGCCAAGGTCTGAGAATGCATTATTGAAAGAGTTGTAACTGTGGCAAGGTCGAGTGTCAGCGTTCCATTAATACTCAGCATGGTGAGTGGCAACTTAGGGTATTTCCCAGTGAGGTCTTTCAGGTTGCTCCAGAATTCTTTTCCATCGCCCCACGAGTTAGAGAGAGTTTCCATGAAATACTTGTTTTTTGCATGTTGTATAGCTCGGGTACATTCATTTCCTGCTGCTTTGTATTTTTCAATGTCCACTTGTTTAGATGTGGCTCGTGCACAGTGCCAGAGGTGATCCCTGGGTTCTGGACGAGCAATAAGTTCAGGTGTTACCCATGAATTGAAGTACCCTTTGACCTTTTTCTTTCTCACAGGCGCATGGGTGTCACAGGCTGCTGTAAATTGCTTAATGAACAGATCCAGTGCAGTGTTGACCAGTCCAGGCTGCAAAGCTATGATTTGAATGGTTCAAGGTGTCCACGTTTTAACACCCTGGTATACACTTACTTTGGGGGGGAGGAGGCTTACTGACCTTATTTGACCAGACACAGATAACGGACATGTGGTCACTTATTTTATCGGGAAGCACTATAACCTTGGAGATACGTTTGGGGCGACTGGACAGTATCCAGTAGAGTAAGGTACTTGAGCCTGACTTGTAGTTAAATCTGGTGGGGGTTTCAACCATCTGAGTAAGGTGTTGTGCTGTGACAGCATCCTTAAAGGACCAGGCGACAGCCAATTTAAATTAAAATCACCCAGAATTATTGTCTCCTAATTATGAGGCAGGATCCTTAGATAATCCTTGGTGTTACTGAAGTCAGTGGTCTGATCCTTTGGTGGTAGGTACACAGAGGCTATGGTAAGCACCTTGTTTTGTGCCCCCAGGAGGACTTTGATAGTCAGAGCCTGTGATGTGAACACAGGGTTGGGGATGGGTATGGCGTGGCCCATGATAGTGTTTCTGAGATAGATGGCGCACCCCCACCCCCCCGTTTAGTGGTCCTATCCTGCCTAAAGATGGTATATCCTGGGATAGCAACAGCAGTGTCAGGTATCCTTGAATTTAGCCAAGTTTCAATGACAGAGAGGATGTCAGGATTACGTAGCTGTATCCACGTTTGGAGGTTGTCAAGCTCTAGGAGGAATACATCATAAACTTGCATTATACGCAGACGATATTTTATTATAGTTAACTAATTAATGTTTTTAAGAAAAGACTTGTGCTGTATTTATGAGATCAACAGCATTGTGTTTGTTAGAATGTGTGGTATGAACTGTATTATGTTATAAATGTAATTGATTGTGTAAGTTGTATAGTATTTAATGTTTTTTGTATTTATATAAACCCCAACTTGTCGCCTGTGAAAACGGGCATTTTGCTCATCAGGCCTACAAGAATAAAAAATAAAATGAAATGAAAAAAATAATCTGGAGTATCTCTTCCGACAGTATTTGACCACGTCTCATTTTTCGGCCCTCTCGGGTTACACCCTCAACACTGCCAAAACCGAGGTTTTGAGTTTTAACTATGAAGCCCCACAAGACCTTCGAAAGGCTTTTCCTATGAGATGGGATCTCGCTTCTTTGAAGTATCTAGGGGTCCACCTAGCATCCCAAGTGTCACAGCTGTACCAATTAAATTATGTTCCCCTTATATAATAACTATGGTAGGATATACAACGTTGGTCTTCATTACCCCTCTCTCTTCACTCCCAGATCCGGGCATTGAAAATGATGTCCTGCCAAGGCTCCTCTTCTTGTTTCAATATGTCCTTTGTGTGGTGCACGAAAGAGTTTGAGTCCTAGCAATTGATATTTATGAATTATGTTTGGGACTCAAAAAAAAAAAAAACAGGGTCGGCAAACAAATGTTATATCTCTGAAAACAGCTTAGTGGGTTGGCTGTCCCATATTTACCCAGTTACCAGGCAGCATCCCAGATGCAGGTAGCCTTAATGTTGAGGCACCCTGAAAACAGACCGCATTGCTTGCTGAGCTGAAGATCTTTTGGTTTTTGCAATTCTCCCTGGTGTTCGTCCTTTTTGGGATTCCCCATTATTAATCCAGTGAAGTTCCGAAGTCCAAAAATGTAAGTCGGGGGTATGTTCTTGCAGCTGCAACAGGTAAAAAAAATCAACTTTATAGTAGATTGTTCTTAGGAGTTTCAGATGCCAGCGGCCATACTTCTTAGGCTCCACAGCGCCCCTGTGACTGGTACCATTTTTGACAGGGAATCTCTTTTCTGAGACCAGTGAGATCTGAGATGAAACTGGATGTCTCTCATCTGAAACCTGGAACTGTTGCTGTTAATGCAGCCATGTGTCCCAATAGCTGAAGAAAATGCCTTGCTGATCTGGGGGTATGCAGTTGGAAGGAGCTGGCCAACTGTACTAGGCTGTCCACCCTCCCTGAGGGAGGAAGGCTTTGCCCCTTAAGAGTGTCCAATTCTGCTCCTATGAAATCCAGGAGCTGAACTGGTGTCAGCACTGACTTTTTCTGGTTTACCAGGAAGCCCAATGCACGCAGGGTATCTTGAGTGGTGGTCAGTGCATCTCTGACTAGCTGAGGTGCCTGACCTACCACCAACCAGTCGTCCAAGTATGGCAAGACTGAAACTCCCTGCCTCCTTAGGTGCGCTACCACTACTGCTAGGCACTTGGTAAACACCCTTGGAGCACAAGTTAGGCCGAAAGGCATGGCTCTTAACTGGAAATGGCCTCATGGCAACCTGAACCTGAGGTACTTTCTGTGAGATTGCCTGATGGGAATGTGGAAGTAAGCAGCTTTTAAATCCAGCGACGCCTGCCAATCTCCCTGCCTGAGTGCAGGAAGAATGGTAGCCAGAGTGACCATTTTGAACTTCGGCTTTGTCAAATGCCTGTTTAAAAGTGCTGAGATCCAGTATGGGTCGCCACTCCCCTGTTTTCTTTAGGATGAGGAAGTACCTTGAGTAGAGACCCCTTCCCCTTTGGGCCAAAGGAACAGGATCTACTGCCTTGTCTTGAAGGAGTTTTGCTACTTCCTCCTCCAACAGAGCTGCTTCTGACAGGGTGGCTAATCTGAAAACTTGCTCTCAGTTTGGGTAAAACCTTGAAACTGAGGGCAAGCCCCTGGCTGTGGTAATGGATTCCCAAGCCTTGAGATAGTGAGCCAGCATGCCTTCTACTGGAAGTGGAGAGGCAAACCTGGCAGACTCCAGAGGGGGCTGCTTTGTTTGTGCACTTGGCTGAGTACTGGGGCCAGCACAGCTGCTGCCCTTCTGCCTCTGCAGTACCCCCTCTGAGTTTGATAGGCTGGCATGGCTTGAGACTGAAAGAATGGTCTGTAAAGGGTTCTACCCCATCCCCTTCACTTTGGTACTTTTGAGGTGTTGCTGCTTTCTGTTTAGCAGCAGCACTCTTACAGGCCACCTTATACTCATCTACCTTCTTCATGTAAGCCTCTGTTTGCTCAAAGAGGGATGTGGGCTCACAAGGAAAATCCAGGGCCTTCGTCTGAGTGTCCTGGGACATATTAGTGGCCCTTAACAAGGCAAACCTACGCAAGGACACTGAAGTAGTCATCTGTCTGGCTGCAATGTCATTGGCATCCACTACCATTCGAAATTGGCATTTGGAAGCCTCTATGTCCATTTTTGCAGCTTCAGCCAGGTATGATGCCATGAGTGCAGGGCAAGTCTTGGCAATTTCTAAAACTGTGTTCCAGAGGTTTTCTGATATCTGGAAACATAGGCCATATAAGTGGTCTTTCTAATGGCCAAAGAAGAGCCCAGGTAAGATTTCTTGGCCATAGAATACATCTTTCTGGAGTCTTTATCAGGTAGGTATGATGCCAGGGGAATACCTGCTTTATCACATGCAGCAGCCTGCACCACCCCTTCATGGCTGGGGTGTCTAAAGAGGACCTCTGCTTCAGACTTGGCAACCCAGTACTTCCTGTCCATCCTCTTGTCCACTGGGGGGATGGAAGTGGGGGTCTTTAAGATTCTAGAGGCCTGTCTCTTTTTGGATTTGTGCATGGGCAACAGCAGCCTTTTAGTTGCTGGCACACCCATCATCTCCATGTAATCTGGCTTCTCCTCCTCTGTAGATTCCTGAGTGGAGAGGTCCAGAGTTTATGCGACTTGCTTCATAAAAGCAAAATAATTGAAAAATCCTTAGCTCTTATCAGGGGAGTCAGGATGCTGGGGATCAGGGGATACCCCCGGCTCAGAAGGGTCCTCATCATCTTCACCCTCAGCAAAGTGTTCAGAAGAACCAGGAACAAAGGAAGAACCCAGATCCTGAACCAAGGTCTGTGAACCAGGCCACTGAACCGGTATTGAGGTACCGGTTTGCAGCGCCTGGATAATTCTAATAGCGTTAGCGATTTACTCAGAGGTTGTAACCGACAGGCTTGTCAGTTGCAGTTCCTTACCAGAGTGTTTCTCCTCCTTTTTCTTTCTAGCAGAACATGCTGGTTCAGAGGCAGTGATATGCAGTTCTCTTTCTACCTGAGGAACCATCACCCTGGTCAGAGGACTGTTCAACCAGTTCCTTGGGTTTTTCTTTCTGAGAAGAAGCCAGTTTATCTGAGGCTAGATCAGCAGCCTTATTGGACATTTTTTCTCTCAGTCGGTTCAATCACCTATCAAGTGTCGCCTGAGGAAAATTCTTACAAATTTCACAATACACCTTTAGGTGGTCAAACCCTAGGCAAAAAACACAAATCAAGTGAAGAACTGCTTTAGCAAATGGTTCACCACACTCTGCACAATGCTGAAAACCCGTTGGGCCAGTTCTTTTCTTGGGTAGTGACAAAGAAAATCCCATAAAAGGAAAATTACGTACCTACCGTAATTCTTGATCTTCTTGGACGAGTCTCCACCACTCATTCACACTAGCGGGATTAGCACCGGAGGCACTAAGACCCATCGGGAGCAAACTTTTTGCTGGAGGGTCGGCCGCGAGACACGGGCGCCAGAGCAGCGGCTCGAGCGGTAATGACCATCTCGCGACGACCCTCCAACCGCCTCAGTACCTTTTTACCAAGGAGGTGCAGCAACTAACGAAAGAGTAAACTCAATATTAAAAACGGACATAAGATAGTCCGTATGACCCGTGTAAGAAGGGTCAGCAAAGAAGTCCTCACGGCCTAAAGATTTGCGGAGTGAAGACCATAATACAGTGAGTCAGGGATGGAGGGGATGAATGAGTGGTGGAGACCATTCAAGAAGATCAAGAATTACGTAGGCACGTAATTTTCCTATCTTCCTGGACATAAGTCTCCACCACTCATTCACACTAGTGGGAGAGTACCAAGCTGATAATCCTCAAAAGGCGGCAGGAGAGCCAGAGCTCAGGTGCCTAAGATAGAAGCCCATTAAGGATAGTTCTGCCGAATGCGGAATGTCGCCTAGCATGAACATCCAGTGCATAGTGCTTAACCAAGGTATGCACTGAGCTCCAGGTGGCGTAAGTGCTATATATCTGCAATTGGAACATTATACTCTGCTAGGGATGTCAGACCGCCTAGTAGAGTGAGCGACACTCTACCTTCTAATTTAACTTGAGCCATGGAATAGCAATGACGAAGGCATGCCACTAACCATGAAGAGATGCATCTAATAGCGACAGGTTGACCCAGCTGGTGTCGCTGAAAGAAACGAACAGTTGCTGAGTCTTATGAACATCCTTGGTTCTATCTAAATAGAACCGCAAGGCTCTCTTAACATCCAAGGAATGAAGAGCTTGTTCCCTTCATTTTGGAAATTAGCGGTAAGCGGAAGTACCAGAGGTTGGTTTAGATGGAATTGACACAACCTTGGGAAGAAATTTAGGATGAGTACGGAGAACTACCTTGTCTTTATGGAATACAGTATACGGAGGGTCCGTAACCAGGGCATGTATCTCAGAGACCCTGCGGGCTGAGGTAATGGCCACCAGGAAGGCAGTCTTCCAGGTAAGAAATTTTAGCTCACAGGTAGCTAAGGGTTCGAAAGGCTTCGAAGAGCATGTCCAGCACCAGGTTAATGTCTCAGGC
Organism: Neoceratodus forsteri; assembly: GCA_016271365.2. Lineage (NCBI taxonomy): Eukaryota > Metazoa > Chordata > Ceratodontiformes > Ceratodontidae > Neoceratodus > Neoceratodus forsteri. Next base: position 511,189,814 of record CM028132.1, read on the forward strand.
TGCAACTGGACGCTTAACAGGGGGTCTGGTATGGAGAATCCCCTTAAGAAATCTCTTCACTATAGGTAACTGAGCCAGAGTTAAGGAAGAAACCGGCTCATGGAACGCTGAGATGGCACTAAGGTGAACTTTAACTGTGGAGTACTGAAGACCTAAGTTTGACAGGTCCAAAAGATACTCCAGAACCTTGCCAGGAGGACAGGAAAAGGGATTCCAAGAGGATTTTGCACACCAGAGGAGAAAACGCTTCCATTTGAAGGCGTGACGTTTTCGGGTGGCTGGCCTCGAGCAGCCAGAAGGATGTCTGAGACTCTACGAGAGACGTTGAACCGATTCACTTCTATCTCTTCAGGAGCCAAGCATGAAGGTGAAGTGATTTCAGGTTGGGATGGACCAACTAACCCTGAGTCAAAAGACTGATTTGCAAAAGGTGGTCTCAGAGAGGCTGCCAACATACTGTTGAGTAGAGGAACCATAGTTGCGAGGCCAGGAAGGAGCAATGAGAATCATCTTGGTCCCCTGAGACTCGAATCTTGAGGAGTACTCTCTGGATTAGAGGAAGCGGTGGAAAGGCGAAGAAAGGCTTTGTCCACTGCAGCCTGAACGCGATCCTGACAGAAAATGCCAGGCCCTGGATTTCGGAGCAGAAGAGAGGCAGTTTTATGCTGAGTGGGATGCAAAAGGTCCAGGTCTGGAGTCCCCACTCTTGAACAGGGACCAGCTATGGCTGGATCAGAGACCACTGTGAGGGTCTGCCTCCGTTTCTGCTGAGGTGATCTGCTAGGTCGCTTTGTATACCTGGCAGATAAACCGCTTGAATCAGAGACTTGTGCTCCAAGCACCACTCCCACACCCTCATTGCTTCCCTGCAAAGGGATAAGAATGAGCACCGCCTTGCTTGTTGATGTAATACATCACTGCTTTGTTGTCCGCTTGAAGGAGAATGTTCTTGTGACAAAGGACATCCTTCGAGCTCGGATTGCATAGAGGACCGCCTCATCTCCAGGACATTTATGTGGAGATGAGTTTCAACTGAGTCCATACACCTTGAGTGTGGAGGAGAGACAGAGACTCCCCATCCCATTAGCGATGCGGCCTGTGGTGATGGAGATCTGATGATCCAGGGAGCAAAGGGGAATCCTTCCAGGAGATTGCTTTTGAGACCACCAGGTGAGACCTTCAAGGGCTCGTCACCTTGATGGGATAAGACTGGGGTGAGAGGTCAGGGACCACTGAGTGGAGAGCATCCATTGGGTGGTTCTCATGTGCAGTCGGGCCAGGGGACAGTGAAGACCGAGACGCTATGAGACCCAACATGTGCTGCATCGAGAGAGCTGTAACTGATTGGTTCTCCTGATGTAACGGGCCATTCAAGGATGTCGAGTCTCTGTCCTCTGGAAGGAAAGCCTTCGCTGAAGAGGTGTCTCAGAAGCGCCCCTATGAAAAGGAGCCTCTGGGAGGGTTGCAGTTGAGATTTTTTCAAATTCAGCAGAACTCCCATGGACGTGAGAAGACGAGAAGTCGTTTGCACGGCTTCCAAAGTCCCTTGGACGGAAGGGCTTGCTAGAAGCCAATCGTCCAGGTAGGGAAACACTCGGAGTCCGACTTTCCTGAGATGCGCCGCGAGAACTGCACAACACTTTGTAAAAACTCGCGGCGCCGAGGATAGCCCAAAGGGCAGGACTCTGAACTGATAATGCTGACCCAAAGCTACAAACCTGAGGAACTTGCGGTGGGTCGGGTGGACGGGGATATGCTGGTAAGCATCCTGCATATCCAGAGAGGCCAGCCAGTCGTGCTGATGCAGCAAGGGTAATAGGGTACCTAGGGAAATCATCTTGAATTTCTCCTGGGAGGAGTTTGTTTAACTTTCTGAGGTCTAGAATGGGGCGATCCCCAGATTTCTTTGGAACCAGAAAGTAATGGAGTAGAACCCTGTGTTTCGTAGATGCGGGGCACCAGTTCTATTGCCCTGTTGTTCAGAAGGCCCTGGATCTCCGCGGTGAGGAGGTTCGACTGAGAGGCCGACAACCTGGGTTGTCGCTTTGGGAGGACAATTGGGTTTCAAGAAATTGAGAGAATAACCTGCGAATTATCCGAAGGACCCATTTGTCCGGGTTATGGACTTCCACTGGTTGTGAAGCACATCAGACGACCTCCCACTGAGGAGAAAGTTCCACCGGGCAGAGTGGATGGAACTTGGGCCAACGACTATAAGGTAGCGCTGGGAGCTTTAGGCCCCGCGCTTGCTGCTGCCTTCTTTGAGGTTGGGCAGGTTGGCTTATGGAAGCTTCCCTGCCTCTGCCTCGAAGGACTGACGACATGAAACTGATGTCTGTTCACATGCCCCAGAGGGGCAGGCGGAGGTCTGGCCAACTTAATGGCCGATCTAGTCTTCTGAGTGGCCTCAAGGCTTGCTCCACCTGAGGGCCAAAAAGAAAGGAGCCATCAAGGCAGCGCCATCACCTGCTGCTGAGCATCATTCTGTGAAGCCAGAAGTATGCAGCCAGGAATGGCGCCGAGTACAACCTCGCTGCTGCTGAGCAAGCAGTGTCGAAAGCGCCCATGGCGGCTTTGACCTGTTGGTTATTGACCAATACCTCTAATAACGGTCAGAAGAAGCTCTGACTTGGAATCCGAATCTGGAAGAGTTTCAACCATTCTTTTCATAGAGTGCCACAGGATATACTCATACTGAGAAAATAGTCTTGATAACTGGCAACACGCATACTTAGAGTGGAGGCAGCAAAGACTTCTTACCTAATGTATCAATCTTACGAGACTCTTTGTTAATAGGTCGAGCTGTAGTAGTTTGAGGAAGAACGACCTTGTCATTCCTCTGCCAGGACTACAATAGATCCGCAGCGCTTGGGATGCCAAAATGGGACGATCCTTGGAGTTGAATACTTTATCAATGGATTTAGCCACTGAGGAATAAGAGCAGGATTATTCCATACCATTTGAGACAGCGTCTCAAGGAAGGCTGGATCGGAGGAGTCAAACTGAGGGATCTCCGAAGCATGAAGATACTGGAGTCTTAATATCTCCCAGGATCGATGTCTGTAGTCTGGAGAAAGAGGATCCCAGGTTCTTCAACAGAGACTTAAAGGACAGGTCCTCGACCACAGGCTCTGTAGCAAAGAAAGATCCTGTTTCCTCCACTTCATCACCCAACCGAGGTCTGGGTCAGGCTCAACATCATCTCCTGATGGTCCAGAAAGGACTGTTTGGACAGGAAAGGAGTGAAAATTAGAGAGGAGGAAATAGCAGAAAACAAGGAGAGTCCCTATGGCTGCCGCCGAGACGGCAAAACGGGCTGAAGACGGCATCGAGGAGGCGACGGGCGCCGAAGAGGCACGCGTTCGCGGCGCGCGCCCGCAGGCCGTGGATTGACGCCGCGACGGGCGCCGGCCGACACGCCGCGACGGCGCCTGACGACGCCGCTGATAGGCACCGGAACGGCGCCCGGACGACGACGCCCATCCAACGGCACCACCGGCGCGCGCCATGAGACCCTCACAGACATGACGCTACCAGAAGACCCAGCGGCATCAAAACGGGCGCCGACAAGCTAACATGGACCCTGCCGAAGGCGCCGGAAAAGCCCAGGAACCTGGAAAGCTAGAGAAGGAAAACCAGGAGATAAGGGCATCGGTGAGGCCCCCTGCGCCGCAGCCATGGTGAGGGGGAAACACCTGAGCACGGAGTCGCTGGCATCAAGAAGGCGCCACGCGACTAGGAAGGTCCAACCGCCCTACCTGATCGCCGGAGGGGCCGGAGGGCTCCGAGGCAACCGAGCCAGGCAGAAGAACCAACCTCCGAGCCCATTGCTCCATAAGAGTGGCCCACTGATGAAACTGCTCATCTGGAGTCCTACCTATGGCGGGAGAGGACTCGATGTCGAGGACGACGACACGAAGTTAGCGATCAAGAAGGAGACCGCAACCAGCAACGATAACCGAGCGCCGACGCCGCAGACATACCAGAGGGTGACCTCGAGTGATGCCTTCTTTTGACCTGTGGGTCAAGAAGAGTTTCGAGGCCGTAACGGTGCCGAGAATGCGACTGCTATTTTATGCCGGGCGGGGACCGCCATCCCCCGGCATCGGACTGACCGCTGTCGGAACCCCGCTGAGGAGAAGGAGGCTGACCGGCCCAGCCCGCTGACTGAACAGCTTTCATACGAAGTCTCCCTACCGGCACCTGACCTGCTCATGGTCGACCCTGTCCAGTAGGCCGAGAGACTCTTCAAGTAAAATTTAACATTGAGAAAATTTAACGAAAATAGAATAAAATTAAGCGATACTACTTATCCAGATAAAGTTACAAAAACAAACTGAAAACTATGCTAGTTTGAAGTTTGACTTCATGGGCGAAAGCGACACATACTGAAGCGCATCGACGCGGGAAAAAGGAACTGAGGCGTGTTGGAGGGTCACGCCGAGATGGTCATTACCGAAGCCCGCTGCTCACGGCGCCTGCCTCTGACGACCTCCAGCAAAAGTTTGTTCCCTGGCGGGTCCAGTGCCTCCCGGGCGCCAATCCCGCTTAGTGAATGAGTGGTGGAGACTTATGTCCAGGAAGATCTGGGTTTCTGTGAGTCAGATACCCACACTAGTAAACAAAGGTTTTTTGGGGGGGGTTTGTTTGTTTTTTGCAGTCAGTTCAGACACCAATGAAAGAACCGATTGTTACCCCGGTTTCTTCCCCAAATCAGATAACCGCCCAGGGAAGTAGTTTTTAAAGAAAATTTACCTTAAAAAATATAAACAAAGGTTCGGTTTCCTCCTGGTTGTGAAGAACCGGCAGGGAACTGAAAAACCAACCGCAATAACACTACCTGTAAAACCAAGGGCAGTGCTTTATAAACAAACAAAAATAAAAAGTACTTGGAAAAAAAAACGAGAAAATAAAATCTCCAGGAAAGATGAAGGAGAGCTCTCTGAAGTGTCTGACTTAGGCAAGTGGAGTAAAAGAATCTGACGGTTGCAGGATGTATTCCAGGGACAGTGGTTTGAAAACCGAGCTCGAGCCTAGCATTCCATCATTAGCATAGGTTTTATTAACCATTTCGGCTCCGGGGTAGTCCTATGGTGAGACCATACTGCATATGTCAGAATACAGTAAGATTTCCTGGGGTTTGAATAGGCTGCAAGTCCCCAGTCTGTTGGGGGCAAGAAAAAAGTGAGAGCAATAACCCTTTCTCCTTTGGTCCGGAGGAACGGGTTCTATGGCCTGTTTGAACAGCAATAACAGAATCCCCTCTCGGATGAGATGAAGATGAGAGGGAGGGTAAAGCGAGGACACCACAGGATTGTCCGGTGAAACCTCAGTGAACTCCAGGATGTGGCCCATTTCGATACGCTGAAGTACCCATTGATTGGTTGTGATGCTTCTGCACCTGTCTAGGTAGAAGGAGAAGTGAGCCCCTACCGACTCCCTCATAAGTTCTCGCTGGAGCGGGGGGCAGACAAAGAGTTAGGCCAAGACACTGGGGGTAGGGAGGGCGTGTTGGGGGGGGGGTCTTAGAGGTCCAAGGACCGGTGCCTCCTCCTGGCTGAGAGGTAGTCTTCCTTCTGAAGGTTCTTCTAGGCTGCTGACTCTGGGGTTGCTGGCCCTTTGAGCGACGCAAAGGCCGGTCTTTAGTGGGAACCAGTTCCAACCGCTACATCCGGTATACAGATTGGACCACTTTCCCCGAATCCTGGAGTCCCAGGCTGATCTTTTCGGCAGGTTCCCCAAAAATAACTGGTCTTTGGAAGGGGACATGTAAACTGTCTTCCTGGAGGTCCTGTCAAAAGCCAGAAACTGTTAATGCACAGGCAAAGCCTGTAGCAGCCGCACTAGCAGAAGTATTCGTGGTGTTATACACACAGTGCAGAATGTGCTTTCCCACATCCGCCCCAGATTGGTGGGTATCTAACAGCTCAAAAGTCTGAAGGGACTCCAGCTGAGCCTTAGCTAGCTCTAGAGTTTTCTTCCACAAGGTATTCTCGTACTTCACCATGTGAGCCAGAAAATTAAGTGAGCAAACATTGTAAATGGTGGAGGAATAGACTTTGCAGCCAGTTTGTCCAGCCATTTGGACTCGTTGTGAGGGGTCTGGGAACTAAGATGTCTGACCTGCCTAGCTCTTCCATGGACTGTGGTGAGAACCATGGAGTCTGCCTTGGGGTGCTCGACCAAAAAAGGTTCATTCTTCAGGGCCTTATAGTGCCTATCAAATTTTTTTTGGAACAGCCAGGGCCAAGCAGGGGTGCTTCTATGCCAGCATGGTAACGTCCTGGTAGGAAGGAAGCAATGGGAGCAGGACAACCAACTTGAGGTCCTGCAACTCCAGATGCTCTGCCAGCCAGTAAGTCTCCGGGTTGCGTGTGACAGGGTAGAACAGGACCCTGTCCCATTTGTTATGGAGAATGTGTTTAAATGCAAAGATCTATATTCTTCCCTTTTCTGTCTCTTCTGTCTGGTTGTGCAACCAAATTTTCCTGCGGAGACCTCAGACCTGATCAACCCAAACAGTCTCGCAATTCTTTGCATCTCACTGTGTCTGTTTTCGCTTGCTGTCTTTTTCTTCCTTGCATATTTATGTAAGCCAATATAAAATTATATACAAATCAATGTATGGAATGAAACTGATAAGGAGATCACTTCTGTTTAGAAAATATTTGGTATGTCTGGTGAACTGTATATTAATTGTATTTTGACATGACTTTAAAACTAGAGGTTACTTGAGTGCAAATATCTGAGCCTCCTGCAGTGGCTGTGGGGACCTCAGGAAGCTCTCTGTGTTCTAGAAGATCCTGCCTGATATTTACGAGAACAGAACATTTTTTTGCAAGAACAAGATGCTTGCTAAGGATGGGGGTCGAAAAGCCTTATAAAATAGCTAAACTACAATTACTTTGGGATAGAGGTTTGTTTTGGAAGAACAAGAGATTTTACAAGAAAGATTTTATTTTGCTTCTGTACATAGTTATTCTGAACAGGTTTATTTTATGTTACTGCAACTACAAATAAACAGTTTTGGGGAATTTTACAACTGCTCCTGGGTTTTCTCTATGACCTCTGACCTTTGACCTGTGCCTCGACAACAGTGAGGTCCTCAGTATCCCAGCTGTTTAAGGCCTGTATATGCCTCATGACATCCATAAAAGTTGGATCGTCAGAAGGGGACTGAGGCATGCCTTGAGGGTTAACCAGAGTGGGAGAGAAACCGTCCTCAAAAGACTCTGGAGTCATAGTGGGAAGTGCACTAGAACTGCCCTAAACTGCCTAGGAGCAAGCGAACATAACACAGTGGGCTTCAGGGTAAGAGCGGGGTATGAAGCGACTCACACTGTCACAAAGGTCCTGGACTTCAGGCGGGGCAGATTTTCCCACGATGAGGGAGATATTCCTGAAGGAAATGGAGGGGATAGGTGGGGTTGAGAAACTATGGAAGGAGATCAAGGGGGGCTACTAAAAGCCAGAGAGGGTTATATAAGGAAGGTGAGAAGAACAGAAGCAGCAGGATGCCACTTTAATTTAACAGGAAAGTGAGGGGGGCAATACGGGAGAGAAAACTGGCATTCAAAGAATATAAGAGGACAGAGGGGAAGGAGGACAGGGAGACTTACAGGGAGAAGCTGAGGGTGGTGGGGAGGAAGATCAGGAAGGCGAAAGCAGAAACGGAGGACAAAATTGCTAGGCAGGCCAAAAGGGGAGATAAAACTTTTTTCGGTACATAGGGGAGAAGAGTAAAGCAAGGCAGGGGATAGTAAGGGTAAAGGGTGGGTACAGATGGAAGGGAACTTCGAGAAGGCAGAGGTGCTGAAAAGATACTTCGACTCGGTCTTCTCAACAGAGGAAGAAGGAAGGGGACCAGTGTTGGGGGGAAGGGAGGATGAAGGGGTGGATCCTAGTCCAATCAGTGAGGACATGGTCAGGAAGGAGTTAGGTAAATTGAAGATAGACAATGCTATGGGGCTGGATGCCCTGCATCCTAGGATGCTCCAGGAACTAAGGGATGAGCTGGTGGCACCACTAGCGAGGTTATTTAACCTGTTCTTAGATACAGGGTGGGTGCTAGAGGACTAGAAGAGAGCGGATGTGGTGCCACTTCAGAAAAGTGGCAGCAGAGAGGACACAGGCAATTATCGCCTGGTCAGCCTCACATCGGTGATGGGTAAGGTGATGGAGGCGATAGTGAAAGAAAGGGTGCTTAGCTACTTAGAGGTTACTGGGCTGCAGGACATTCGTCAACATGGCTTCACATGGGGAATGTCATGCCACACGAACCTAATAAGTGTTCTTCGATTGGGTGATATGAGTGGTTGATCGGGGGGAGGTGGACGTGGCCTATCTGGACTTCAGCAAGGCCTTCGACACAATGCCCCACAAAAGACTGGTAAACAAACTAGAGAGTTTGGGGGTGGGACAGAGAATAACAAGGTGGGTGGAGAAATTGCAATTACGTAAGAACTTACCGTAACAGTAGATCTTCGAGAGAGGTTCCTGCAGTAGGCCTTCACATACAGGACTGCGCCCCTAGCATCAGGTTCCAACTGCAAACTTGTAGATAGCAATCATCAGCGGGGACTGCCCCCGACATCAGGTGATGTGACGACAACCCGGGTATAGAAGGGGCGGTCCTGCGCCCGCTCTCCAGTTCTTTTCCACCGGAGACCTAGAGAAAGGTAAGTAGAAAATGTAGGAGTGAAAAACTCTCAGGACCATGCTTCCTCTCTAGACCCAAGGGATAGGCAGGATGAAAATGAAGGAAACATTCCAGGAGTAGGGGGAAGGTGGGTGGGAAACTAGACCTACTGCAGGAACCTCTCTCGAAGATCTACTGTTACGGTAAGTTCTTGCGTAACTGCAATATCTTACTTTGAGATGGTTCCTGCAGTAGGTCTTCACATACAGGACTGAATACCAAGCAGTCCCAAAAGAAATACTACGGAGGTACTGTACATCCGGGAGGAGGAAAAGTCACCAACAGGAAATTACGACAGGAGGCCTTGTAAAACTGCAAGGCCAAAGTCAGTTCTGCGCCTGGAGGCAATGTCCAGACTGTAATGCTTAGTGAAGGTGTGAACAGACGACCACGTGGCCGCTGCACAGATTTCTGCAGTAGACACTTTCCTGAAAAAGGCAGTAGAAGTTGCAACACTCCTAGTGGAGTGACCATTAACTGCCCCTGGAAGGGACTTCCAGTGTTTTTGGTAAGTGAAGTGGATGTAGTTAGCCAACGATCTAGAAATGGTCTGTTTGGAAATCGCCTTTCCCTCGCACTAGGGAACAAAGGCTACAGAGAGCTAATTGGATTTACAAACTTCTTTAGTCTGGTTTGTGTAGTATCTCAGAATCCTGTGCACATCCAGAGTGTGCAACAGATATTCCCCCAGTTAGAATGCTGGAGATAGTAGACAGGCAGTTCTACACTCTGATTAAGAGTGGTTTCTGAAACTACCTTGGGGAGAAATGAAGGGTTAGTCCGAAGGACTACTCTGTCCCTATGAAAAATGAAATAGCAGGGATTTACAGTGTTTAACTCTAAAAATTGATTAACGTTTTGCTCATAAAAGTGCTAAATCTTTGTGAAAATGCAAAGCTCCTGCCTCACTGTGTTTAACAAACACAGCACTTCTAGAAAATCTATATAAATACTTTCTGTACAGTTAGTATAGTCCCAAGAAAATAACTGCTAATCAATTATTTAAAACCCTGAAATAGGGTTCCCTACAGACGAACGCCTGAAGTTCGGAAACCCTTCTGACTAAAGTGACTGCGACAAGAAACAAAGTCTTCCAGGAAAGGAAGCGCATGTCGCAGCTAGAAGCTGGTTCAAAAGGAGGTAAGGTCAGCTTTTCCAGCATAAAATTCAGGTCCCAGAGGGGACAGGGATTCCAGATCGGAGGTTTCAGGTGGAGGATGCCTTTCAGAAAAGTTCTGGCAACCTTCAGCTAAGCCAAGGTTTTGCCCTCCACCGGGAGGTGGTAGGCCGACACCGCAGAGAGATGAACCTTAATGGAAGAGCAACTAAGGCCAGTCTCTGATAAATGTGCGAGGTACTCTAACACCTGGGCCGCCAAGCATGAAAAGGGATCCCAGCGTCTTGCTGTGGCCCAGATCGAGAATCTTTTCTTTTACTTTTTTTTTTTTTCCCAATTTCTTTTTATTAAAAGAGTTTTTCCACACACATACAAAATGGACATATCATTATTTCTTTATGCATTACATAGGATAAAAAGTTCTGTATAGGCTTCTAATTCCATGTATCGTTTACAATAGTGATAGGTATAGTTGTCATGAAACTTCACCTTGTACAGTGGAACCGTGGAGAGCAGTTCGCTCCATATGTTTATTGTGGCAGGGCACAATTAGATTTATAGTAGGGTCTCTGCCCACATGCTGTTCCCTAATCTGGATCAATCCCTTCACATAGCAGTACTTAACTATGGTTCATCATGGACATAAGCCTACTCTACTGTAGATGCATATTGTATCCAGCACCCCCATTTCGAGGTAAATGATGTGACCCTTCCCCGCTGCTCAGCATTAAAATTTTCAGAATGATATATTTCTGACATTATTAGTTTCCAGTCCTGAACAGTTGGGATCTGGGTCCTCACCCAACACCTTGTGATAGCTTTCTTGGCTACAATAAAACATATCAGTAATATAGTGCGTCCCCAACGGGGAGCGTGGTCCGGATAAATCCCCAGGAGAAATTGTTCAGCTGTGAGTTCTATCGGTTCCGAAAACAAAACAGCTAGCTCATTTTGAAATGTAAGCCAAAAGGGCATAAGGCGTGGACATGACCAGAACACATGATCCAAAGTAGTGACAAGGCAACCGCACTTCCTCCAGCACCTCCCATACTCTTCCGGAAGGTATTTCAGAAGGACCGCAGGGGCCCTGAAATATCGGGAGCGGCATTTCCATGAAAATTCTCTCCAGTGGGGGGAGGTAAATACAGGTTACTCACCTGTAACAGGAGTTCTAGGAATGGTATATGTTGTTCATCCACACTCATTGGCAGTATCCTTAGCCGCTTTAAATCTTGGGCCGGAAGGTCTTCAAGCTTGCTCCTCCCACCCACCCGGGTGGTATAACTCTCGGCCCGCCCCCATGACGCCAGATCTGGCCGCTGGAGCTCGGGTAAGTGCGTCGAAGCCGGGAGGTCGAGAGTCAGGATGAACAACATATACCATTCCTAGAACTCCTGTTACAGGTGAGTAACCTGTATTTCTAGGGACATGGATATGTTGTTCATCCACACTCATTGGCAGACTCCTAGTAGCCCTCCGGAGGAGGGAGGCAAGACGACACCCCTTCTCATATACTTACTTGGGAAAGAGAGACTGGAGAACCGAGGCCCCCAAAACCAGCATCCCAGCGTGACTCAAGGTCGATGTGGTAGTGGGTAATGAAGGTGTTTGCTGACTTCCAGGTAGCAGCCCTGCAGATTTCCTGGATAGGGACGTCCCTGAAGCAGCCACCGCTGCAGCAGTATGGCGGGTGGAATGAGCTCTTATCCTCTGGGAGGCCCCATGCCCGCAACTTATAGCAGAGATCTATGCAGGAGGTTACCCACCTGCTTATCGATCCGCTTGGCTGCAGGTCTGCCAGATGCGGCTTCAGCGTAGGTGACAAACAGCTGGCAGAACCTCTCCCAATTTCAGCCGTGCGCTCCTTATAATAAGCGGCGCCCTTCTAGAGTCCAAGTATGGAGCCTATTAGGCCTCCGAGGTGTGATTGGGGTGAACACGGCAGAGTCAGCACCTGGTTAAGGCATGAACTCCCGACCTACCACTCGGAAGGAATTTCGGGTAGGCGCAGGGACAACTTTTGTCCCTGTGGAAGACCAGGTGGGGACCTCGATGGAAAAGCGCCTGAGCCTCCCATCCTTCTGGCTGACGGATAGCCACCAAGAAGGCGGTCTTCCACGACAGGTGAGAGAGAGCACACTGTGCATAGGTTCCAATGGCTTGCCCATGAGCTTTGCCAGTACTAGCAGTAGATCCCACGAGTGTGGGGGTTCCTCGCACTGGAGGGGAAATGTGATCAAGGCCTTTGAAAAGCGCCAGACCACCTTCTCTGCATCGACTGCTTCCCGCCCGCGCCTGGGTAAGCAGAGATGGCTGCCAGGAAGTGCACCCTTATAGGTCATCCCTAAGCCCTTGACTAGAAAGGGACCATAAATAGTCCAAGATGTTGCCAAGGAACAGGAGGAAGGGTCCAGCCCTTGCCTCGATACCAAATGGAAAACCTTTTCCATTTGAAGGCATAGCATTTTCTGGTCGACTCTCACGACGTCTCAACTACATTGAGGACCCTGGTCGGAAGACCCAAAGCCTGGAAACTCTAGCCGCCCAGGAACCGTCGGTCAGGTGCAGGGATTGAAGGTCCGGATGGAACACCTTCCCTGATTGACTGAGAGCAGGTCCAAGTAGCTGGAAGCTGCCATGGAGTCCTGGAGCTGAGACTGAGGAGATCTGGTACCAGAACTGGTGAGGCCAGTCTGGGGCTATCAGAACTCACCTGCGCCTTGTCCCTCCTCGCCTTGGAGAAGCACCTTGTGGATCAAGGAAATGGGGAAAGGTGAAAGAGGCTCCGGGTCCATTGCCTCGAGAAGGCATCCCCGCAGCGAGCCCCTGCTGAGGGGCGGGCATGAAAACAGACTCAGCTTCGTTGCTCCATGGAGGCAAACAGGTCCACCTGAGGTGTGCCCCAAAGGGAGGAACAGATGCTGTGCCACTACCTCTGACGGAGAGACCACTAAGTGGGATGCAGCCCCTATCGGCTCAGGGCATGGCCAGGGTGTTGGAGCTCCTGCCACGTGAATGGCTAGGAGATCCGCCTCCAGGCTGCGCATTTAGTGACCAAATGCGGAGAGCCTTGCATAGAAGCATGGAGCGCCGCCCCGCCTCGGCGGTTTAGATAGTACATGGTCGTGGTATTGTCCGCTCGGACTCGGACCACTTGACCCCCGGAGGAACGGAGCAAAGGCGTAAGAGAGCTAGGGCGGACCGCCTCGGAGCTCCAGCAGGTTGATGTGCATCGGGACTTCGGGGCACCAGAGGCCATGAGCCCGGTGTTCCCCAGATGGGCACCCCAACCCATCAGAGAGGCATCGGTCGATGGAGAGACCGCCGGCTCGGGCGGATTAACGGGATGCCCTCCTGCAAATGATCTGGAACGGTCCACCACTGGAGAGTTTCCCACATCCCCTGTGTCACCGATACAAGCTGGGTCCATGGGATCGTGAGCTTGGTGACCACTGGCTGGCCAGTCCCCACTGAAGGAGCGTGATGTTCCAGCGGCCCAACGGACCACGCCTGGTACAGGCGCCATGAGACCCAGAGGCGAGGAAGTCCTGGCAGGGCGCAGTGCTCAACCAGAAATGATCGGGCAAAGGAGGGGAAAGAACCCTCGGCCCTGTCCGGGCTGAGCCGCGCCTGGCTCAAGAGAGTCGAGCTGCGCCTGATGAATAAAATCACCTGCTTCGGCTCGAGTTCAGGCTTGGCCTGGCTTGATAAGGAGGCCCAGTTGAGAGCAGACCTGGAGGGCCAGATTCTCTGACCACCGCCTCCTTCCTGGAGGGAGTTGCTATCAGCCAGTCGCCCAGGTAAGGGTACACCCGACCCTCAGGCCTGGAGGGAATGCCGTCACCACTGCCATGCATTTGGTGAGACCCTGGGAGCTGGAGACAGTAGCCCGAAGGGCATGGCTTGGAACTGAAGAGATCCTTCCTTCGAGGCGAAGGAATCTTCTGGTGAGACGGACGGATAGGGACGTGAAAAGCTGGGCCCTGCAAGTCCAGAGAGCAGAACCACACGCCGCTGCTCCAAGGATGGTATTATCTGAGCCAGAGTGACCATCCTGAAGGTTCGAGACCTTAGGAACTTGTTTAGGCTCGTAGGTTTGAGAATGGGCGCCAGCCCCCGTCCGCTTCTCGGAACCAGGAAGCACCTGGACACAAACCCTGGGTCTGAAAGAGGGGTCCACCACCTCTTACCACCTCGCTTCTGGAGGAGGAGCCGTGTGTTCGGCTCGACGAGCCGCCAGTGAGGCTGGGGATCCCTGCCCCGAGGGGCGACGGCTCTGAAGGGTGGTGCCTGCTCAATTCCAGAGGCGGGCCTCTTCCCACCACCTCAGGACCCACCTGTCCGTGGTAACAGCGGACTCAGGGCGGAACGGAAGTGTGCTGGAGCCGCCCTCTCATGGGGGACCTAGGGTAAGGTGACGGGGATGGGGGCGACACCCCTCAGCCCGTCACTGGGCAGGCTTGGAGGAGGGACCGCCGAGGACCTCCTGCCTTTCCTCCTGCTCCTGTTAGAGGAAGCCGGGCGCTTGGGTTTGGGATGCCAAGGCCGAGCCTGCTGGCCCTGAGCTGCTGGTGCTGGGCGGCTAGGGGTCACAGAAGGACGGAAAGGGCTTAGGGCTGTGGTTTGCGCCTTGTCCTTCTGAGCGGAAGAGACCGAGTCCAAGGTGGCATTGACTTCTGATCCTCTGCAGGTGACCTTCCACCCCAGGGGCGAAGAGGTCAGTTCTCAAAAGGGAACATCCGCCAACTTGTGCTGGGTATCCGAGAGTAGGGTGGATATCCTCAGCCAGCCCGCCGACGACAGCCACCGCGCCGCCACCGATCTGGCACATGAGTCTCCCACATCCAGCAGCAGTCTGGAGCTGCTGTTTACCGCTTCTCTGCTCTGGGTCCCGCACTCGCTTAACCGTAGTCTCGGTAGATCGGGCGAAGATGAGGGATGACCCTATCCAGGAGCCCAACAGGGCATGAGAAAAATGTGCCATGAGGACGGCTTTAACTGGCCTGGACGAAGGCCGAGGATGAGCGAGACTTTCTCGGTTATAGTCCAATTCTTGGACTTTGTCAGAGGTTTTTCCACATCCCTGGCGCGAGCCGGGCGCAGCTGAAAACGCTTGTCGGTAACCAAACCCTCAGCAGAGGGTGTTCAAACCGGACAAGGAACCGTAGGGACCGATACTCCTGGCCATCCTGGCCAAGGCGAGGGCAGGAAGCATAGGCGCTGCTAAAGTTCCAGTGTTGACCCACTATGGCCTCGGCCACTGAAAGGCCTCCGCGGGAGAATCTCGTCCAGAACTCCGTGAGGGGGATACCTGGGCCTGCTTGAACGGGTTCGAGCTCCATCCCGTAGACTCGAGATGAGCCAAGTAGTCCTAGGAAGGACGACGGCTATCGCCCATTGGCTGACCTCCTGAAGACCCAAGTCCAATCGCTTAGAAGAAGGAGGAATCATCTCGGACTCCAGAAGAGTCCTCGACGAGCTGCTGCCTGGCCTGATTCTGGCACTTTCACCTGCCGAGGTACCGGGAGTGAGGGTAACTGACAGCCGGCGGGTAAACCCCTTAGTCATCGGAATCCTGGTCGAGCCCCAATTGCGGCTGTGGAGGGCGAGGTTCCACCGCAATCGTGAGTAGCTGGTTTTGGCCGAACAACCGCCTGGGTAAGGGCTCCTCGGCAAAGTCGAGGGGTTGTGTCGGCCGCCCGGTGACAGTTATTTTAATGGTCTGGAAGGCGCCGGTACGGCTTATTCCCGCCAGGAGGAGTTGTTGCAACATAAGGTCTCGCATTCTCGACGTGACTTACGCCAAGCCTCCCCTCATCCGAGGAGGAGGATCAGGACGAGCGGCGACGCCGCTACCGCGTGCCGCCGAGATCGAGACCGCCGGTGACGTGTGGGAACGGCTGGTCTGCCAAGAGGTCCGAGACCGAGACCGAGAGTCCCGGAATTTCCGGGTCGGTGCAGGAGGTGTCGGGCCGGAACCGGCTACTTCTTCGGCTCGAAGGTCCATCCTAGGGCTCTGGAACCGAGGCACAGGCGAGCCCACGGGATCTCAACTCTCCCGGGAACCGGGAGAGGGAATCTCGCTGCTAAAGGCATGCATAGCTCATTCAATGGGTCGAGAAAATCTCGACTTCATCAGGTGGGAGTCTCGGGTCAACTGACCTGACGGGGCACTGTGAGGCCAGTGGTCAAGCCGAGCGTCGCATCAGGCCGACGGTCGACGTCCGGGAGAGGGACCTTCCCGGCCCCAAGAGCGCCGACGGAGGGACTTACCTTGTCCTCTTTTGACCGACAGTGGTCCGCAGACGCAGGCCCTTCTCCCTTAGTGAGGGACAGACAAAGCTCCTAAAGGAAGCCGTGCAGGAAGAACCCAGAGAGAGCGGGATAAATGTACGCGTCGAGGAAGATACGCCTCCGGGCCGCCTTCTTTCGAGGCTACTCATCCGGCCGAAGCTGATCCGGCCGAAGCCCGCCGCGACACTGCCAACCGGGCTCTCCTTTGACTTCACCGAGGGAACGCTTCGGGGACGGCCCAGTTGCAATCGGGCAGCACGGTCTTCGAGGACGAGGCCGAGAAAGATGAGCACAGGTCGCAAGCCTGCGGGTCGTGTGCTCAAGGCCTACAGTAGACACACGTGAGCGTGGGATCCGTCTGAGACATCTTCTGCTGCATGGGCATCTCCAAATCTGGAGTCGATTTATCCATCGAGCAGGGATCAAGACTGAAGTCTTTGCAAATATTATTTTTAAATCCATGAACGGAGAAATAGGAATCCAGTCACAAACGCGAGAGCGTTAAGGAGGAACCTGAGCTTCCAAGCGGTAAGGAAGATCTGGCGTCATGGGGCGGAGCCGAGAGTTATACCACCCGGGTGGGTGGGAGGAGCAAGCTTGAAGACCTTCCGGCAAGATTTAAAGCGGCAAGGATACTGCCAATGAGTGTGGATGAACAACATATCCATGTCCCTAGAACGGATTTTAACTCAATTAGAGAGGACTGAGACCAAACGTCAATGGGTATCTCCATATCGAGATCTTTATTCCATGCCTCTGATTTAGAGGCTGTGGAGGTTGGAAGCCCACTTCTCAGTTCACGATAGAGACCACCTATTATATGAGATCCCAATTTCCCCTTATTTGCTTCCATGAAAAGTTTTAACAAGTCCGGGGTTGGGGAGGGTAGGGATGGGGGTATTATTCTGTTTCAGAGAATGTGATTTCGAATTTGAAAGTATCGAAACGAAACCTGTCTGTATCTAGGGGAAATAGGGACTGAAGTTTGTCGAAAGGGACAATTCCCTCCGGAGAGAGAAACTGGTAAACATGAGTCAATCCAATATCTCGCTATAGAGAGAAGGTATGATCCATACATATAGGGGTAAACGTTTCATCTTGGTATATTGGTATACAACAATATTTATATATCTTAAGGAGTGGTCTGGATTTTCTAATCCATTTCCATATCTTGAAGGTCTGTGCTGTAATTCCTGTTAAGGCTGAAGGACTAAGTGACCTATCAGCAGATAAGAAGAGGATCCTCTTAATATCGTGTAGATCATTTAACTAAAATTCTATAGTTTTCCAAGGTGACTTGTACATGCCGGTCAGCCACAGGATCAATGTTCTTAGAAATGTTGACTGGGCATATAAATAAAAGTCTGTGAGGTTCAGTCCTCCCTGAGATACGGAACGTTTTAGGATGGAGTGTTCAATTCTAGGGCAGTTCTTTCCCCATAAGAAATTCAGTATCATTCTGTTCCAGGATGTAAAGCAAAATTTCGAAGGGAAGAAGGGGATGGTCTGAAGTAGGTATAAAATTTGGGGGAGGACATTGATACGAATTATAGAAATTAGTTGGTGAAGCAGAGTGTATGCTGTGGTCCACCTGTCTAAATCAGCCTGAATCTGGGTTGTAAGAGGTTCATAATTAATCACTTCCAACTCTTCAGGATCAGTAGAAAGATGGAGGCCTAGATATTTTATTTTGGTGGCACGCCACCTAAATGGGAAAGTCTTTTTTAACTGCAGGGACGGGGAGAAGCTAAAAGATAAAATTTCTGTTTTGTTTATATTCAATTTAAAGTCGGATAATTTTTCAAACCGGGTTAAAATACTCCATGCTGTCGGGATGGATTGAGAGGGCATTACATCATCTGCAAACATTCCTATTTTGTATTCTTGTTGGCCAAATCGGTATCCCCTCTACTGAGGGGGTATTATGCAGTAGTGCTGCCAGGGGTTCTAAAAACAGAGCGAAAAGATACAGGGACAATGGGCAACCCTGTCTAGTCCTCCTTCCTAGAGAAAGGGGAAGGGACAATGAGCCCTTAACTCAAATGTATGTTTATGGGGACCTATATATTTTGGTTAAACATGAAATAAATTGGGAGGGAAAGTGAAACATTCTGAAGGTTTCCCATAAGAAGGTCCATGACACACAATCAAATGCCTTCTCAGCATCTAAACTTATAAATACCGAGGGAATCTGTCTGGTACAGACGTATTCCTGTAGTAGCAGGGCTCTGCGAATAGTATCAGATGTATTTCTATTTTTGATAAAGCCAGATTGATCCGGGTGTACTGTATGATTTGGGGAACTACTGTTTCAAGTCTGGAAGACAGTATGGCCACATAAATTTTATAGTCAACATTAAGAATTGAGATAAGACGGTAAGACCCCGGGTCTGCGGGGTCTTTAGTATCAGGGCTACAGTTGCAAATTCCCAGGATGGGGGGGGACAGACCACCCTGAGAGATCTCACTGAAGAGCACATGAAGTTTTGGGATCAATTCTTTTTTAAATATTTTGTACCACTCTGTGGTATAACTATCTGGTCCTGGGCATCTCCCTGGGTTTAGTTTTTTGATGGATTCTTCAATTTCTAATACCGAGATAGGGGATTCTAAAGTCTTAATTTGGAGGGAAGAAAGAGTTGGGAGCTTCGCCCGTTTTAAAAACTGTATCTATTCATTATGGGGGAAGGAGGGGGTATAGACTAGTATAATATTCACTGAAGGCCTGTTGAATTATGTTCATCGGTGTGATGGGTCTTTCTGGAGACATGATTTCTGATTCTTAGAATGGCTGATGAACCTTTTCTTGTCCTTAACTTTCGGGCCAAGTGTTTGATTCTCCTGGGCCCCACCACATGAACTGTTTGACAAAGATAATAAAGGGACTGGTGTACCTTGTTGTCGATAAGTTGCTGAAGAGCTGCCTTTGTGTTTCTTATTAATACTTGCAGGTCAGCATCTCCATCCTGATATAACATCTGATAGTCTTTTAATTGGGTCGATAGTCTGTGATACTCAGATTCTCTCACCTTATGTTTTCTGGACAAGTAGGATATCATTTTCCCCCGGATGGTGGCCTTCATCGCATCCCATTGCATGGCTAAGGAAATATCTGGGTCTGAATTTTCTGCAAAGAAGAGGGAAAGTCTGGAGGAAAGGCTCTCCATGAATTCTTTATCTGATAATATTAAGGGGTTAAGTCTCCATAAGGAGTTTTTCTTCTCTCTTCCCATATCCAGAGAAATTATCAAGGGATGATGATCTGATATTAGTTTGGGGCCGATGCTAATGTTTTGTATTAAAGATAGATGTTCACATGTTATTATGATGTAGTCTAGTCTGCAGTGGGATTTAAATCTTGGGGAATAATAAGTGAAACCTGGGCTTGAGGGGAATATCAGTCTCCAGACATCCACCAGACCCAAGTGTTCAATGGTTGACCTGAATTGTCTGGCGGTCGTATTGTTTCTGTGTTTTTGGGGATTTGCGCAATCAATATGAGGGGCTAGGGTCAGGTTCAAGGCCCACCCCATGATCAGCTGACCCTGAAGGAAGTCAAGCAGTGAGGATATGAAGCCCCTATAGATTGGGAAATTAGATTGGGAAGGGAAATATACACTGGCCAGTGTTACTTGTTTACTATACAATAACCCTCAAATTATTACGTATCGGCCTTGAGCATCAATGTGAGTTTGTTGCAAAAGGGGTATTCCTTGGAATAAGAATTGCAGAGCCTCTCTTCCTCCCTCTGGGATGCAAGGAGGCCACCACTCTGTATCTCACCCCCCAATTCAGTTTAAGGTGCTCTGTTTCAGAAAGGTGGGTCTCTTGGAGAAAAATCAGGTCTGTGGGATTTTTAAATAAATATTGCATGAGCCTTGCACGTTTAATTGGGTCATGTATCCCATTAATGTTATGGGATATAATTTTTATCAGATTTATTACTCCCATTTTTTGACCCACTTAATAATTAGCTTTATGTTACTTTTTTCCCCACCAGGTGAAGATGAGGGATATCATACAGACCACGCTACCCTACCATCAAAATACATTTCTAGCAATAAAGCCAATAATTCAATAATGTTATGCATATGTTTCAATAACAAATATTTAAAGAATACTGTTCCACTGTACGTGTGGTTTTTTAACCCCCCCCCCACCACCGATTGATAACCTTCAATTGCTATTACTTGCTTGTATATTTTTAGATGAATAAGAACAAAATTCACCACAAGACCACAAACCTGGTCTATAAACTGGGTTAATCGTAACCAATTAATTACAAAGGTAACTTTTATTTTTTTGTATTATGGTATTTATCACCCCACGCGCACCTGACCGGACTTCCCTTCGGGCCCCCACATGGATTGCCCCATCCCGGTGCACCCGACCCCACCACCCCACATCGCAGCCAGCCCAGGTATCCCAGACATATCCCTTCGTCGGGAGGGTCCCTTACCTTCGTAGGGGAAGAGCCTATTCGCTAAGTCCAACAACCCTGGGTGCTGCTGAGGCAGCTGATGGAGGTCCGGGAGCCCGGGAATGAGGATCCGGGGGGGGGGCCTCATCTGACCGGCAGGGTGCCATTTTCGGTGGTTTTTCCTCTGAGGAGAGACATGCCATGATGTCTAGGTTTACGCCGACGTCTGTCTCTCCCCAAGCATTGTGGGTTGGATGTCATGCTGAACTCCCAACCTCCGCTAGGGTTCAGCAGATACCGACCTGCACCCTCACCTTCCCCCCGGAGATGGCGAGCTGTCGGTGGGCGCTCCGTCCTTCTCCCCCCCGGCCGACCCTCCAGCTACCTGAGTCCGTGCCTCGATCTGTCGCTGGGCGCTGCAGGCGGAACTAACTGCTGCGCTAACTGTCGGCCAAGGTAACATTTTTAAATAACTAGCAAGAACCATAAGGGAGCAACCTATGCACCCCCTTTCTCCTATGTGCAAAACTATATACAATTTGACCTCCAATTGGGAGGAGCTCAAATGGAGCTTCTCCTGCGACATCCTCTCCTTAGATCCACGTGGATCAGGAGAGGAGTGTGGGAATCCTAGCTTGACACCAAATAAAAATTTATTCAGGGTCAGCAATAGAGCCCCTAAGGGTGTGATATATTGATCACTCCAAAAAATCTCCGGTGTTACCGTTTTGGCAGACTAGAAAGGTCTCCTGGGAGACTCACTGCCTTGTCCCCTCTTATTAGGCTCAGTGGGTCTAGCTTAATGGGGAGAAAAATAGTGGGCGTCTGTTACAATAGAGGACAGGAAGTCAATCCGACTCCACTTTTTCACGTGTTCGGAGTATATATATAAGAGGGCTAGCACATATAGTCAGCCAAAGACCAGGGTGTCCAAGTGACTGGGTGCCAAACCCTCATATGGTCTCTTTAAAAGGAAGGGATCACTCGGGGTGTTTTCCTTGTATTCACAAGATTGACTGTTAAGGGCCCATGGGAGAAGAGGGTCAGGAGAGCCGAAGGGAGAAGGCAAGGAAAGTCCACATGGAAGGAGTGAGCGGAACTGTTCCTCCACTGCAGTGTCCCCCCCCCCCCACATCCACTCGCTCAGGCTCACCACCAGTATAGCCGGGGCTCTTAGTCATAGTATCAGCCATCGCTTGAGTTATGATCCAACGAAACCCCCACAATATGAGAGCCAGTTGTTAGGGATTGGGGACATTATGCAGGAGTAGGAGAGCCCCTGCGCCAGGATGGGACCCCACTGACAACCATTTTTCGAGCGGGAGGGGAGGGACCAATTCGCCACCCCCAAAACCTGAAGACATGGGAAAGCCAAACCCCAAGCCAGGTCACACTCCACCTGGGCTCGATGTAACTGCTGGACTGAGTGGAAAACAGTCGTATATACCACCAAGGGAGAGGGATTTCGCAGACCTGGATGCCAATGCCTGTAGGATAGACCAAGGGGGGCCAACAGGCCACATCTCCCCCCCCCCCACGTCCAACCACGCCACCCTCTTTCCACTGCAAGCAGGAGTCGTCGTATAAAACTACCCAGAGTGAGGGGTATTGCTAACCTATTATACTAATCCCTGTGTGATCTAGTAGAGGGGGATAGAGTCTACCATAGCAGTGAGGAAACCATGACCTATCCAGCATGAAGGGGGGGAGGAAAACTCCCCCCTCTGATGAAAACCATCTCGTTCAAAAAGGACAAAATAAAATTTTTGCAACCTTGGTTCTCAGGGCATTAATACATCAAATGTTAAAGTTTGCCTCGTGGGCCGATGGAGTCCACGCTCTCCCCCCCCCAAACCCCTCAATCATTCCTCCGGTATAGCTAGGAGCACTGAATACAGTTAGTCCAGTGGAGTGCAAGGTGCAAAACAGCACTTTGAAGTATCAAGAGACACTGCTGGTTGGGATCCGATGGTTTAGAGTTATTATAGTCCTGCCAGTATGTCCGAGATAAAATCCTGAAGTTGTCCACTGCAGGGCTTCGGAGGGTCAGGGCAGCCGCCCTAGGGGCACGGGGGCATCAGAAGGGGAATCAGAGGGAGCGGGATGGAAAGCCAAGGAAGTAGAGGTGCAATATTCTCTAGTAAGGGATAACCTCACCATCAGGGAAATTGCTCTTAGTCCAAATGGCAACCCAGGGCCAAACACATATAAAGAGAGGAAATGGTAGTTGCCTGACTACGGGAATGCCATTGTGCCCCCCCACATCCAACCCCTCGCCCCAGAAGCCGAACCTAAACCCCCAACTCACCCCCATCGACAAATTCTACCTCGGAAACCTCAGGCAGGCATAAATGGATTGCGAAATTGCTGCAGGTGCTGCAAAAGTTCAGCTGTCGATAGAGCTGGGTGAGATGCATGTGCCTTTTCCTGTTGGGCTGATTGCTTCTGACGCTGGTTCATGATATCCCTCATCTTTTCTGTAATAATCCCCTTTGTTTGTAGATCTGCTGCCGCTTCCGATGCTGATGAGTAGCTTTGAACTCCAGAAGGAAGATGAGCCACCAATTTGGCAGGATAGGGGGTTTTAAAACGAATTTTCTTGGATCTCAATATGGGAAACAGCGGGCTATATTCTCTGCATTGCCTCTGTGTAAAAGGGGCATAATCATTGTCGAATAGCAGCCTGGTTTGGCCCCACATCACCTTGCCCTTTTGCCATGCCTTAGACAGGAGGAATTCTTTGGTTTGGTAACTGAGTAGGCGTATGAGGAAGGAATGTGGTCTAACCTCAGGGCGCGTTGGTTTTGGGCCCAGCGCTCGATAAGACCGCTCCACATCAAGTTGAAATTCAGGATCCACTGACAGTGACAATCAGAGGAAATAATCCATGAAGGATCGCAGGTCATTCCCCTCCTCACCTTCTGGGAGCCAAATATTCTGATATTCCACCTTCTGCCCCTATTCTCTGCATCCGTCTGGCGGGCTGACATGGAGAGTTGTTCAGAGACTATAGTGCGGACTGCCTCCTCGAGGTCATCTATTCTGGATGTGTTTAATGAGATCTGGTAGTCGGTTTCTGCAGCTCGGGTTTCAAGGTGAGTAATCTCTTGCCTGATGCTACTGAGAGGCTCTCTGACCTCCCTTCGAAAGTCCGAGATCGCTTGCAGGATTGTCTCAGCGTTTGGTTCAGTAATCTTTTTTTGAGGGTCTCTATTTCATGTTTTTTTTTTCTCTAGGCCGGGGTGCTTCAGGAGTGAGGTTCTCCATCATCGGATGGTTGATCTTCCGTTTCAGTGAGATCAGTGATCGGTAAAAAACGATTTTGAGACATTTTTGCCATTGAGCCTTGCTTACTAGAGCACCGATTGTTTGTCGAATTTTGGATCAAATTTTGCTAATTAAGCTCTTTTTTTAATGATATGGGCAGGAGCTCCCCAGAGAACAATTTCACGAGGGCATAACCGGAACCGGAAGTCCAGATCGAGAATCTTTACCACTTCATGGGGTAAGTGGATCTGGTAGAAGGCTTTCTGGCTTAAACCAAGATATGTGCAACCTGTGAAGATACCCCATAGCGGAAAACTGCTATGTTCACAGATGCCACGCATGAAGGTGGATAGACTGAAGGCGAGGGTGCACCAGGGTGCCCTGCTCCCGAGTTCGAAGGTCGTGGGATAATGGTAAAGGAACTGGAGGATCCAGTGCCAGTTGTTGCAAAAGAGGATACCAAATCTGGCGTGGCCAGAGAGGAGCAATTAGAATCAAATGTGCTCCTTCCTCCTGAAGCTTTACCAGAACCTTCTGAATGAGAGGAAAGGGAGTAAAAGCGTAAAGAAACCTCCCTGTCCAAGAGAGAGACAGTGCATCTTGCCAAAAAGCACCATGCCCCGGAACGAGCGAGCAAAAGCTGGGTAGTTTTGCATTGAATGGGTAGGCAAACAGATCCATTTCTGGATGACGCCATCGAAGAAAGAGGTCTCTGACCACCTCTAGCTTTAGCTCCCACTCGTGAGCCCTGGCTACTGATTGGCTGAGACTGTCCGCCAGAACGTTGTTTACTCCTGGAATGCAGACTGCTGTCAAGAAAAGGCTGTGCTGAATTTCCCAGTGTCAGACCCTCATTGCTTCTCTGCAGAGAGGGTACGAGCGAGTTCCTCCCTGTTTGTTGATGTACCAGACAGTGGACATGTTGTCCGTCTGGACAAGAAGTGACCCTTGTACCAGAAGTGACTGGAATGCCCGGAGGGCGTACAGAACCGCCCTGGTCTCCAGAACGTTGATGTGGAGCAGAAGCTCCTTGTCGGACCAAGACCCCGTGTCTTGTGCATCTCCAGATGGGCTCCCCAGCCTGAGTCTGAGGTGTCCGTGGTCAGGATTTGGGTTGGGACAGGGGAATGGAAGGGGGCTCCCCTTGAAAGATTGGAGAGATCTTGCCACCAGCGAAGATCGCTCTGTAGGCTGTTGGAGATCATGACTTTCTGGTTCATGTTGTCCGTCCTCTGATCCCATTGGACTCAGAGAGACCACTGGGTGACCCTCATGTGAAGTCTGGTCAGGGGCTCTGTGGAAATGGCCATTGCCATCAGATCCAAGAGACAAAGCATGGCACGTGCTGGGATCCACCGAGGCTGGGCGACG
Organism: Neoceratodus forsteri; assembly: GCA_016271365.2. Taxonomy (NCBI): domain Eukaryota; kingdom Metazoa; phylum Chordata; order Ceratodontiformes; family Ceratodontidae; genus Neoceratodus; species Neoceratodus forsteri. The sequence continues at coordinate 511,214,981 of CM028132.1, forward strand.
AGAGTGGCATGAGCAACTAGAGTCTCGGTTCGGTCCGATGGCAGAAAAGCCTTGCTCTGAACTGTGTCTACTACTGCTCCAATGAATTGGAGCCGTTGAGATGGTACTAGCTGGGATTTGGGCAGATTGATCTTGACACCCAGAAGAGTAAACAAGCTCGGAGGGAAAAAGAGAGAGACTTTTTCAGACTGTACGGAGAGAGTGCTGCGAGGAGCCAGTCGTCCAGGCATGGGAAAACGTAAATGCCCTGGCGGCAAAGAAAAGCCGCAACCACCGCTAAACATTTCGTGAACATCCGAGGGGCTGAGGAAAGGCCAAAGGGGAGTAATCCGAACTGAAAATGGTGCTCCAGAAAAGTAAAACTGAGAAAGCGGCAGTGGGCCTGGAGGATAGGGATGTGCAGGTAGGCATCCTGCATATCCAGGGAGCATAGCCAAGAATTTGTTTGGAGCAGGGGAAGAAGCCCCTGAAGGGTCAACATGCAACACCTCTTGTACTCGACATAGAGGTTGAGCGTGCTGAGGTCCAGGATCGGTCTCAGATCGCCTGTCTTCTTTGGAACTAGGAAGAAGTGGGAGTAGAATCCCCTTCTTAGCTGGTTCTGAGGGACAGGTTCTATGGCCTCTTTTAACAGAAGGGCCTGGATTTCCTGGGTGACGACTGTGATCTGATCCCATGGGTAAAAAGACCGTCCCGGAGGATGAGGGGCGAGAATCTCTGAAAATTCTATCGAGTGACCTTGCTGGATGAGTTGTAACACCCAAGATTCTGTGGTGACTAAACCTCCCTCCCACCCACAGGTTCCTCCTTGGCTAGTGGAGGTAGCAGAGGAAGGGGAAAGGAGTCAGGATGCCGAGGGGAGTGCAGCTTTTACCCCAGAGGCTGGCTTGGGGAACTCGGCCTGGGGGGTTTGGGCTCCTGAACCAGGGGCTCGTCATTTGCCTCGACGTTTACCCTGATTTTTATTCCATCTCCTTTGGTGACAAAACGGCTGCTTTTTCTGCCCCGTCCGGTACATTGAACGTACATCCCGAAGGGAGCATCAGCTCTCCTGCAGTCCGGTAATAATATCTTTGGCGTCAGAGCCGAAGAGGACAGAACCCCTTAAAAGGGGCGTCCAAAAGGGAAGACTGGACGTCTTGTGCCAAATCTGCTATCCTAAGGCAAGAAAGGCGGTGGAGGCAGATCCCCATGGCAGCTGCTCCAGCCACCGAGTCCACAGAGTCATACATTGCACGCAAAGCATGATGGCAAGAGGACTTACCCATTCTGACCTTGTCCTGTAACTTTTTCTGGAGAGTCTCATCCTGGACCTCCTGAAGGTCCCTTTCTAGCTCGGAGAGATGCCTTCTGGAATGCCACCATGTACAAGATATAGTTGAGGGACCATACGGCACAAGAGGAAGAGGAAAAGGAATAAATCTTCCGACCAAAATGGTCCAACTGCTGAGTGTCCTTGCCAGGAGGCGAGGAGCTCAAATGTTTTGGTTGGGCTGACCAGTCACGAGCGGTAGTGATAACCACAGAGTCAGCCTTCGGATGATTCATGAGATGTTGAATCCCTTCCAGGGGATAGTAGGTATGGTTTGCCTTTCTGAAGACCACAGGGATAGATGATGGTTGCTGCCATACCATGGTCACCAGATCCTCATGACGGCCCATCCAAGGGGGGGATGGGGAGAGGATCTGTGGTGACTAGATCAAGGTGTTCCGCTAGTCTCCTACGCTCAGGATCCACCTCTTTAGAAGGCCAGCCTCCTGCTGCCTGAATGGTATGCAAGAGGTCCCCAAAGGAAGGATCCTCAGGAGGAGATTTTGGGGACTCCTTGGGAGGTGCCTCGACAGGGGACTGAGGGTCCGAAGGCTCGGAATCGGAGTCCGTGTCAGAGGGCTCAGAACTGCTGGGGATGGAAGGGTCTACCCCAGATGATCCAACATTTAGAGCACCCAATGCCCGTCCAGAGGAAGGCGGTGGGGGGGGGGCCCTAGGCAGGGGGATGTGCCCTACGGACTGCCTAATCTCCATGAGGAGCTGGGTTTTGGCATCCAGCCACCATAAAGGAACCGACTCGTGGTCCGGCACCGGAGGTGGAGGAGGCTGGAAGCCCAGGTAGCTTGGGTACTGTGGATATCGCCATGGTTTATATACTGGCAATCCTGGAGAATAATAAGAGTACCCAGGATATCCCGGCATCGGGTATCCCGGCATTGGAGGCACTTGACCTGGCATTGGGTATTGAGGAGTCAACGGAGGGCCGCCCAGCGGCGGAACATGGAGGTCTGGCCCCTGGGAAACCGCCTGAAGGATCTGTACCTACCGGGAGAGGTGCCACAGGGCCACTAGGTGCCGCTAGATCCGGAAGGGCCCCCAAAGGTCCCGAGGGAGTAGGCTCCATAGACGGATCCATAGCCAGCGACGGACTCCTGTTGGGCAGCGGCAAAAGACCTGGCGAAGGGGGTAGTTCCGGGAGGGACCCCAATGAAAAGTCAAAAAGCAATCGTGACGGAAGGGAGGAAGCAGGATCGGGTGGTGAATCCCTGGGGCGAAGAACCTGATGGGATGACGAATCACTCTGCAGTTCACTTTGTCCGACGGGAGAGTGGATGGGTCTGGGCGGGCGACAGAGGATCCACCGTCCGCCGCTAGGCTTATCAGTAGGGGCCGTGCACCTGTCGACAGAGTCGAGGGGTGACTCATCGACCAAGCTGAGAGGAGACTGAACAGAGACATTGAGAGAGGTGACTCCCGGCTGCCCGCTCACCTCGGCAGGAGGGGAGAAGGTGCCCAGCCCAAAGAGGCTGACGGGGTACCAGAAGTAGTACTCACAGTTTTTGGAGACCTCCCGTGTGGCGACAGACTCCTGCTCCGGCGCTTCTCCTTACTCTTTTTTCCTCAGGGCCGGCGACGATCATCTTTCCCTCAACTCCTGGAGCTCCTTTTCCATCTACACCAGTCATTGGGTAAGGAGGTGGGCCTCGAGGGTCCACTTGCGCCTGGTCCTAGTTGCCTGGTTGAAGGCCTGGCAAATAGTGCACTCCTCAGAGTTGTGCTTGGGGCACAGGCACAAGAGGCAGCAGGAATGGTTGACGCCTTGTGGGATTTGGGCTCCGCACTTAGAGCACTTCTTTTTAGGTCGAGACAACATCAATTGTCGAAAATAATTGAGAAACGATTACTGAGGCGAAGAAAACTTCGACTGATGCGCGGGCGTTAAATCGCTGTTCTAACTCAGGGCCGAATGAACTGAGGTGACAGCGGGAAAGAACTGGGGAGCAGTCGTGGGACCGCCCCTTTTATAAGCGGGCTGATGTCACGTCACCTGACGTCGGGGGCGGTCCCCGCTGATGACTGCTATCTACAAGTTTGCCGTTGGAACCTGACGCCAGGGGGCGCAGTCCTATATGTGAAGACATACTGCAGGAACCCTCTCGAAGTAAGATCTGGCTGATGGGTAGAACCCAGAGGGTGGTGATAAAGCGGATACATTCCATGGAGGTGGGGGGTGATGAGTGGGGTCCCCCATGGGTCAGTGCTAGGGCCCATCCTGCTTAACATCTACATTAGCGACATAGCGGAAGGGCTGCAGGGAAAGGTCTGCCTTTTTGCAGATGATAAAGATCTGCAACAGGAGTGGACACACCAGAGGGGGTGGAGGCTATGAGGGAAGATCTAAGATTGCTGGAGGGGTGGTTGGAAACATGGCAACTAAAATTCAATTCAAAGCAAAAAGGTTTTGCCCAAGGGGAATCACCACTTTCATCAAGATAAATTAGTCCCAAAAATAACGGATGGAGCTGGCCAAAGTTTGGTGCATTCACAGTCCAAAGTGGATTGTGTTTTGGGCCTGCTGGAACAAATAAATGCTACTACACAAAAAAGTGCCTTTGGCAAATCTTCTTTTTAATATTTAATCAAGCCCCAACATTTCACCTATCTATTAGGCTTCTTCTGGGGAACTGTAAATAAATTCAAAAAAATATATTTAAATATATTCTTTAATAAGTTCAAATAATTTTTCTCTCACAAAACAGTCTCATGTTTGATCACTCAACTAGTTTTTACAGAACTTCTTATAATTAATAATATACCAATGAAAATATAACAGCTGTGTCACCACTATACTGATAACCAATTTGAATTTGTTATTGAAGCACTGACTTCTTAACTCAGCCTGCAAGTCTTCTCTGCTGCCATATGTATGATTCTCAATGATTTCATTTTTAAAGAAATATATACACACATTTTCCATAGTCACATTTTTAAACTCTTGTTTAGAAAGACAATATTTATAAGCCTTTTGCCTTATAATCATTTAAATATTTAATAATCTTAGCACTTCACAAAACCATGTTCCCTTGCCATCAGCAGATTAGCGTCTGGCGCAGCATCAGTGTTCCTGTTTCTCCTTGCTAAACTACTCAATGTTATACATTTACAAAATATCCACTCTGCATATTTCGTGATAAAGTTTGTTTAAATAAATCTGCATCATCTGAGTGCCACCAAATCGGCGTCTGACTTACTCAATATTCAGAATTTTACTTGCGACATGTTAAGGAGTCTAAGGCAACAGGTAAATGCTCACAAGGTTATTTATGATGCAGAAACTTACTGTTTCAAAAGGTTCTCTTTCGTATCTCACTCCTTCCACACCTCAGCTTTTTAATTTAGACCGGCAGCACCGGAGTCTATGCTTGCCCAACCTCTTATGTCTAAATATTTAAATGATTGGAAGGAAAAAATAGGGAATAGAGAATTAACTGGTTGACTTGATAACATGAGATAGTCTAAATTAAAAAACATGCATATGTATTCAAAGAATTGTTTATGTTAAGACTCAAGTGAATGAAGAAGTCTCTTAAAGGGACATCTGTGCAATTATCAACGTCTAAAGGTATATTTACTTACTGGATATATGGAATACATATTGTTGAATGATATTTTAGAAGGTTTGTAATTATGTATATCACTAAATGAGGAGTATGCTTGTATATTAGGGGTAAGAGAATATAAGGGCACATACATACGAGAAGTTTTGAAAGACAGCTCGCTCACCAAGAGGTAAATAATTCTTAACTTTCAAAAGGCGTATAAATATTGACTTTCTAAATAAGAGTTAAAAAATGTGAATATGGAAAATGTATTGTGTAATATCTGTTAAAGAATGAAATAATTGAGAATCCTATATATGGCAGCAGAGGAGCCTTGCAGGCCAAGTTAAGAAGTCAGGTAGTGTTTCAGTAACACAAATTCAAATTGGTGGTCGGTATAGTGGTGACAGTTATATTTTCATTGGTATATTATTAATTGTAAGAAGTTCTGTAAAAACTAGTTGAGTAATTTGATCAGAAACACAAGACTGTTTTGTGAGAGAAAAAATATTTGATGAACTTATAAAAACATGTATTTGAATATATTTTTTTGAATTTATTTACAGTTCCCTAGAAGAAGCCTAACAGAGAGGCGAAACATTGGGACTTGATTAAATATTAAAAAGAAGATTTGCCAAAGGCACTTTTTTGTGTTGTAGCATTTATTTGCTCCAGCAGGCCCAAAACACAATTCTCTTTGAACTAAAATTCAATGCCAAAAAATGCACAGTGATGCACATGGGGCGGAATAATCCACAAGCAAATTACACACTGGGGGGAGGAAATGAAAGCAACTGAGCAGGAGTAGGATATGGGAGGCATAATCACAAACAACCTTCAAGTGGGGACCCAATGCAGCAAGGTGGTGGGCAAAGCAAACAAAATGCCGGTGTGCACAGGGAAGAGAGATGACTAGTACGAGACAGGAGGTGCTGCTGCCACTCTACAAATCCATGGTGAAGCCCCACCTAGAGTACGGGGTTCAGTTCTGGAGACCTCACCTACGCAAGGAAATAGATGCCATACAGGGAGTTCAGAGAAGGGCCACCAAGATGGTGCATGGGCTAAGTGGGAAGTCATACGAAGAGGTTGAGGGTGTTGGATTTGTACACACTGGAGACCAGGAGGGAGAGGGGGACATGATAGAGACATTCAAGTATGTGAAGGGGATTAATAAAGGGGGGGGCTTATTCACAGGGAGGGTAGGCGTTAGAACAAGAGGGCATGGACTGAGGGTGGAGTGGGTAGGTTTAAGGGAAATGTGAGGGGACAGTACTCACTGAAAGGGTGGTGGCACCCTGGAACAGTCTACCAGAAGCAGTAGTGCAGGCCAGAACTGTGAATGGATCCAAGAGGGCATGGGACAAACACAAGGGGTTGACTAGGGTGTGGAGGGTGGCATCCATGGAAGCTATGGGCGTGGGGGGGAGAAGTAAAGGTGGGGGGGGGAATGGGCAGACTCGATGGGCCAAGAAGGTCCTTTTCCTCTGACATATACCCATGAGTCTATGAACTGAGGTGCTGGTGGAAAATCTATGGCACCAATGATCAGGAGAGCTATGTCAGCATCTAGAGGTAGAGCTAGAGGAGGAATACCTTTTCTGCACCTGGAGGACCTTGGCCCTTTAGGCTCTGAGGGAGGCGGGGGGCCCTTGTGGAGGAGTCGGGTCCTTAGGAGCCGGGTTTGGGGGGGTAGGAGACACTGGCTATGGCCCTGCAAGAGGATCCAGAGGCTGAGCAGGCAACAAATCCTGTTTGACTGTGTTCCAGTATGAGGCAAACAGAGCCCCCACATCCACTAAGGGAACTGGGGGGGGGTCACTGGTGCCTGAGGAGGATGGCCCAATGGGCCTGGCACCGGGCTAATAGGCGGGACCGGATCTGAAGGCCCTGAAGGTCTCGACGGCGGGGCAGCTGGCGACAGACTGTCCAGCACTGGGGTGCCTGATGTCAGACTGTCAGGCACCAGGCTGACGGGTGACCGGACATCGGGTCACCTGGCATCAGGCTCAAAGGCAGCTGGTCCTTGGGGGTCAGGCTGTCAGGGGCCAGCCTGTGGGGAATGAGGATCTGGCGACTCCTAAGAAGACACCTGGTTTGAGTCCAGCGAGGCCGGAGTCGAAGCAGGGGACACCTGCTGTACCCGGATCCGGGTACCGGCCAGTGTCTGCTGAGGTGGCATCTGTCCTGAGGAGCAGACTTCAGACATGGCGTCATGTTCCTGGCATCGGGAGGTGCCATCGGACCCCAATGTCCAGTCCGAGGCAGCCGAAGCCCCAGTCTGGCAAGTGGCGGGCAAAGACCCACTGCCCGAATAAACGGCTGGACCAACTGGCTTAGGCCCTGAAGGATGCATTTAGGACCTAAGGCACAGGGGAATGAGGGTAGAGGAAGACCCTTGCCCCAAAACCCCCCTCGCCAGTTGTCAGCACAAGGGTGGGGGGGGGGCCTAACCAGTGGCAACCCAGAGGGGGAGAGGGTGGCATAGTACAACCTCCCACGGGAAGATGAACTCTGATCGGTCATTGCGCGGCGTGGAGACCAGGGATGGGAGTTGCACCGGGACCTGTCCTAGTGAGAATGCTTCCCTTGGGACTTCTCCCTGTGGCTGTCCGAAGAGGATGGCGTCCCTGTAGATTTAAAGGATATGGGAGTAGAAACTTGCATGGTAGTGAGATGTTGTTCCAAGGGGAAACCCTTGAGACCCTTCAGGTGGCGGGTCCTAGTCCTCCGGTTGAAGCTGTGGTAGTGCTGGCAGGCCTCGGTGTCGTGATCAGGGCCTAAACAGAAGAGGCAGACCGAAAGGCCACTGGAGTGAGGAGTTTGCTTGCCGCAGGCACACTTATTCGTCCGCCACTCTGGAATCTAAGAGAAAGATGAAGAAGATATGCAGAAGCAAAACTACATTGAAACAAATTAAAAAAAAAAAAGTGTGGGTAATCACAAAAATATGGCAGCTGACAGAGCAGAAGGCATCCGCGGAGCCGATGTGTGTAGGCTGACGACAGGCAAATAGAATGGGTTGGGGACCGCCCCTTTTATACCATGGGGCGACGTCAGGAGGGCTGTCCCCGCTGAGTATTGCTAGCTAGAAGTTTTCTGTGATATCCTAGCGCCTGGCGGCTTAGTCCTACCAGTGTTGTCTGCTGCAGGAGCTATCCTCAAAGTAAGATCTTCGGGTTTGGACAAAGTACAACCTTGACCCTGTGCAGAACAGATAAGGAGACTACTCTGAGTGCACCTGGAGCTCACTGATCCTTCTGGCTGACGTGATGGCCACCAAGAAGGTGGTCTTCCACAACAGGTGAGACATCTCACACCTATGCGTCGGTTCGAATGGCTTGTCCATACCAGCAACAAGTCCCAAGGCCCTGGAGGGTAAATGCTGTCAAGACCCTTGAAAAAACGCCACACCACCTTCTCCTGCACCATCGACTACATACCAACCTGTGCCTGGTAAGCAGAGATGGCTGCCAGGTGCACCATCAGGGTTGTCGACCGAAGGCCAAATAAAGGGAGACACCAAAGGTAGTCGAAAATGCTAGCCGCTGGACAGGATAAAGGGTCTAGGCAATTTTCCTGGCACCAAACGGACAACCTCTTCCACCTGAAGTACTATCATTTTTGGGTCAACTCCTGAGATACCTCCACTACGATGAGGAAACTCCTCGGAGAGACTCAAAGCCTGGAACACTAGTCGCTCAGGAACCAAGCTGTCAGGTACAGGGACCGAAGGCCTGGGTGGAGTACTTTCCCCTGATGGCAAGAGAGCAGGTCTGAGCAGAGTGGAAGATGCCTTGGGAGACTGCTGCTGGGGCTGAGGAGATCTGGGTACCAAAAATGGCTCCAACCACCAAGATCATCCATGTGTTGTCCACCCTTGCCTTGAGCAGCACTTTGTGGATCAGGGGAAATGGAAGGAAGGCATAGAGAAGACCCGGGGCCCAGGGCCCAGAGAAGGCATCCCCCAGCAGTGTTCCCTGCTGCAGGGGGCAGGCACAGTACAGCCTCGGCTTGAGTAGGGAGGGAAGGCAGGGACATTAGCTCAAGCTGTGGACCCTGCAATATGAGCAGACCTGATAGAACAAATGGCCTTCTTCTGCTGGCTTCTTCGTATGGTGTTCTCCCTGGAGTCAATCAGGTCCACCAAAGGGGTGCCTCCCCATTGGAAGAACAGGCTGTGTTCTACCTCCGGATGGAGAGACCACTCGTGAGATGCCTCACCTACACAACTGAGGACATCTACCAGCTGGCTGGAGATGCACGAAGACCGGCACACAGGCAGAGCACAAGGTTCCAGACGTGGAGAGCGCCAATGCACAGTGGAAGGGAGTGTGTTCCATCCTGCTTGTTCATGTAGTACATGGTCGTGGTGTTGTCTGTCTGGACGTGAATGACTTGAACTCTAATGTGTGGAGCAAATGATGTCAGCACGAACTGAACTGGCCTGAGCTCCAGCAGACTGATTTGGCATTGGTACTCCTCATGGGTCCAGAGCCCATGGACTCTAGTGTCCCCCCAAGGTGGGCACGGCAGCACAACAGGGAGGCACTGGTGGTCAGGATGACCGTCGGCTCTGTGCAGACAAACAGGATACTCTCCAGCAAATGTTTGGGGACTAACCACCATTGGAGGGCATCCCACATCAACTGGACCACACTGACCAGCTGGACAAAGTGACCCCTGTGCTGAGACCACTTACAGGCCAGCAACCAATGCAGAGAGTTCACTCTCCACCAGACCCAATGGACCACATTGGTGCAAGTCACCATGTATTCCAGGAGGCGCAGGCAGTACGAAGCAGGGTCCAACTGCCCAACCTGAAATGATTGGGCAAAGGAGGAGACAGCCTCTGCCCTGTCCGCTAGAAGCCGAGCCCTGGCTCTGCAAAAGACAAGTCCCGCCCCAATGAAATGGATCACCTGTGACAGCACGAGTTCTGACATGGCTTCATTGACCAGGAGGCCAAGAGAAATGCAGGTCTGGAGGGTCAGATCCCTGGATCTCTCCACCTCCTGCCTGGCGGGAACCGCAATTAGCCAGTCATCCAGGCAGAGGTATACCCAAACACCTAGGGGCCTCTGGTACGCTACCACTGTTATGCATTTTCTGAAGACCCTGGGGGCCAAGAACAGGATGAAGGGCATGGCCTGGAACTCGCAGAGAATTCCCACTGCCTGGAACCGGCGAAATGGATGGACTGGGACATGGAAGAATGTGTCCTGGAGATCCAGAGAGCAAAACTGCATGTCCTGCTCGAGAGATGGAATGATCTGAGACAGTGTGACCATCCTGAAGGTGCAAAGCCTGAGAAACTTGTTTAGGTTATGCAGATCTAAGATGAGGGGCCACCCCCCTCCTCCCATCCGTTCTGGCACCAGGCCGACCCCATGCGACAGCCCGATGGGAGCATGGGTGTATGGTTTCAAGGTTTACATAGTTGTATGTTATTCCTGTTACATGCTGGTGGTTGTGTGTGATTGGTTGTGTTCCCTTGGTCCTTCCCTACTGCGTATGTGTGTGTGTGTGTGTGTGTGTGTGAGGAGGTGCTGGGGATATGCAGTTAGGGTTTTCAACCTAACACCGAATTCCTCGCTTTGTCACTGTGGAACAACCCTAACTGATGCATTAAATGGAGTTTTTGTCATAAAAAAAAAAAATATATACATATATATATAATAGCAGTCTGACTTTGTGCAGTAGGTGGTGCGCTAAGATCACAAATATCAATCAGTCAATCAAACTTTATTTAACCAGGCAGTTACATCATTGAGCAAGCTCATTTTCAAGATGGTCCTGGACACAGAGGACACTTTTGTTTATAGTAGACAACACTTCCTACAAAAGCAGACATCAGTACAGGCAGTTACAATATACAAACTCAGTACTTGGACGAATCAGACATGTAAAGCAAGTGCAAACATAGGCATTTAAAGTGCAGCGTATACAGGTTGTAGCTTATAGAGTACAAATAAGGAGAGGGAGGAGGGACATACAGAAGGACAGTGGGAAGAAACTGTATCAGACACACAGTAGAGAGGAAAAAAATACATCAGACATTAGGCATCATAATGACTTCTCAGTAGAAAAACATTACTAATAATTATGGCAACCTGTTGTTGCAGCAGGTGGCACTGTGGGCCACAAATAAGAAATGATGAATTCTTAGTCTTTGGTTTTTCAATCCAGGCAATTACTGCTTTGGCTATATGGATCTCCTCTGGATACAGCATTTCGTAGTATAATCATTACTATGTAACAGAAATAAAGAAAATCCACATAATGCAACACATCCTGACTATGCACTTACTAATATATAAAGTAGAGAAGAGAGAAGGGACCGGGGGGACATGATAGAGGTCTTCAGGTACATGAAGGGGTTAAATAGGGGAGGAACAGTCAGGGTGCTTCGAAGGAAGGAGAAGGGCGCAACTAGAGGGCATGGGTGGAAGCTGGAAGGGGGAAAGATTCAGGGGAGAAAGGAGGAGGTGCTACTTTACTGAGAGGGTGGTGGAGCCATGGAATGTGCTGCCTAGGGGGCTGGTGGAGGCAGAGACAGTGGAGGGGTTCAAGAGGGGGTGGGATAGGTACAGGGGAAGGGTTCTGGAAGCAAAATCCAATGCAGCGAGAATATCCAGAACTGGGAAGGGAGAAGCCAGAGAAGGCGAGGGAGGCAGGAAGGTCAGCTCCCAGGGTGGGGGCTGACCAAACAAGCAGATGCGAAAGACCGTTAGGCCTATTCTGCTGGCATTTTAGTATGTTAGTACTCACTAGCACTAACTAAATCAGTGCGGTAGGTATGTAGCGCATGTAGGTCTACACAGCTAAGTTCCATAGGTGTGAGCTGATGATAGAGATATCCAGGAAGATCTGTAGTTCTAGGAGTGTACACAGTTCACATCCATACTTTGGCAGTTCCCTGGAACAGACTCATTAATTAGACATCATCAAGCTTAAGCTCCTCCCACCACCAGAGCAGCATATTCTCTGGCTCCGCCCCACAATGTCAGATATTTCAACTGGAAGGGGCAGGTCTCCTCCTTCGCAGCTCTGCAACATCTGTGGGACAGCCTTACTAAAGTGCTTTCCAGGCGAACTTCTACTGAACTAAGACTTTATCTCGAAATTCTCATCTCCGTCTCTGACTCTACAACAGATGATGGAACAGAAACAACCGGGTTTCAATTTTTTTTAAAGTGCTAGCACAAAATGTTGCTCATCGACCCCCACATTATCTACCTTTAATATTTAGGCACGTAGCAAGACATGGCAGTTTGCAGCCTTTACCAGCTGATGATTCCAACATCACTAAAAGATCAGAAGGCAAGGCTCACCCCTTGGTCAACCCTCAATGAGCGATCAACCAAAAGTCCACAAAAAGGCCTCAGTAGCTGCTTGGTCAGCTTTGCCACTTACACCCTGAAGGGAACCTCCTATAACAATGGTAAGTGCAGCAGCTGCTGCAGAAATGCCCAATTAGGGCTTTTACCATCAAACACATTTTTTTATTTACCTCTGCCTGACGATTTTAATTTGAAGGATCCGCTCCATCTACAATGGCAGCAGAGCCGCAGACGGACATCTCATGCACCCCGGGTGACTTCCACCGCAAAGGTTATGCCAATGAGGGCTACTAACTCTGCTATTTGTTGGTAGCCCTCATAAGAATAACTTTCATGGCGGAAGACTATTTCACTGCATATGCTGCGTAACACTGGCCTAAACGACATCTCCCACAAGTGATTTACCTCTTTTAACAAGCAGACAGCAACAGGTTAAAGCACAGTGTGAATTTTCCCCACTTATGACTCTCATGAGAGGAGTTCTACAGGGGTCTATCCTTGGGCCCTTGCTATTCGCGATTTACAACAATGATGTTGACCTTAATATTGTATCTCCTCAGCAAACATACATCTCTTCGTGGATGATACTGTACTTTATATCGCAAAGCCTTCCCTGGAACTGGCCTACGCAGATCTACAACAAGAATTCATCCTTCTGCAACATAATCTACAACACCATAAGATGCTGCTAAACGCAAAAAAAAAAAACAAAGTCATGCTTCTCTCCTCACAGGCAACTTCGGCTGCCTCTCATCCTCCAGGAGCTAGGCCCCAAATCATAACCCTCCCTAGGGAATCATTACAGACAATTGATAAATTCAAATATTTTGGTTTCTGGATCGATAGTAGGCTCTCCTTCACCATTCACGTATAATAATTAGCCAAAAAGCTCGCACTATCTGATCAGGCACCTACTTACCTATGAGGCCAAAACAATATTAGTGCAAACAACCATCCTACCACACCTAAACTACGCCAATCTTCTTTACAGCCACTGCCCTGTCGTTGCCCCTATCCATACTAGACACCTTGTATCATAGGGCCCTTAGATTTATTACTAATGCGCCATATAATACACACCACTGCACCCATTATACTCTACTTGGCTGGCAATCACTAAAAATAAGGAGATTGAAAAACGCAGCTATATGGACCTACTGAGCCTTAACAGGCAAGCTCCCCCAGTATGTATCCAAACTTCTAGTTTGTTCCACAGGAACAGAACTAAAGAGTAAACAGGGAGCAGATGAGGCACTTTGGGTCACCCTGGAGACAGGAAATGGCACCACAATCTGCATGGGGTTGTATACAGACCCCCATCTCAGGGGGAGGGAATGGACAAGGAAATGATAGAAGGCTTTCTTAGAATGGCAGAAAAAGAGGAGATGTTGTTGATGGGGGACCTGAATATGCCAGATGTTAACTGGAGCACCTTTGCTGCAGGCACATCCAAGAGCAGGGTCATTCTTGATGCCCTACAGGGGGCATGCCTCATAGTATTGGAACCCACTCGGGAGGGAGCAATCTTAGACCTGGTACTCTCAAATGGGGATGGAGACAGAATCTCAGATTTAGAAGTGGGTAGCCATCTGGGAACAAGCGACCACCAAACAGTGTGGTTCACGATAAACACAGCCATACAATCAAGCCATACAAAAGCAAGAGTACTGGACTTTAGGAGGGCTGACTTTGGGAAAATGAGAGAGTGCCTCAGAAAAGCACTAGCAAACAGGCAAGAAGGAGGGGGGAGGAACAATGGGGAGTGATCAAACAGCCATCACAGAGGCAACAAGCCTTTGTAAAGCAAATCAATAAAACACAATGAAGGAAAAAACGCTATGGTTCTCCAAAAGAGGTGGCAGGGAAGGTTAAGGAGAAAAGGACAGCATTCAGGAAATATAAGGAAACACAGAAGGAGCAGGACAGAGAACTTTATCAGTTAAAGCAGAAAGAGGCTGGGAAGGCAGTCAGAATAGCAAAGGCCCAAACCGAGGAAAGGATAGCCAATTCTGTTAAGAAGGGGGATAAGACCTTTTATAGGTACATTAGGGAGTGAAGAAAGACCAAAGGAGGGATACTGAAGCTTAATAAAGGGGAGGGAATGTGGGTAGAGGGTGACAGTGAAAAGCAGGGTTACTGAACTAATATTTCTGCTCAGTATTCACAAAGGAAGAGGAGGGGAATTACCTAAACCAAACAAGAGAAACACTCTGAAGACGGGTCGATACCAGTCCATTTACATAAGAAAGGGTTCTGAAAAGAACTAATAAAATTGAAGGTGGACAAAGCAATGGGGCCTGATGGGATTCACCCAATAATTCTAAAAGAACTAAGGGTAGAACTAGTGACATCGCTGACTACTCTCTTTAACAAATCATGGGAGGATGGGGTGGTACCGAGGACTGGAGGAGGCAGATGTGATTCTCTTCACAAAAGTGGGAGCAGGACAGAGGCAGGAAACTCAGACCAGTTAGTTTGACCTCAGTGGTAGGGAAAATGATGGAATCACTTCTGAAGGAAAGAATTGTTGAGTACCTAGAGGCCAGTGGAGCACAGGACCCAAGGCAGCATGGATTCATGATGGGAAGGTCGTGTCAGACTGAATCTAATAGATTTCTTTGACTGGGTGACCAAAGTAGTAGACCAGGGAGGGCTGTGGACATGGCCTACCTAGATTTTAGCAAGGCATTTGATATAGTCCCACACAAAGATTAATACACAAGATAGCCAGCCTTGGAGTGGGTCCCAAGGTGGTAGCCTGGATAAAAAATTGGCTAGACAACAGGACGCAAAGGGTAGTAGTAAATGGAGTACACAGTGAAGAAAGAAGGTTACTAGCGGGTACCTGAGGGTTCAGTACTGGGACCGGTCCTTTTAATGTCTTTATAAGTGACATTGCAGAGGAACTGGAAGGAAAAGTATGTCTCTTTGCAGAGGACACAAAGATCTGCAACAGGGTTGATACACAAGATGGAGTGGAAAGGATGAGAAGGGACTTGGCAAGGTTGGAGGAATGGTCAAATGTATGGCAGCTCAGATTCAATGCAAAGAAATGCAAGGTAATGGTCATGGGAAACAAAAACCCAGGGGAAGCGTACACAATGGGGGGTGAGATACTGACAACAGTAAAAATAGAAAGGGACCTGGGGTAATTATATCAGATGACCAAAAGTGGGCAAGCAATGTAGAAGGCAGTAAGGAAGGCTGGGGATACTGGGATGCACAGGAAGAGGCATCAATAGTAGAAAACAGGAAGTTGTTATCCTCTGTACAGACAGTTGGTGAGATCCCATCTGGAGTACTGTGTGCAGTTCTGGAGACCCCATCTCCAGCAAAGACACAGACAGAGTGGAGGCTGTCCAGAGGAGGCAACAAAATGGTGCAGGGTCTGCACCAGAAGACATATACTGAAGAAAGACTAAAGGAGCTTAATATGTATACCCTTGAGGAAAGAAGGGAGAGAGGGGACATGATAGAAACTTTCAAGTACCTCAAGGGAATTAACAAAGTCCAAGAGGGTAGCATCTTCCAGAAAAAGAGATGTGCAAGAACAAGGGGGCACAATTTGAAGATAGAGGGGACGGCTCAGAGGTAATGTGAGGAAGTATTTTTTCACTAAGAGGGTTGTGGATGCATGGAACAGCCTCCCTGAGGAGGTCGTGGAGTCAAGAACAGTGGGGGACTTCATGAATGCATGGGACAGGCATAAGGCAGTCCTAGTTGGGGGTAGGAGGAAGTAAGCTGTTGGTTAACTAGGATCTGCAGCTTATCTGTTAGGTAGGAAAATGGGCAGACTAGGTGGGCCAAGCGGCACTTATTTGCCGTCAAATTCTATGTTTCTATGTAACCTATTCACTCAGAAGATATTCTTACATCACTTTCGATACTCCCAGGGTCAGAACTCAGTATGGTATCTCTTCCGTAAACTATTCGCTCCCTGCCATTTAGAGCACTATCCAAAAATCCCTAAAGTTATCACAAACTGTTAATATGGCAACCTTCAAAGCACTACTTCATCACCTATTGGACGAAACTTGCAACTGTTTCCCTAAGCCCTGGTACTTTTGCCTGAGCCCTCATGACATGCTTCTCGCACTATACCCAAGGCCTCAGCCCTCACGACATGCATATCGTACTCCATCTCAAGGCCAGTCCTAGCCGCTATCCTCTCTTTTAACTCATACTATCTGATGCCACCATTTTGGGTCAGTTTAAGCAATGGATGGTTCTGATGCCATTTGGCGCTAATGGGTATAATGGGTTAAGGAATGATTATAGATCCTTGGGAGTAATCACTTCTTGTCCCTTCCTTGCCTCCATCCTCTTACCAGGCCCTTTCCTCCCTTCCCCTGCCTCCCTCCTCTCATTAAGCCCCTTCTGCCTTCCTGCCCCCCTACTATCCAGTCTCTCATACACGCTTGATGCCCTCATCTTCTGTTTTGCTCCCCTTAACTTGCTGCATCTCTAATATCCTAATTTTCCCCCTTACTTATAACCCACTCTGAGCTGTACCTCATGTTCACATTGTTTTATCACCCCCCACTTGTATATATTGTATATTACTTATATTTATGTACACTCCTAGCTAGCTAGCTTCCTTAACTGTATATAGTGTATAACTCATATTTATGTATTCTCATTGTTATGTATTTATACAATGTGTATTTTTCTTATTTCCTTGTTTGTAACGTTATGTGTTGTAATTTGTGCTATTCACTAGGACCACTCTGCAAATGAGTTCTCTCAAAGGTGTTTCTCCTTGTAAATAAAGATTAATTGATTGATTAGAAAGGACCTCACCACCACCCTCTTCAGTGCTGCTGGAAAGACTCCCCCTTCCCAGGAGCACCGTGCAATATCTGCGACAAATGGACCTCGGCTCGATCTGTAGCTCACAAGCAACAAAGTAGGCCCTAGGTGCAGTATGCAGAAGGCGCAACTCCCTGATCATCCAACACCTAATCCGCCAAAACGGGTTCAAACTCACCTCAGGATGGCAGACTGCGCATGCTCATCCTTGACTGGGTACTGCAGACCCATGACTGTGAACTGCTGGCCCATGACGGGTTACTTGAGGAAATCGCAGCCCTAACAGAGGCTAGATAGTCAAGGAAGAACCAATTACGACCCTTCAATCTTTCTACAGAATGCATTCTTCCAGATTGGAGACAGGGTAGGTTCAACAATCAGTCCACAGGGCAAAGAGTTGAGCCAGATTGTTCTTTCCTGAGGCAATCACCTTGGAAAGGAACTCTTGTTTTTTTTTGGGGGAGGGGGGAACGCATTTCACATGGGTAATCACAGTGAGCATTAGCGAAAGACTGTCCTTCACCAACTAAGACCTCCATCAAGAACACTCCCACCTCTGTCCCTTTGTCTTCAACTGCCTTACTCATCACAATACCAAGGCAAGCTGCAGCAGGAGGCCAAAGAATGAGCAAAGCAGGGAGCCCAAGGGGTCGGAAAAAGCCACACTGTAGCAATCCATGGCCTCCTCGACTCCCTCAGTGCAAGCTGTAGCCATTGTCTAGATGTCAATGCCATCAAGTCTGCTAGACTCCAAATTATATTTAGGGTGGTATCGAATAATCTCCACAAGGGGAAGTTAACTGGAGGGCCCCACAAAGGAACTGCATAACATAATGATCTAAACAAATGACTTGATCCAACATCAACATTGCAGAATGTCGAGACCCAATGAGATGACAGCTCCAACTGCTGTTCGTGAGTTCTGGGGGTCACTGCCTGAGGAAGATCCACTGAAGTTAACTGGTAGAACGGTTTCCCAAAATGTGTGGCTTCATCATCGACCCAGGCACTGGCATCCCGCAGCAAAAAAAGTCTAGAGAACTCCAAGACTAAGCCTTACATGAAGTTCGCCAGATCCTGCAGTAACACTTTTCTGTGCCCCAGCAGGTGGTACACGAAAATGATCTTACAACCTGCTCCTGGTCCCACAGTCCCGCACAAAAGATTAATAATCAAGTTAGCCAGCCTGGGAGTGGGTCCCAGGGTGGTCACCTGGGTAGCAAACTGGCTGCACAACAGGACACAGAAGGTAATAGTGAATGGAACACATTCTGAAGAAAGTGGGTTACTAGTGGAGCACCTCAGGGCTCAGTACTGGATCTAGTCCTCTTTAACGTCTTTAAAGGTGACATTGTAGAGGGTCTGGAAGGAAAGGTATGCCTCTTTGCAGATGACACAAAAATCTGTAACAGAGTTGATACACGGGGGGGGTAGAAAGATGAGAAGGGACTTGGCTAGGTTGGAGGAATGGTCAGACATATGGCAACTTAGATTCAATGCAAAGAAGTGCAAAGTAATGCACCTGGGAAATAAAAATCCAAGAGAAGAGTACACAGTAGCAGGGGAGGTACTAACAACAACAATAATGAAAGGGATCTGGGTGTAGTCATATAAGATGGCGTAAGGTGGGTAAGCAATGTGAGAAGTCAGTAAGGAGAGCCAGGGGGATACTGGGATGCATAGGGAGGGGCATCACAAGTAGAAAAAGGAAGTGGTTATCCCTCTGTACAGACAGTTGGTGAGACCCCATCTGGAGTACTGTGTGCAGTTTTGGAGGCCTCATCTACGCAAGGACATAGACAGGATGGAAGCAGTCCAGAGGAGGGCAACTAAAATGGTGCAGGGTCTACATCAGAAACCATATGAAGAGAGACTGAGAGAGCTTAATATGTATACCCTTGATGAAAGGAGGGACAGGGGGACATGATAGAAACTTTCAAGTACCTCAAGGGAATCAACAAAGTCCAGGAGGGTAGCATCTTTCAGAAAAAGAGATGTGTAAGAACAAGGAGGCACAATTTAAAGTTGGAGAGGGACAGCTCAGGGTAATATGTGGAAATACAGGTCACTCACCTGTACAGGAGTTCTAGGAATGGTATATGTTGTTCATCCACACTATTGGCAGGTTCCTTGTTGCTTTAAATCTTGCCAGAAGGTCTTCAAGCTGGCTCCTCCCACCCACCCGGTGGTAAACTCGGCCCGCCCCCCATGACGCCAGATCTAGCCCACTGGAAGCCAGGTTAGCGTCAAGCGGGAGGGGGGAGTCGTAGGATGAACAACATATACCATTCCTAGAACTCCTGTTACAGGTGAGTAACTTGTATTTCTAGGGACATGGATATGTTGTTCATCCACACTTATTGGCAGACTCCTAGCAGTTCTCCGAGAGAAGGGAGGCAAGGCGCACACCCCCTACTTAGGTATGAAGACTGGAGAATCGGGGCCCCGACCAACATCCCGGCGTGACCCAAGGTCAATGTGGAAGGGGGAAATCGGAATATGCCTGCTTCCAGGTAGAAGCCCTGCAGATATCCTGGACAGGAATATCCTTGGAAGCAGCCACTGATGCAGCAGAAGGGCGGGTAAAATGAGCACTTATCCCTCTGGGAGGCTCCATGCCCACCCACCTATAGCGGAGACCTATGCAGGAGGTGACCCACCCGCTCGTCGTCCGCTTGGCTGCAGGTCTGCCAGGTGCGGCTTCAGCGTAGATGACAAACAGCTGGCGAACCTCTACCGAACTTCAGCCCTACGCTCCCTGGGTAGGCGATCGTTAAACAGGGTCCCAATGGATCCTATATACGGCCTCCGAGGCGTGAATGGGGATGAACCCCAGCAGAGACAATACCCGGACAGGGAAAGACTCCGCCACTGCCTACGGAAGGAACTTCGGGTGGGGCGCAGGACAACCTTGTCCTTGTGGAAGACCAGATAGGGAGATTCAAAGGAGCGCCTGAACACTCCCTCCTTCTGGATGGCAGAGTAGCCCCAAGAAGGTGTTCTTCCACAACAGGTGGGGAACTCGCACCTATGCAAAGGTTCGAATGGCTTGCCCGTGAGCTAAGCCCATACCAGCGAAGATCCCACAGGAATGGGGATACTCTCCCCAAAGGGGAGGTGTGATCGAGGCCTAGAAAAGTGCCAGACCACCTTTTCTGCGCCACCGACTGCTTTCCGGCCCACGCCCGGAAGACAGGGGTGACCAACAGAAGCACCTAGAGGGTCGTCGGCCGAAGCCCTAGTTCAAAAAGAACGGACCGCAGATGGTCCAGAATGCTCGCCGAGGGACGGGAGAGGGGGCCCAGGCCCTACCCAACACCAAATGGAGAACCCTTCCATTTGAAGGCGAGCATGTTTGGCCGACTCCTGGCAAGATGCCTCGAAAACGTTGAGGACCTTGGCGAAGGACCCAAGGCCTGGCCCCTAGCCGCACAGGGACCAGGCCTTCAGGTGCAGGGATTGAAGGTCCAGATGGAAAAACCTTCCCCTGAAAACAGAGATCAGGACCGGGCGGGCTGGAAGCCGCCTCGGGAGCCTGGGGCTGAGACTGAGGAGAGCTGGATACCAGAGCTGGCAAACCAGTCTAGGGCTACCAGCATCGCCTGCGCCTAGTCCCTCCTCACCTTGCCCGTGGGTCAAGGGAAATGGGGGAGAGGCGTAGAAGAGGCCCGGGGTCCGCGGCCTCAACGGCATCCCCTACAGCGAACCTCGCTGAGGGGGCGGGCATGAGACAGTCTCGGCCTCGTATTCTCCCTGGAGGAAAGGAGGGAGAAGATCCTGTGCTACCTCCGGCAGGGGAGACCACTAGTGAGGCGCAGCCTATGTCCGGCTTAGGGCATCAGCCAGGGTGCTGGAGGCTCCTGTCATAGAAAGGCTAGGAAACCGCCTCCCGGCTGTGCAAAGACCCAATTCGGAGAACCTCCTTACACAGAGGCAAGGGGCTCCTCCGAACCTGGCGGGGTAGGCAGCACATGGTCGTGGTGTTGTCCGCCTGGACTTAAACCACTAGACCCCGCACAAACGGAGCGAGCGGTGCAAGCTAAGTGGACTGCCTGGAGCTCCAGTGGGTAGGAAAGACATCGGGACTCCCGAGAGGACCAGAGGCGGTGCACTCTGTATTCCCCTTGATGGGTACCCCCACCCATCCAAGAAGCACAGGTCGGAGAAGACCGTCGACTCAGGGCAGACAAACAGGACGTTCTCCTGCAAGAGCTGGAACGGTCCGAAGGAGAGCGTTCCCTAACTCCTGGGCTGTAGTCACGAACTGGTCCGAAGGAACACAGCACTGTGACCGCTGGCTGGCCAGCCCCCACTAGGGGGACGCATGAACCGGCGGGTCCCAACAGACCACGCTAGAGCAGGCCGCCGCGAGGCCCAGGAGGTGCAGGAGGTCCCGGCAGGGTGCAATTGCCCAGTCAGACCTGACTAGGTAAGGGAGGAAGAACCTCAGCCCTGTCCACCAGGAGCCGAGCTCGGACTCAAGAGCCGAGCCTCGTCCCGAAGAAGGATCACCCGCTAAGACACGAGTTCCAACGTGGCTCCGATAAAAGGAGACCAGTCTGAGAGCCAGAACTCTGGATCGTCCCCTTCCACCTGGAAGGGTTGCAGTCAGGCTGCCATCCGGGTGGGGTTACACCCAGACCCCACAATGCCGCAGAAAGCTGCTGAGCAGAGACCGAAGGGCCTGGCCTGGAACTCGTGAAGAGATCCCCCGCTTAAGAAAGGGAGGAGTCTCCCAAGAAACGGATGGAACGAAGGGTAAGTACGTCCTGGAGGTCCAGGAAAGAAGCCACATGCCTCGTTCTGAGGATGGGATATCTGAGGCAGAGACACCATCCGGACGTGCGGAAAAGAATGGGGCGCAAGCCCCCCGTCTGTTTGGGACCAGGAATACCTGGACACGAACCCAGGGTCTGAAGGAGGATCCGCAACCTTCCTGATCACCTCTATTTAGACGGCCAGGCAAGACAGCTCAGCAGGCCGACAACAAGGCTGTGGACCCCAAGACCCCCGTGGGGCAATGGCTCGAAGGGGTGGTGCCTGCTCGCAATCCCAAGGCAGGACCTTCCCCTGGCACCTCCGACACCCAGAGGTCCAGGAAAGCGGACCAGGTGGAGGAGAGGCGGAGCCGTCTCCCCACGGGGGAACCCGGTAGAGCAGCAGGGGCGAGATAGCGCCCCTTAGCCCGTCACTGAGCAGGCTTGGGGGAGGAATTGACCGAGGGAGCTCCTGGGCCTTTACCTCCCTGCTTCCTTTTAGAGGAAGACGCTGGCTTGGAGTCAGGACGCCCAGCGCTAGCCTGCTGGCCCTCGTGCTGGGGTTGATGGGCCAGTCGAGCCGCAGGGGCCGGGGGGCAAAGGGGCTTACGCAAAGGCTGCCGGCTGCCCTTATCCCTCTGGGCGGGAGTGACCGAGTCCGGAGTGGCATCGGACTTCTCGGTCCCCTGGAGGTGTCCCTCCACTCCAGGGCCGAAAAGGTCAGTCCCCAAGAAGGGGATGTCCGCCAACTTGTGCTGGGTTTCCAATGAGAAAGAGGATAACCTCAGCGACGCCCTGCGGCGCATGGCCACTTCGGCTGCCACCGACCTGGCACAGGAATCACCTAAGTCCAGAGCAGTCTGAA
Organism: Neoceratodus forsteri; assembly: GCA_016271365.2. Taxonomy (NCBI): domain Eukaryota; kingdom Metazoa; phylum Chordata; order Ceratodontiformes; family Ceratodontidae; genus Neoceratodus; species Neoceratodus forsteri. The sequence goes on from CM028132.1 coordinate 511,237,627, forward strand.
GCTGCTGCTTTGCCACCGCCCTACCCTGGTCCCGCACCCGCCGGACAGTGGTCCGCAGGTCGGCTGGGAGATGAGGGAGCACCTCATCCAGGGAGCCCAAAAGGGCGTGGGAGAAATGTGCCATCAGTGCAGCCGAGCTGGCCTGTCGGAGGCCTAAGGAGGACGCAGCGTAAACCTTGCGCCCGACATAGTCCATCCTTTTGGACTCTTTGTCAGGGGGCCTATCCACATCCTGAGCGTTCCCAGAACACTGGAAAACATTGTCGGTAACTAACCCCTCAGCCGAGGGGTGCTCCGAGAAACCGGGCAAAGAACCGATAGGGACAGAGTACTTCCTGGCCATCCTGGCCGAGAGCGCAGGGCAGTAAGTAGCCCGCCATCAGAGCTCCAAGGCCGGGCCTACGATGGCCTTGGCCACCGGGAAGGCCTCCGAGGGTGAACCCCCTCGGTCTAGAATCTCCATCAGGGGATACGGGGCCCGTTTGGACACGGGCTCAAGCTGCATCCCAGTGAACTCCGAGATGAGCTGAAGCAGACCCATGAAGGACGATGGGCTGTCGTCCACAGATCATTCCGGAGAGGACCCCGGGTCCTCCCGACTGGGGAACATAGAGGAGTCGACTTCGGACTCCGAGGGGTCTGCAAAGAGCTGCCTCAGGCCTGAGTCGCTCTTCGTCCGCCGAGGGCGGGAGGGAGTGAGGGGGACAGACAACCTGTGGGACAGGTCATGACCCGACCGAGGATCCACAGAGGGCAGTGGGGCAGCAAGGTTCGGACGAACAACCGGCCCCGGAGTGGGCACCTCGACTGCAGCGAGCGGTTGAGTTGGCCGATTGGGCGGCAGCTGCTTGCTGGACGGGGAATGAATTGGAGTCGATTGATTCCCGGACAACAACAACTGCTGCCACATGAACTCCTCATAACATCGACGCCATCTGCATCGAAGCCACTCCTCATTCGAGGAGGGAGACGAGGAAGAACGGTAATGCCACTTAACTCGGTGCCCCGACCGAGAACGCCGGTTGCGCGGAGCGGCTGACCGAGAGGAGGACTGAGACCGAGACCCCGAACTGGAACCGAGGGCGGCCTTGGAAGGACTGGGAGCACGTGTCTTCCCTGCCCGGAAGAAAGGGGCCGGGTCTGTCGACCCAAAGGCACAGGCAGAACTCCTGCCTCCACCGGGAACCGGCGGCGGATGGCGGCTGCAGCAGAAGACAGCCCAGATGACGGGTCGAGAGACTCGACAACGTCGACAGGAATCCTGGCCGGCTGACCTGACGGGGACACCATGAAGCCAGCGGCCTGAGCCACACCCTCGACCAAAGTCGAGCGTCGGCCGGCAGGGGATGGGGAACTCTCCCGCTCCCTCCAGCGCCGACGATGGGACTTAGCCTGCGACTCCTTAGACTTGGGCCGAGAGGCAGGTCCCAAAGGTCCCTCTCCCTTCGAGGAAAGGGACTGACGAAGCTGAATGAGGAGAACTCAAGGAATGCGGGATAAGCGCCGCGACCGAGGGGGGCAGCCCCCTCCATAGAGGAAAGAAGATCGAGCTGCTCAGCCGAGACAGCCGACGCAGACACTGCCCGACGAGTCTCCAAGGAATTTTCCGGTGCGGGAAAGGTTTCAGGACGCCCGAGCCCCGAACGGGCCGCACGATCCTCCAGTGAGCTGGTCGAAAGGGCACAGCAAAAATCGCAAACTTGCAGATCATGATCCTAGTCGAGGCAGTAGACGCACGTGGAGTGCGGGTCTTTCCTGGAGGAATTAACCGGGCGCCCCCGGGAGCCGGAAAACGAATGATTCATCGGCGCAGCGAGAGAGGAAGATCGAAGTTTAGAAAACTTCCAATTAAATTCGGAGAGACCGAAAATTTCAGGAACCAGTCGAAAACGCAGAGCGCTAAGGAGGGAACCTGAGCTTCCAAGCGGTAAGGAAGATCTGGCGTCATGGGGCGGAGCCGAGAGTTTTACCACCCGGGTGGGTGGGAGGAGCCAGCTTGAAGACCTTCCGGCAAGATTTAAAGCGGCAAGGAACCTGCCAATAAGTGTGGATGAACAACATATCCATGTCCCTAGAAATTCTTTTTCACGGAGAGAGTGGTGGACGCATGGAACCGCCTTCCTGGAGAGGTTGTGGGGTCTAAAACAGTGGGGGAATTCAAACATGCATGGGACAGACATAAGGCAATTATAGTGGGGGGTTGCAGGAAGTAGGCTATTGGTTAACCAGAATCTGCAGCTTATCAAATAGGTAGGGAAATGGGCAGACTGGGTGGGTCAAGTGGTCCTTACCTGCCGTCAAAGTCTATGTTTCTATGTTACCACACTTTCAAACCACCTGGTCACTCCCACATCTAAAGCAGATGGCCCCTCTGCTTGGATAATACACCAACGAACAGATGCCCCGGCACAGGGCCAGTGTCAACCCCAAGCCAAATCTCAGTGATGCATACCACGTCAGAGGAATCGTCTACGATGAAACCTTCTATCACACTGGTTTTATTCCTGTGATCTGGTATTACACAAAACTGTTTAAAGGTGAGGAGCAGGGTCAGCTGGCCCACTTGCCATCTGACTGTTAATATCAGGCAGAGCCCTTGGGATTGAAGCTACGCAAGATGGCCCCTGTCCAGATTTCAGTTATTCCCAGAATGTCTCCCTGTCCTCAGACCCCCAATCCATCCCACCCAGACATCTATTCCCTTGCCAAACCTATACCTATGGTCATTGCCCTGGAGGACTCATAAACCTCTGCATCCCTGTAAAACAGTCACTGATGGGTCAAAAGGTAACCATAGGAAAGGATGTAACTGCTGTGCCTGGTCCTTAATATAAACTTAACCCTTGCTGTTCCACAGGCTGATATATCTGTCCAGAATTCATATACATAACAATTCTGTCGGCAGCCTAAGGCTTAATAGCATCTACTTATCATACTTTTTATGAGCTGTCCCTGTGATGTCACAGGCTCTATAACTTCCTTTTTTTTTTTTTTTTTTAAAGTAACCCTTCCTTGAAACCCAACATTTCAAACCCCATAAATACCTCTGGCATATTCTCTTCAATAATTTTGATAATATCTTGCATGCACTTCTTCCTGTGCAACACCATATCAATGTTCTGGGAAAAAAGATCTGAAAGCAAGAAATGTCAGCATCAGAAACAGCACCAGATAACAGTATTGCATAGTACTACTTCTATTCCCATGATCACAAATGTAACTAAGCAGTTCAAAATCAAGCCTTATCAAAACTTAAAAAAAAACATGATCTTGCTAGAATTAAAACAAACAAAAGAAAAATTACTCACGATAGTAATGTTGTTTCTTCCAAGGTATTCTTCAGCATTATTGACAGGTACAGTATGCCAGCTGGGTTGCTGCCCCAGAGAGGAGGAGTCAATGTAAATGAGCAACACACTGGCCAACAGTGGCGGCTAAACCGGGGGGGCCCCACCTGTATTCCAAGGAGGGCCACATATGTATCCCCCAGTTTCTGACACTTTTTTTTATTATTACTAAGTAAAGAGCTGGAAATGTGATTTGGGAGATTATGGACATGGTGGTTAAGCTTCATTTGTAGTTCAAATACATGTCCACCTCGGGTCCATGATCAGATTCAGTTCAGTTAAGCTTCCTGCTGTCTGGCTAGTGCTGTGTGTTACACTTACACAGACTAAGCAGATCCCTCATTGGCTGTTACCATCGTGTCGGTAATGGACTGTCATATTATTATTTAAAAATATGTTTATTTATGAGCCTGGCTAGGTGATGCCCTCTCTGTCTGCAGTTTCAGCAGAACCTTCTGCAGAAAGGGAAAGGGAGAGAAGGCGTACAAGTATCTCCCTGTCCAGCGGAGAGACAACACATCTAGTCAGATTACACCAAGCCCTTGAATGATTAAGCAAAGCTTGGGAAGTTTTGTGCTGAATGGGGAGGTGAACAGGTGTACCTCTGGACACCCACAGCGGCGGAACAGATCTTCTGCCACTTCCTGGTGTAGTTCCCATTCGTGAGCTAGGGCTAAGGTATGGCTGAGGCTGTTCCACTAGGACACTGTGAACACCTGGAACGTGCACGGCCATGAGATGAAGACCTTGCTGGACTGCCCAGTACCAGACACACATCGCCTGCCTGCATAGGGGTATGATCAGGTGACTCCTTGCTTGTTGATGTACCAGACCTCGCACATATTGTCGGTCTGTACCAAAAGTGTTTCCGCTGTCAGAAGGGACTGGAAGGCCTGAAGGGTGTACAAGACTGCCCTCATCTCCAGAATGTTTATGTGGAGCGAGGATTCCAATTGGGACCATTTCCCATGGTCTGGTGGTCCCCCAAGTGAGCTCCCCAACCCAGACCTGATGCGTCTGTGCCAAGGGTCCAAGAGGGCAGGGAGGGTCTGAACGGTGTCCCCCGAGACATGTTCAGAGGTTCCGGCCACCACGAGAGGTCCTTCCTGATCGCACTGGACACCAGACTAGGATGATGCAGGTCATCTGTACCCTGATCCCACTGGACTCGTAAGGTCCACTGGGTGACCCTCACATGCAGCCTGGCCAGAGGTACGGTCTGAATGGCCGTGGCCATCAAGCTGAGGAGGCGTACAAACACCCTGGCTGGAGCACGGCTGGAGGAGGCAACCAGCTCAACCTGCTCCTGCAAAGTATCCACTCTGTCCGACAGGAGAAGGCCTTGCCCTGGACTGTGTTCAGTACCATCCCAATGAATTGGAGGCGCTGGGATGGAACCAAAGAAGATTTGGGGTAACAGAGTAATATCCAGTCATGCAAAAAGGTCCAGGCTGGAAGACAGGGAATCCTCCAGGCTGCTCCTGTATTGGGCTACTATAAACCAATCGACCAGGTATGGGAACACAAATTTCCTGGCAATGAAGTGCCGCTGCCACCACAGCTAGGCACTTGGTGAAGACTCTGGGTGCTGAGGAAAGGCCGAAGGGGAGGACTTTGAACTGGAAGTGCTCCCCTCGGAAGGAAAACTGCAGGAAGCGGTGGTGGCCCAGGAAAACTGGAATGTGTAGGTACACGTCTTGCATATCCAGTGCACAGAGCTAATGATCTGTCTGGAGCAAGGGCAGGAGTCCCTGGAGAGTCACCATGCAGAATCTTTTGTAGTCTATATAAAGGTTCAGCTGGCTGCAGTCCAAGATGGGCCTGAGGTTGCCCATCTTTTTGGGAACGAGAAAGAAATGGGAGAAATACCCTTTTCCCCTCTGTGCCCAGGGAACTGGCTCTATCGCGGATTTTTGGAGTACAGCCTGGATCTCACCCTTTACCAGTGTTATGTGGTCTGAGGGATGAGATCATCTTGGAGGAGAGTCTGGCAGTTTCTCCAGAAACTCGATGGTGTGCCCTCTTGCTATGAGTTGAATGACCCAGGAATCCGAAGTGATGCCCTGCCACTCTGCTAGGTGGACAGCAAATCTTCCCCCCACTTGCTCCATACTGTTCGGAGATGGGGGGGGGGGGCTGAAGGACTCAGGAGGTGGAGGAACGGGCAGGGAAGGTACTGCCTACTGCTCGCTGGGTCTTGGATGCAGGTGGAGAGGTAACATCAGGTCCCGATGCTCTCCTTTTGGTTTGACGCCTGTTAAAGGGCTGTTTGCCTTGGTGCTTTAGCTGGCACTGAAAGGGCAGCTTAGGCTTGAAGCCCGCCTTGTACAAGGACTTAACTGATCTCAGGGCCTACCCACTGTCCTGGAAGCCCGTGATGATATCCTTGGTATCGCCTCCAAAGAGGATGGAGCCTCGGAAGGGGGTGTCCTGTATGGCTGCCTGAACATCCTGGGAGAGCCCAGAAATACGGAGCTAAGCGTGGTGCCTGAGGCAGACTGCTGATGCAGAACAGCGAGCCACGGCATCCACTGAGTCGTAGATAGCTCTCAATGCATGCCTACAAGAAATCATAGACAGCCTCAGGGCCTTGGTAAGCTCCGACTTAAGGTCAGAGTCCTCCACTGTTTCCAGTCTAGCCTTGAGCTGAGACATGGTAGCTTTTGGTATGAAATCATATGTGCTACATGGTTCAAGGAACGTAAGGCACATGTAGAGGAAGAGTGGATCTTGCGTCCGAACTGATCCAACTGCCTCAACTCCTTGTCAGGCGCGGAGGTACTCATATGTTTAGGTTTAGCAGTACAGTTGTTAGCTGCGGCAATTATGATCATGGCCCCGAGTTTTCCTCGATTCTGCGGCCGCGGTCATCCGCGGAATTAACTGCGGAATTTGTGTCTGCCCGCGGAATTAGTGGCCACCCGCGGAATTTGTGGTCGATTGCAGAATTTTCAGTTTCAGACCGCGGAACTTACAATGCATTGTAGTGCATCTCCCAGCACTTCTCTGCCCCGTTTGATTAATTCACAGTGCCCTCTCAGCACCCCCCAACCCTCCACATAGCCATACCAGTAACAGCCAGGATGTTATGTCAGTCCCAGGTTGAGGTTAAAAAAGGCTACAGATGCATCAAATATTAAATGTAATTTTTGTCCCACTGAAGAAGGTGGGTACCATGCCACAGAAGGGCTTGCCGAAGATAAGCAATGATTACCCCCCACACACACACACACACACAGAGAGAAAAAACACAAAAATGTTCTCTCTCCGGCACAGTAAGAGCTATGAAACATACAGGGGCATATTTATTAGTAGTCTATCAGCTATCGCAAGAAGCCGGACTGTAGTTTTTTTTTTTATTTAGTCCAAGTTCCCTCCTAGCAAGCAGAGCAGACTGTTAATAAATAAATACAAGAGAAGTGTTCTTCACAGCGTAGTAAAACGTAATTTCTTTCCTCGGGGTTTTTAGAATTAGGGGCTGTCTGGAACTGGGATCACGGATAGTTTATTAACGTGCTTATGGCCACCGGAGAGCCACTGAGGGGATGACAGGATCAGCCTTTATCTCCTCACAAGAACTGCAGAAAGAATAACTGTCCTCTATGGTGGAGGAAAAATGTTTTTTTTTCTCAAAATAATGTTTTTTCCTGCTCAACAAGGCTGATATGTGCACACAAGGTTCGCAGAAGCTGGGCAAGGATTAACCCCCCCCCCACCGTGCTCCGGGCTGATAAAAGGAAAAAAAAATTTCCCTCCGCCATGGAGAACAGTTCTATATTTATTGTTTTTATTTATTCTTTCCACGGGTTGGGAACTTGTACTAATTGCCGAGCCTGTCAGTCCCTCAGTGGCTCTCCTGTGGGCACTATTTACCTAATGTAAAAAAAAATAATCTGATCCTAGTAGATTTTCCCCGAGTCCTCGGTCACAGCCCCTGCTTCTCTACGGGCACACAATGCTGTTCTTATGCATTGAATATTTCAGCCAGAGAGCCTTCAGTGTAATAAAAAAAAGGTAAACACCCACTCCAAGCCTAGTAAAACATAAGATTTGGGGTTTCTATTTAAAAAAGCAATTTAGAAGCAAGGTAGATTAATAAATTTTCCATGATCCAAACTCAAGCTGCTTCCACGATCCAAACTGAAGCTGCTTAAACCCAAATAACCTCCACGATCAGATAACACAATGGGGGCTCTGAGGTAGTATACTACATGGCAAGCCCAATATGGCTGAGAGAACTTTACAAAAAGAATCAATTCATTTTCAGGCCTTAGGCGCCCATCATCTGCAACCATCTGGAAACTACTCTGCATAGTCAAATTAAAAGGAATATTTAAGTATTGTTTCCCGAGACATAAAATACAAAATAATTATACACAAAAGATATTTTCTTTTCATTTCTTCTTTTCCTATGTCATTGGCCATATAAATGTTGAAGTGTCTGGTTATCATAGCGAGATATTTTCGAGAGACCAGAAATGAAAACTAAGGACCTCGACTGTGTTTACTATATTTAAATGCTTAAATAAAAGTTTGGGAGAACAAAAGAAGATACGACACCTGAAGTAGAAATCATATTTCTTTTTTTATTTTACAGAATGATCATTTCTTCACTCATGTCCATTCATTCTTTACCAAGGATATTAACTTTAGTTTGTATAAGGTGAGCAATTTGTTTTGTATAGCGCATTATCCCGTGCTCTTGGACCACTTCAAGGAGTATAGTTCAGCATATAGGTATAATAAAAATTATTGTAAAATTGATAGGGTATTAATTAGATGTGTCCTGACTGGCTTACAGTGCGTTACCGTGTCTACCCCTATATTTGTCTAATGCACATATACCTTCACAGGGCAGCGGCTATAGTAAACAATTGTAGTTTGTAAAGTACTTGGTTTGGAGTGTTTGTTTTAAAATGTGGGAACTGGAGTTATTAAAAATTACCTTATTGTTGCTGAGTTTGTGTTTAATGAATTAGCTGTGTCCAGACTGGCTGATAGGGGGTTACAGTGCTTACCTATATACGTCTAACAGCATTGATACCTTCGAAGGGCAGCGCATAAAACAGTAAATACTTGGTTTGTGAAGTACTTAGTTTGGAGTGTTTATTTTAAAAGGTAGCGAATGGTGTTTTTAGAAATTCCCATTATAGATGGAATTTGTGATTTCAACACATTAACTGCTCTGTATTGTAGGCAACCACGGAAATAAGCATAAGCTTATACCATCGCAGGGCAATGTGTAATAAGTATTAATTGGTTTTGTAGGGTACTCATTAAGGGGTGCTTTTTTATAAATTAGGAATTGAAGTTATTAGAAATGACCCCATTGTTGTGGAGTTTGTGTTTTAATCAAATTATCTTTTGCTCAGCATATTTTAAGCAAAATGAACAAACCTACACAAGGCAACAAGTTAAACAGCAAGAATGGGACTTTAAAGTATTTACTGTAGTAAAGTGCACTCATTATAAAAGGTAGATATCAGTGTTTTTAGATATTACCCCATTTTCACTGGTGTATGTGTTTTTAAACAAATTACCACCTGTTCTGTTTACAGAAGCATTTATGCCTTCACAAGGCAGCATACTAATAATTGATTTCCATCTATTCACCAGTGGGAGTTTATTTTATAGGGGCAGGGATTGGCATTTTATAAATTACCCCTCTATAGACAAGAGTTTGTGTTTTAATCATATTACCTACTACTCCATTTACTTTAGGCATCCTTAGAAGCAAATACAGTTATTCATCCCAAATTAGACATACAAGTTCATCTGAGAATAGAGGAGCACATCTGACAGAATTACAGTCTGATGTTCTAAAAGCTAAAATAAATATAGAGGCATTATAGTGTAAATTGAAGTGCTGTCCATGCTGGTCCTTAACAATTCTAGTTAATCCTTTTAAGGCATTACCCCCACCCCACACACACATATGTAATCCTCACATATTTCATTATTAATAATAGCCCAGCTTTGATGCATTAAATATAATAAATGCCAATAATAATAAGACCCTCTGCTTCCCCATGCTTAGACCCTGGGGAACACAGAAAAGCTTACACTAAGTTAGTAATTCCCACTTGTAGGGTGTCTTTGGCCAGGAGGGCATTAGTATTTTTAAAATTATTCAGCCCAGGAGCGAATTAGTATTAAATAATTATACACGTAAAGTCATTTTCCTCAGGTATGCAGCAGGACTCAGCTCAGCACAGTGTCCAAGCATGGGGGGTGCAGTTTACTCTGGTCAAGTGCCGCAGGTCAGGACACAAGAAATATTATGTATTAAATATATACACTACTTAATTAATTAATAAAGCAAGGAAGGGGCTCAGGTAATTGCCTGTAGCTGGCTCCACAGGATAGCAAAGCATTCTTTCTTTATATATATATATATATATATACACATTGACAAAAAGAAACCTCACTGACTGTCCGAGGCTGTATGCAGTTGCTGGGTAAAGATTTTTCTTTAAATAAATAAATATAAAGAAAATAATCACCATGGTCTAGCTACACAGTTAATGGGTGAGTAAAAAAATACAAAAAACATAATATGGTGAAAAACAGAAAAAAGGTATAAAAATAAGGGTAAAAGTGTGCCTCAGAAAAAAGCATCTAGTGCCGCAGAAGTCATTTTTCACATTTCACCTGAAATGTGTTTTCGCACATGTATCACACAATGGCGTGGTTGGTGTGCGAAATCAATGTTCGAACAGATTAATAAAATCACAGTGATACTGTTCATGAGCGGAGGTCTTAAACTGGCTATGTTAAAATGACTGTGTTACGAGCGTGCATTGTCAGATTGGCAAAAAAAACCAAAAAAAGGAAAAAAATTAAGGGTAAAAATGTGCCACAGAATTGCCACAGAAATTGGTGCTGAGTGCCGCAGAAGTTCTGCGGCAAATGAGAACCCTGCCGCAGAACTTTGCTCCGATGTGCCACAGAAAAATCGGGGCCCTGATTATGATGGAATCTGCCTTGGGGTGGGAGCATAAATAAGGAGCATTCTCAGGAGAATGGTAGGTCCGGTCCACCTTCTTGGGGATGGCCGGGATGGAATGAGGCATTTGCCACATAGTGGAAGTGAGATCCTCATGGGGCTCCGTCCACAGATGGATCGGAATGGGTCGATGCTTCTGCTAAATCCAAGTGCTCTGCTAGACGCTTGCGTTTCGGGTCTTGATCCTCTGTGTTCCAACCGTTGGCTTGTTGGAGAATGCGGAGAAGTTCAGTGAAGGAGGAGTCTTCAGGAGGAGACTCCTTATCCTTGGAATCTATAACTCCTGAAAGGTTTCCAGAGGATGAGTCGGAGGAGTCAGCCTCTGAGTCCGAGGATTCCCCCATCAGAGGTTTTAGGCTCAGTCAGAGTGACCTCTAAAGTACCACCCCCAGAAATATGTGCAGTGTTGGAAAGACCTGATCTATGTGAACCCAAGGGAGACAAGGAGCGTGGGGTAAGGGTTGCCGCCAGGGCCGGCAGTCTCTTGTCTAAATACATCACCATCTGGGATCTGGTCTCTTGCCACCAGGTCTGGAACATGGTCTGGAGGTCCTGCTGAGGCAGGAAATACTGGTAACCCACCCCTGGATAATGAGGGGGAGAGTAACCTGGCGCCTGAAAAGGGAAACATAGCCTGGCATCTGAGTTCCAGGATAAAACCCGTGGTCGAAAGGGGCCGATGTCAGGCCTGACGGCGGGTAATTTGAGTAACCCAAAGGCAGACCATGGGGAACACCATGCTGGTCCAAGGGAGTCCCAAGGGCCTCAAAGGCGGCAGAGCGGAGGGGCCTGGCAAATTATTCTGCGTCAGGTGTCCCAACATCAGGATATCTGGCATCGGGTTTTCAGGCATTGGGAAGGCTGGCGTCAGGTGCGGGGGACCAGAAGGAGGCTCTGAGGGGAGGTGGCCCAAGGAGTCCAATGGAAAATCTTAAGTTACAGACCCAGAGCCCAGTGGAGGGACCTCTGGCATCAGGGCAGAAGTAGGGCCCAATGGGATAGGAAAGTCCCTAGGAGACGGTGGAGGATCGACTCCAACATAATAGTCCTGGAAGAGTTAGCCACGGTTCCTGGAGGGTTACCTGTGCTGCAGTGGGTGAGGAAAATACCACATCCAGGGGACCCAGTTCCTCCTCCGTCCTGTGCTGAGGGTCGGGCACAGGAGGTTCCACCAGCAAAGGTGGAGGGGAAGGCTCCCTGTCAGGGGAAACCTGATGGGAGGACTGGCCTCGGGAGGTCAGTGAGCTCAGCTGGAAATTGGATGTGTTGGCATCAGCCCCCAACAGGCGAGCTTCGACCAGGCAGATGCCAGAGTCCCCTGCGTCTGACTTATCAGTCGGTGGAGAAGGAGCCGGGAGGGGGAGGAGTCCCTGACCGGCTTATTGGCTGATTTAGGGCAGGTTCCCCCTGGGTGAGAACCCAACTTATCGATGACTGGGCAGGCTCTGGGAGAACAGGAGTCCAGCTTACCAGTGGTGACCGGAAGTCCCGGCGGGCGACTTAACAGTCGAGGATATGTCTTAATGGGCTTCAGAGAAGCAGAGGTACCAGAAGAACTGGACAACAAGGCCTGGACAATCACCATGGGAGGCGGTCGAGGAGTGGTCTTGTCCACACGCTTGAGCCCCACGGCCTTACTGGCAGACAGCCACTCTCAGTCCTGCAGGCGCTCCTGGTGCTTCTCTGTCTTTCTTCTTTTTAAGCTCCGAGGAAGGGGAAAAAACAGAGTCCCTCAGCTTCTGCATCTCTTGTTCTATGGTGACCATCCTGGACTTCAAAAGATGGGCTTTTAGGGCCTGCTGCTTGTGTTTGCATGTGGCCTGACCGAAGGGTTTGCAATCCGGGCAGGTCTCAATGTCGTGGGCCAAGCCTAAGCAGAAGAGGCAGAGGTTATGGCTGTCTTTGTGAGGGATCTGCGAGCTGCACTTCTTACACTTCTTCTTGGTCTTTGGAGTATTGGATAAGGAAGACATAAAACTAAAGAAGAATGAACTATTATCAGTAGAAAGGAAAGAAATACTTATCAAAATGGTGATTGAGTGGAGCAACGTTCACTGTGAGGTCCTTGCGCAGGTCGACAGTAGGAAAGTACTGAGAGGCGGGAGTGAGGACTACCCACTTACAGGATCATGCTGACGTCAGTCACGTGACGTCGGGTGGGCGGTCCCTGTGAGACATTGCTAGCAAATGTTTGCTGTGCGGTTCTGACGCCAGAGGGCGCAGTCCTACATGTTATGACCTACTGCAGGAACCCTTTTGAAGTAAGATCATAATTTCCCCATTGGTTGGCTGCTGCCGCTGCAAGCCATGACTGGTCTTTGTAACTGTCCATCTCCACTTCCAGTATCCTCTCTCTTTTAGTCATGAAGCAAGGATCTGTGTCACCAATGGGAAACCAGAGAGCATAGACGTCATCGAATCGACCGAGCATGGCAGAACAACAAGGCGGTAATTTTGTGTCCTCTGACCTCTCTCGTGTGTTCACATATACTGTGTGAAATAAAAAGCAAAAGAGAGGTCTTTTTTTATAATTATTAGCAGGCCAGCAGAGGCTTGTAGATTACGCAGCACTGGTGGCACAGACCTAACCCGGTTCAGCTTTTGTCCTCATGACCTTACCTCACCCCCGATCTCTCAGATGGACCATCACCACCACTAAAGAAGACTGAGGTAAAGCAGACTGTACTGAATCTGTGTTTTTTTCTCCTGAATTTAGTTCAGAAGGTCTACTACAGAGTAGTGATTGACTGATAAAGGGACTGAGAACAAGTCAGGCAGTCTGTGCGACACTGATTTGGTAGAAAGTAAAGGATAGTACAGTACAGCCAAGGACATTAAAATAACTTTTGGTATACTGTGTGCCAGAGTGCATGACATTTATGTTTAACAGCTATGTCATCCAAGCCAGTAAGTAATTCCTAAAGAGTTAGCAACAGTGTAAAGAAGCAGAATGCCCTCACAAGCCATCCTGCCATAACAAGATTCAGTTGTAGCAGGAACCTGAAATATACTCTGTCATTATGCTACTGGGCAGCAATTGTTGAGTGGGCATATGCACTATGCTGTTTCCAAGGGGCACTTCAGTTCCCCAACGTTCCAATAGAGGGCACAATTATTTCATGATGCTCCCAAGTATTATAGGTCAGACTGATGAAGTGGTGAGTGTGGCAAGCTACCCCACTGCTAGCCCTTATTTGTAGATATAATTCTGTTGTAATTACTAGGTCACGGTTTTTCCCATTGGGAAACCAGGTTGTAATTTTGCCGTTATAACCAGCTGGTTACAACAGCGAACATGTAACTGGTTTCCCTCGCTCTGTGCATGCGCTAGCCAGCCGTCTTCCCGCGGAACACTGCACCAGCAACCCCAGCCGCCAAACTCGCTCTCGGTGGGAAGTAAACCTTTTTAAATAAAAAAAAATGATTGTAACCCTGGATCCCCAGTTGTTGAGTTCAAAGGGGTCTTACAGATTAAAAAAATAAATAAAAATAACTTCACCAGCTGCGGACTGCACGCAAGCCAGATGGGACTGTGGCTGAACAGGAATGCAGTTTTATTTTATATAATTGCTGTGGCGAAAAACCACGACCCACCAATTATACAAAATAAAGGCTGGGTAGGTGTGCAAAACTCAAATTTTATTCACACCCTCGGTGTGGGGTGGCTTAATAAACACCTTGAGCTTCGCCCTCGGGGTTTATGTGGCATCCCACACCTCAGGGTGTGTGTAAAATTCTCGTTATAATCCCCTACCCAGCCATTATTCTCCATGTATATATGTTTTTTATATAATTCTATGTACATGGACATACCAGTGTCAGCAAAAGCACATAGAGAAAAGACTGGATTTAAAAAAAAAAGTTTTGATCTTCCTCTGACCCACAAGGCCAGCCTTGCTTGCAGGAATCTGACAAGTTCTTGTCAAAAAGCTTGCGGATGCATGATCAAAGAGTCTTCCCCTAAGTAACTGGCCAAGGAAAACAGAAGTAATAAAATCAGCTTATATAATCATATAACTTACATGCTCTTGCTTATGACTAAATACATTTAGCCAGTTCAAAGGCCCAGGGTGTTTTAGCCAGGAAAGATCCTTCTAACAGGCCTGTGTGAGGTAATAGAAAACAAAAACCATCCTTATAGTATAACTGTGTGAAATTCCACTTACAGTGGTTATGGTTATAAACCCTGTGTTAACTATGGGAATATGACAGCAAAGATTATCAGGAAAATAAGATTTTTGGGAAACGCAAGAGTGACACCCAGTGGCCAAAATGGAAGGGCCAGCCTTTATTCACAGACGGGGGCGGTTGTCTATTTAAGCTCTCCAGCAGAGACACTCAAGGCCATTCTGTTTGGACTCTTTTTCCTGATCATAAGCGAATAGCTGTCAGCACAGAGATTGCCTTACAACCAAAGGCTGCTACAGAAAGACTGAAATATTTCGCAAACCAGTGACTTTCTGGACTTTGAAATCTCATACCTAAGGTAGACTTAGCTAACATGTTTTAGTGCATTTTTCTGTATAATTTTCCATTTTGTTTCTTATACTATAACTTAAATTAGTATATGTTCTCTTTTAGTTGTAACTGCTTCTATTTAATTTTAGTAAAAACTTTTGTTTTCCCAACGAATATCTGCCTGCATGAGGTTTATATATATATTTGTGTGTGAACTGTGAAAACAGTATTAATAATCTGTGAAAACCGTTATTGCCAAAGGGATCACGCCATAAGCAACCACATTGAATAAAGGGTAAGAGACATCTGGAAGGATAAGGAGAATACCAGAGTCTGCAAAGATTTTGAACCAGGCTGTTGCATGTCCTGTAGGGAGAAGGCCAAATCAGATGTTATGCTTCTACCCCGAAGACAGTGTGATGCCTGGGTCGTCCTCCTTTGTGTAATAGCCAAGGAAAGGTTCATATCTGGCCACAAGACTCGAGACTGGTATTGTGCCCTTACCCAGAGCTTGAAGAGCATACGGCACTGCCCTCATCTCCAGCATGTTTATGTGCAGAGAGAGCTCCAACTGAGACCACAGCCTTCGAGTCCTATAGTTCTCCAGGTGAGCACCCCAGCCCATCTCTGACACATCTGTAATTAGGTTCTGGGTGGGAGGAGAGGACTGGAAGGGAACCCCCTTGGTGAGGTTGTTGAGATCTTACCACCTCAGAAGATCCTGCTGCATCGAACTGGAGACCATGACCATGTGGTAATCTACATCCGCCCAACCTCTGATCCCACTGCATTCTGAGTGTCCACTGAGAAATGCACACGTGGATCCTGGCCAGATGGACACTGGGGGTGGCCAATGCCATAAGGCCACGGAGTTGGATTATTGACCTGGCTGTGACCCACCTGCTGGAGGCTATTAGATGAGCCTGGTTCTGCAAGGTTTCTGCCCTGTCCAAAGGGAGAAAGGCCATAGCCTGGGCTGTATCAAGCACCGCTCCAATAAACTGGAGGTGTTGGGAACAAGCAAGTTGGGTTTTAGGATGACTGAAAGTAATCCCCACTTCTGCAAAAAGGACCAGGGTAGCAGAAAGGGAAGTTCCAACTGCTTCCTCGATGAGGCTGACAGAAGCCAGTTGTCACGGTAGGGAAACACATAGTGGCCCAGACACCTCAGGGCCACCGCAACTTCCGCAAGGCACTTGGTAGAAACCCAGGGTGCAGAGGACAGGCTGAAGGGGAGGGCTTTGAACTGATAATTCCCCCCTGAAAGGCAAATCTGAGGTAGCGGCGATGGGTCTGAAAAACTGGGATATGCAGGTAGGCATCCTGCATATCCAGGGCACAGAGCCACTGTCCCTTGTGCAGGAGGGGCAGCAGACTTGGGAGGGTCAGCATTCGAAACCGTTTGTACTCTATGTACAGGTTTAGAGTGCTGAGATCCAAGATGGGATGCAAATCTCCCATCTTTTTTGGAACCAGGAAGAAATAGGGAGTAATACCCTTCTCCTACCTGGTTTGATGGAACAGGCTCTACTGCCTACTTTAGCAGAATTTCTTCCCTTAAGAGGGGAATGTGCACCTTTGGATAATGAGACACCCCTTGGAGGCTTGTCTGGGGGTTTCTTGAGAAACTCCAGAGTGTGGCCCTGTCTGATCAACTGAAGGACCCACGAGTCTGTGGTAACTGCCTTCCACCACAGCAGGTGACTGGCGAAACTTACGCCCACCAGCTCCCATGACAGAAGGGGGGGCAGACTGTGAGTCAACAGGCGGAGGGAGGGTTGGAGAGAGACGCCCCTGAGGCTCTCTGAGCTTTGGCTGGAGGGGTGACTGTGGCTGAAGGTGCCCAACGTTTGGTCTGGTGTCTGGCTGTATGCTGCTGTTTTGTCTGTCGCTTCCTCTAGTGATGAAATGGCTGTTTGGGCTTGGATCTGGGATGGTACACGGTGTGAACCGACCTACGGACCTTGCCCTTATCCTGGAGCCCCAAACAGGACAGGACAGAAACCTTGAATGATGCATCCTGAATAGCTGCCCAGACATTGGGTGCCAAGCCTGACACCTCGAGCCAGGAAATCCTCCTGAGACAGATAGCCGCAGTGGTGCCCCTGGCTGAGCAGTCCACCGCGTCATAGGTGGCCTTCAGAGAGTGGCAACAGGCGACTTTGGCTGACCTAATAGTGTCAGCCAATACAATTTTGAATTCTGAGTCACGCGTGGCCTCAATGACTGGCTCTAACTGGTGGAACAGCGACTTCTGATACAACAGCATGTGTGCCATGTAGTTAAAGGCACGCATGGCATTAGTGGAGGAAGAAGAAAAAATTACTTACCATAGTAATCTTGTTTCTTCCAAAGGAATCTTACTGTATTCTGACTTCTGCAGTATGGTCTCACCATGAGACTGCTCCGGAGCTGAAATGGTTAACAGAACCTATGCTAATCATGGAATGTTAGGCTCAAGCTCGGTTTTCAAACCACTGTCCCTAGTAAACATTCTACAACCGTCAGATTCTTACGGAGCAAAGCTAACAACAAGCTATCTAAACTACACTAATAAGTAACAACACCCATCACCAACTATTCCCCTTTTATTTAAAAAGTGTGGGCCATACCAAGATTCAAGTCACTAAGCCCAAAAAAGAAATACCCATAGGATCTGAACAGCATGAACAGCTGTGTTGCAGTGCCTATAGGTTCTAGCAGGGGAGGAAGGGTGGGAGCTCAGAATACTGTAAGATTCCCTTGGAAGAAACAAGATTACTATGGTAAGTAATTTTTTCTTCAAACCCCAAGAAATCTTACTGTATTCTGACTTCTGCAGACTACCCAAGCAGTACCTTTGGAGAAGGGTAGAGAACCTATCGAGGAAACAGCTCTGCAGTACTGCTGTGCCAAACATGGCATTACTTCTGGCATGAGTATCCAGGCTGTAGTGTTTGGTGAGGGTGTGTGTGAACTGTTTTCCAGGTAGCTGCTTTGCAGATTTCTAACAAAGGGATATCTCTTGCAGCTGCTATAGAAGGTACCCCTTGTAGAGTGGGCCCTGAGGCATACAGGAGGCTCTTTACTCACTTTGCTGTAGCAAAATTGGATACAGGTAACAATCCAACAGGTAATGGTCCTCTTTGAGGCGGGTTTGCCCTTCCCCACAGGTCAGGAAGCGCTGGGTCCTATCCTGCCTGTGTCCCTTCGGGTGATCCAAGTAGTAGCTTATAACTCTCTTGACATCAAGACTATGCAGTCTGCGATCTCCTGAACTGGAATGATCAGTGAAGAAGACTGACAAAGTCATGCACTGATTAAAGGGGACAGGAAATCTGTGCTAACTGGCAGCAGTTAGCAATGTTCCTAGCAAGAGAAATGATAAACTTGCCTCCAAATGGACCATATTTCATTGTACCTTACTAAACATTGATGTGAAAAACTGTGTTTTCAATTGTTTTCTTCTTATGAACAACATTCTGAACAGTCCTTTTCCTGGAACCAGTAATGTGGAGTGTTTACTATGTCATGGTTTGAGTACAGAATGCTAAACATGAGCTACTGTCCTATCAGAACCATGCTTAGAGTTCTTTCCTCAAACCGTGACATAGTTAAAACTCCAGATAACTGGTTCCGTTAAGAGAACTGCAACAGAATGCTGCTCATAAAAACAAAACAATGCAAATACAGTTTTTCATGTAACTTTTTATTCAGGTACAGTTACATATGGATCATTTTGGCTTATGGATATCATGTAAACTGGAACATTATAAACAGCTACCAATTTCAAATAATTTCCTGTCTTCTTTAAGGTGGAAGTCTGATACTACCTTAGGGAGAAACTTCCTATTAGTCCTAAGTACCACACTGTCCCGGTAGACTGCTATGTAGTCTGGCTCTGTGGACAAGGCCTGGAGCTCACTGATCCTCCTGGCTGAGGTGATGGCTACCAGGAACACTGTTTTCCATGTCACATACTTAAGCTCTGCTGAGAACATGGGTTCAAAGGGTGGCTGCGTTAGCTGGCCTATGCATATGTTAAGGTCCCATGCAGGAGTAGGTTCCTATGAGGGGGATGCAAGTACAGTAGGCCCTTGAAAAACTTCCTAAATACCTGGTTGGCAGTCAGGTTTGCCCCTTTTCCAGCAGAAAGGTAAGCAGAGACAGCTACTAAATGCACCTTAAGAGTGGAAGGCCAAAGGCCCAGGGAATGCAAGTGTGCCAGATATTCCAAGACTACCGGTAGGCCAGCCTGGTGGTGGTCTATCCATCTCTGCCCGCACCAAATAGAAAACCTCTTCCATTTAGACTAATAGGTCTTTCTGATAGTAGGTTTTCTAGATACCCTGAGGACCTCTAGCACTCATTCAGAGAGGTGCAGATCAGCATATTCTAGGTCCTCAAGAGCCAAGCTCTAAGCCTCAGGGATTGGAGATTGGGGTACAGAACTCTGCCCTGGGCGGAGGTAAGTAGATTGTACCTCCTGGACAGGGAGACTGGTCTGGATAGTGACAGGGTCGGTAGAAGCGCGCACCAAAGCTGCCTGGCCAGTCTAGAGCAATGAGGATCACTGTTGCTGGCTGGACTCTGAGCAGCAAGGGAAATGGTGGGAAGGCATACAGGAACTTCCCTGTCCAATCCAACAGAAGTGCACCTACAGGCACTGTGCCTGGTGCAGGGGGCCTACAACAAAACAGTGGCAGCTGGCGATTGTCTGGGACTGCAAAGAGATCCATCTCTGGAGTACCCCACCTTCTGAACACCACCTGCAGGATCTGCCTGTTTATTGACTTGCGGTGGTTCTGGTTGATCCTGCTGAGGGCATCTGCTAGCATGTTGTCTTTCCCTATGAGGTGAGGGTGGACTGCTTAGAGGTAGAGCCACAGGGAGTAAGCCAGGTTCTATACCTTCATGGCTTCTGTGCACAGGGGAGAGGACCTTGTGCCCCCTTGCTTGTTGATGTAGTACATTGTGGCTGTATTGTCCGTCCGGATCTGAACTACTTTGCCCTGTAGCATAGGACTGAATGCCCAGATAAACTGCCCTGAGTTCCAGCAGGTTTATGTGAAGCAGGGACTCTTGCTGGAGCCAGGTACCATGGACAGTATGCCCCCCCCAGGTGGGCACCCCATCCTAGTAGGGAGGCATCTGTCATCAAGACTGCTGCTGGTGGAAGCTGGAGAAAGGGCATGCCTTCCCTGTGGTTGACTTTTTCCTGCCACAACTGCAAAGGTTGAAGGAGCGCTCTCCGAGGTGTCTGTACTAGGCAAGTGGAGTAAAGAATCTGATGGTTGTAGAATGTTTACCAGGGACATTGGTTTGAAAACCAAGCTCGAGCCTAACATTCCATGATTATCATAGGTTCTATCAACCATTTAGGCTCTGGGGCAGTCTTATAGTGAGACCATACTGCAGAAGTCAGAATATAGTAAGATTTCCTGAGGTCCGAATAAAACTTTCTCCCAAACGGATCAAGCTGCCTCGACTCCCTGTCAGGAGGGGGGGTGCTCATGTGCCTGAACTTGGTGGACTTATCCTGGGCCATCGTGATTACTACTCAGTCAGCCTTAGGCTGGACACTGAGGTGATCTTTCCCCTCAGGAGTCCTGTAAGCCCTATCAGTCTGCTTCACCACAGCCGGAATGGAGGAAGGCATCATCCATATAGTGGAGGCCAAATCCGAGTGAGGCTCCAGCCACGGAGGTGTGAGGACAGGTGCAGTCTCCTGGATGTCTAAATGCTCAGTATAATATTTTGATCTCAAAACTATCATATTTTGGAATAAGCCCAAGTCTTGTTCAATGGATTGATAGTTGGCTCCAGGATCGAGTGCAATGTGTCCAAATTAATGACGTTCTATGAAATGAGGGTATAATTGGAAGCGGTGTGCCCCAGGACTCGGTTCTGGGCCCCACACTATTTAACATCTTCGTCAGCGATCTGAATAAGGACTTAGAAAATAACATCATTAAGTTTGCTGATGATACAAAATTGGGGGGCAAAGTAGATACTTTAAGTAAGCACTTATCTTTAATTACTGACCTGGGCAAAACTGAAACCTGGGCAGCTAAAATGGTATGCCCTTCAACATTAACAAATCCAAACTACTGCTGAGTAGTGAATCAAAATATTTTGAAGAGCTCTGCCCTTGAGCATGATCTTGGTATCCTTATTAATAACAAACTGTCTTCAACTGACCACTTTTTGTCCATTTCAAAAAAGCTAAGGAAATTAACAGAATTAAGCGTACTTTTGTGTGCAAAACTAAACAATGCATTATTCCACTGAACAAAAGTTACGTACGAC
Organism: Neoceratodus forsteri; assembly: GCA_016271365.2. Classification (NCBI taxonomy): domain Eukaryota; kingdom Metazoa; phylum Chordata; order Ceratodontiformes; family Ceratodontidae; genus Neoceratodus; species Neoceratodus forsteri. The sequence continues at coordinate 511,258,726 of CM028132.1, forward strand.
CTCTCCTTGACTATGGGTCACAGGTTTGGTTCCCTTACCTTGCCAAATATATTAACCGGTTAGAGAGTATCCAAAGGTCAGTAACCAAACTTATCCCCAGGTTAAAAAGCAAACCGTATTTAGAGAGGTTGCTAGCTACTGGTCTCCACCCTCTGCAATCTAGGCAGCAGAGGAGAGACTTATTACTACTCTATAAAATATTGCAATCTCCTGAACCAACAATCTACTGTGATATACACTTCAGTACTACCAGAGGTAATTTAAGGTCTCATAATAAGAAACTTATTCTCCCTGTGTTACAACTAACAAGAGAGACCATTTTTATACTATAAGGGATGCTAAAGCATGGAACCCACTTCCACAAAATGTTGTTGCTCTGACAACTCTCGGTAGTTCCAAAAAAGCTCTCAATGCACACCTCATGCTACTTAGCGACCTGTTCGAGGCGAACACACGGAGTGCTGTGGAGTAACAGAGGAGGAGATAGACAGTGTCCAATGGACTGTTCTCCTCTCTGGGGACAAGGAAGTCCAGCGACAGGTGCATGCCTGACCCCTAGCAGAGGCTGGGGCTTGACAGCATGGAGCCACATGAACGTGGGGTGGGGACGCAGCAGATGCTTGACATTGGTGCGTGAACCCTGTCACAGGTGTCATCGCATGCTGCACTCCTGCAAGGGAGAAAAGCAGAAACAGTGGCTCCAGGTCTCGTGGTTTGATGGCCATCCACCGGCAGGCACCGTCTCCTCTGGCACCGCCTGATCCAGATTCATGCTTGGTGGGGGATTAGGGGGTCCCTCGCCTCCCTGCCACGGAGGGATAAGCCATGGGGGAGTACAAGGTGGTGACCCGTGAGGAGATCGGTGCGGGCGGACAGCAGATGTAAAAGGGTAGCTAACCGGGGCTACGGCAGAAAAAAGTAAGCAAAAAAAAAAAAAAAAGCTCTGGATGATACTTATTAATCTGAATGCAAAATGGTGTGAATGGCAGCCGAACCAGTGGCATGGAGGGCTGAGGCATCATGTCTTACCTCCTGCCGTGCCAGCGACCCATGTTCGCGGTGCGAGCAGGCTGCCAGGGGTCGGCTGGGGAGGGAGAGGATCGAGCGTCTGAAGGACAGCTCTCCTCTCCCGGGAAGGGGTGAGGACGTAGTCCGCTGTCTGTCTTACCCCTAGCGGTGGCTGGGGGCTAGCACAGTGGGCCCACACATAGGGGGAGGTTGTAGGGCAGACACCCGGCATGCCGCATACAGAAGTGTGTGCAGCACGGCCATTGGTGTCATTGCACAATGCCGGGATGGGCACCAAAATGAGGAGAAACTGGTGGCTAGCAGGGAAAAAGCTAGCCCCTCGCAGGCTCGGCTCCTGGCTAGCCGGAACCTCGCTAGGGTGAGAGGCGAGTCCAGTGAACACCAGGGTGACAGGGCTGGGTGGGGCAGATGGAAGGGGGCCGGACGCGAGCATAAAGAAATAGAGGGGGGAAAAAATGGTATAAATGGCCCACTTGTGTGGGGACTATTCTCGATGGGCCTATTCAACTTCTTAAGTCCTACTTACCTAGTAAACCTAATAGTAGTAAAGTCTCTGACGTTTGGGGTCCTTAGCATTGGATTTCCATCTGCAGACCTCCGTGATCTGTTTCAGGAGGTCTGCGAAAGAAGGGTCCTCCAGAGGTGATTTGGGGGACTCCTTCGACTTAAGTTCCTCCAGAGAGGGAGTCTCAAACCCCAAGCCAAGGAGGAATATCTGGACTCTGATTCTGAGATCGAAGAGTCTGAAAGTCCGGCGTCCAGGCGAGAGAGACCTCCTGACTTCTATGAGGGATACTACCGGACGTCAGGGCCAGTGGAGGACCTTTGGTCAGGCCCAACGTAAACCGGCGTGGTTCCAACGGGGAAGCAGACCTGGGACTCTGATCCGGGCGAGCGGGGGGGTGGTCTCGCCTGGTGCCAGCTGTCCAGCTCCGAGACAAGCGGACATTTTGTCTCGGACCACCAAGAGTGGAGAATGGCCCTAAAATCTGCCTGGGGTTGAAAAGAAGGTGGAAGGGCCAGAGGCGGCTGGAACCTCGAAGGGTACCCCATCGTCAGGTATCTCGGCGTGTGAAACCTGTGTGTCGGGAACCCGGCAAAGGGTAAGAAGGAGCGTACCCCCAACGTCGGGGAGATGGATGTCTGGTAGCCTGGTGGAGGGTACCCAGGAACCTGATGAAAGGACAGGTAGCCCGACAGAGGGTAGCCCATCGGATGCCCCTATGCAGGAGCTGCCAGGGCCGACGTGAGACCCTGAAGCCTGAAATTCAGATTGGAAGGGCCCGAAGGAGCAGAGTCAGGCACGGGGCCAGCAGGAGGCAAGGCCGGCAATACTGCTGACGTCCCCACTGGAAGAACCAGAGAAGGGGCCTGTGGAGGCTCCAATGTTAGGTACATTGGTGAACCAGGAACTATGGCACCCGACAAAGGACCCCTGTCCTCTGGCTCCCGCTGGTTTGTGGAGGGCAGAAAGAGCTCCATAAAGGGGGAAGAGGGGGTGTCTCTGTGGGAAGAACCCACCTGAGAATGCTGTCCAGAGACCGGCAACTGGATTTCTTCCAGCTGGACTTTGTTAGGGCTCGCGCTGTTGCCCGACATGAGCGTGAAAGCTGGGCAGTCGGAGGAGGACCTGACAGCCGACTTATCAACCTTGGCCATGCAGGCACCGGAGTCCCCAGAGCCCAACTTATCAGCCCAGGCCAGGTGTTCTTTGGAAGGTCCAATGAGCAGCTTATCGGCCCTGCCAGCCTGCTTAGACCCGGTGGTGGAGATGGGACTAAGGGAGGTGGAAGCCTTGGCCGAAGCACCCGCGGCCACAGTAACCAGTGGTGACGGAGAAACCAAGGCCTGCTCCTGAAAAGGTGGGGCAGACTTGGAGGTAGCAGCGGTCTTCCCGGAGGAAGAGGATCACTGTTCACCCAAGGGGTCCGAGGGCAGCCGCAGGTGTGACGGGGGACCGTTCCTGGTCACAGTGCTTCTCTTTGTCCCTTTTCTTATGTTTGTGGGAGTCAATCAGCTAGGAAGAGGTGCTCCTCAACTTTTGCAGCTCTTTCTTCATGGATGCCGCCTTCTTTTTTAGAAGATGGGCTTCAAGGGCCTGCTGGCAATGCTTCCATGTGGCCTGGCTGAAGCTGGAACAGGCCTCACAATCCTCGACCTTGTGCTCCAGGTCTAAACAGAAGAGGCAGTGGGAATGAGAGTCTTTGTGCAGTAGCTGCACGCTGTAAGAACAACAAAATTACTTACCATAGTAATCTTGTTTCTTCCAGGGTATTCTCCAATATTCAAAACTCTTGCAGTTATCCCTTTAAGTAGAGTTAACAGGAGACAGAATGTATGCTAATGATGGAATAATTGTTGGCTCATGCTAATTTTCAAATGCTGCCCATATCAACTGCCAGTGTTCTACTGCTTCAAATTTCATGGAGAGCCTGCAAGGACAGGACCCACCAGTAACTATAACTATCTAATAGTAATAATACTGCTACTAATAATACCAAATAACAATAAATTAATCAAATTCTTCAAATGGGTTAGAAAAACACAACCCCTCATAATGTCAGATTCACCTGAAGAAGGGGAAACCAATGCCCAACAGGGCTGAAAAAACAGAGATGCCAGTATGCGGTACCCTAATACATGCTTACTCAGTTTGGATTGCAGAGGCTAAAGGTTCTAGAAGGGAAGACAGGATGGGCAAGTTCTCAATATTGGAGAACACCCTTGAAGAAACAAGATTACTATGGCAAGTAATTTTTTCTTCTCACCCCAGGAATTCTCCAATATTCATAACTCTTGTAGACTACAAAGAAGTACCTTTGGAGGTGGACACAGAACCTACTTTGGAAATAGACTGCAGCACTGCTGTGCCAAATCTTACATCACTTCTGGACTGTGTGCCCAGGCTGTAATGCTTTGTAAAGGTGTGTACTGTTCTCCAGGCAGCTGTTTTACAGATCTCCACTAATGGGACACCCCTGGCGGCTGCTATGGTAGCAGCTGTGCCTCTTGTAGAATGAGCCCTCAGCCCTGCTGGGGGTTCTTTTTCAACTTTGGAATAGCAAAACTGAATGCACTTAACTATCTGGCGAGAAATGGACCTTTTAGATGCTGGATTTCCTTTTCCCACATCCCCATAAGTCAAGAAATGAAAAATACCTACCTACCATAATTCTTGATCTTCTCTTGTATCTTCACCATTCATTACTGTTGGGTGTCACCCGGAGGCACGCACCCGCCACAGGAGCATTTATTTATTTTTTTATATAGAGGAGTCAGCGTCGACCACACTGCCCCTAGAGTGAAGCACTGCGTGGAGTGCGAGGGGCAGTTGTTAGGTGTTGCAGACTCCTCCTCCATCCCAGCTCTGTTAGCCGGAGAGGCGAAATAAGGATCAGAAAAGAGAGTGAGGCAAGAGAGCCGAGGGATAGAAAAAGGAAATGATATAAACTGAAAAAGGAATAAGCCGGTAGAGGACAGAAAAAAAGAGAGGGAAAAATGCCTACCCTAAGGGACCGCAGGTCCTCACTTCTGGGGCGGCTCTAAAGAGAGGAACAGATAGGAAGGAGAAGGAAAAAGTAGAAGAAGAAGAAGAGGAGAGAAAAAGGGGATGTCAGGAGGGGAGAATGCAGCCATTGAGAGATTGGTTTAGGGTTATAAGCTTAGAACCACAAACAAGGGAGCAAGGATCCCTCTTAGAAAAATTGGGGAGGCTCAACCGAACCTCTCACACAGCTTGGACACTAAAGGCTCTACATCTCCTGCCATTCCTAACGTTTTAGACTCCAGCTGGGAGCTCACAAACTACCAAGGCGGAAATTTTGTTCCAAAAGAGAGCTGCCAATTAGAAGAGGGAAGAAGCCCACAAGCACCTTGCTAAGTGATAACAGTAGCATGTGAAAGTGATGTTGGGAAGGGGGGACCCCAGAGAGGGTACCCATTTATGAAACAGACAGAGTGGGAACTCAATCGGACTCCCTAGAGGCAAGGCAGAGAATACCACTTAAAGTAACTGAAGTGCCGGACGGCACCAACCAGTAGAGGCTGACCTAAAGGATTAGAATCTGCCAGAAGGGGTCTGGGAAAGAGAGGTCGAGCCATTTAAGGACCGTCTCTTAAACTGTGAATTGAAAAACATAGCTAAGGAGAGCCAAGAGATGCCTATTATAGTAGTCAGAAAGAGTTCCCTCAGGACAGATAATTATAGTGCGTTCCTCCTAATCCCAGAGGAAGGATCTGTTCAGAAGAATGGAAGAAAAGCAAGATAGCTTTTTTTTTTTTTTTGGCTTAACAGCCAAGGGAGAAGCAGGAGGAATGAAAAGGGAGGGGGAGATGCCGAAGAAGGAAGCCCTTGAGGGGACGGTAGGAGGGATTCAGCAATGAATGGTGAAGATACAAGAGAAGATCAAGAATTACGGTAGGTACATAATTTTCAGATCTTCCCTTGTCGATCTTCACCATTCGTTACTGTTGCGTAAGTACCAAGCACCCCCCCCCCCCGAAGGGGAGGGGGGGTATGAGTAAACCCTGAGGGAACAGATCCCTCAGCCTCCTACTGGTGAAAAGTAGGGAGAGGAAGCCCTAACCAATAGACTAGGAAGTCTAAGGTGGGTGAGGAGGAGGAGGCGCCCCTGAGGGGCTGTGGGAGGCGGGGTTGCCCCTGAAGACGCCTCCTCACCCCGCGGGAAAAAAGGCGGGTCCCCCGGAAGGCAGAGCCAGTCACCCTACACCGGGCCATGGGTGACAGTCCGGAGAGAGAGGAAGCCATGATGTCCGCCTAATGCACATCGCCATCCCCACTAGTCTGGACGCCACCTCGTTGGCATCGTAAGATGCCCTCGCTTGGTGCCTTGCAAGCTCCAGACCCTGAGCAGAGAGGGCAATGGCTCGTCTAGACTGCTCTGAGTTAGGAGGTACGGCTAAGACCTGAGCCAGCATTGACCACAGATGCCTGTTGTAAGCAGCTTGATGAGAAGAAATGCATAACAATGCACGACCAGAAGAGAAGACTCTTCATCCCCACTGGTCGAATTCAGCAGAATCTGAATCCGGAGGCCTGTCGTGCGCCAAGCGTCGAGACCCGGAAGGAGTATCCAGGGACGTCAAACCCAAAGGTGGGTGAGGCAGAGAACCTAGAGACTTGTGGGGGGTACAATACCGTCTCCTGCAGTCTCCTAGGGCTGGGGAAGGAGTGGCTGGAGACTGCCAGGTGCGGACAGATGCTTCCTGGAAGGGAATCGGCCAGGAAGGCACCACCAAATGGAGTAGAGAAGTTCAGTCACACAGCAGTCCTTTCTCCTGGTGTCTTCTGCCAAGCTATTAGCAGAATCTTTCTAAGGCAGTCTTTAAATGTAGCTTCCTTCCAGCTAAGCCACTCCCCCTACTTACTAGATCTTTCTACAAGTAATTTAAACCTCAGAGCTATTAAGTCCTTTCAATCACCTGAGATTTACACCTAGATAACTGTTCAGATACCCATTCAGTTCAGTTAACCCAGACAAACACACACTTTTTTTTTTGTTAGTTTTTTTATACCCTAAATTACAGGTCCAAGTACAAAAGTTCTTCTTCTTTAGTCCCAGCAGAGAAGTCCAGTCACACAGCAGTCCTTTCTCCTGGTGTCTTCTGCCAAGAGCCAGGAGGGGACCCGGAGGAAGGGTCGAGAGATCGGAGCCTGCACCTCCATGGAGGCGACTGCTGGGACCCTGAGATCGTGCCAGGCTGCATAGTAGAAAGAGTAAGAGTAAGAGAAAACTCCAGAAAGAGCTCTGAAGGGGAATGACCCCTGTGATGCACCTGGGATTGCATGAGTCCAGAAGGGCGACCCTCAGAACTGCCACCAGAAGATGCTTTAGAGACCTTAAGAGAAAGACAAGGATCTGCGCTACGGCTCCTCCCTACACCCTGCAGGGCGGTGGGGGCTCGTCGCTGCTCCTGACCCCTACCCCTCAATCCTTCAGACTCTGAAGCAGCCCTCTTCCTCGTAACCAGTGGCGGAGGTCCCTGCTAAGCAAGAACCCAAAGGGCACTCGCTGAGGCAGAGTCCTCCTCCCTCTGCTGAAGGACCTGAGCAGCACCATGAACGGCAGCTGCCTGGGACCTGCGAGAGGGTATCCTCTCCTGAACATCCGAAGGGCCCACCGCGGAAGACTCCAGGCCACCTCTAACCATAGAATGATCCAGGCTAACCAACTCCGGGGAGTCCGGCAGAGGAACACTGGATCGTCTAGCCCTGCTGCCTACAGGAGGTTCAGAGCCAGAAGACTCTAGCCGCTGGTCTGGGCCCCTCACCTGAATCATCTCCCTCCGAGGATGGGTCAACAAGGGAAGACTCCATCTCAACGGCTGCAGGAACCTGTCCAGTGGTGGCAAAAGGCCTGGTACCGCCATAGACCCTGACGACAACCACGTCCGCAGAGTCATCCACACCCCTGGCGGCGCCAGGTTCCCGGGCCACACCGCGAACTGCACCCCCCAAGTCCCTGACACTGTGAACGGCTCCGAGGTCCAGCGCGACACCGCCGATGGTGTTGCCCAAATTCCCGGCACCACGGATGGCGCCACAACCCAGAACAACACCAGCGGCGCCGCGAATGGCACCGAGATCCAGGACGGCGCCGCTGATGGCCCCGCCCGAGTCACCGGTGCCGTGAGCTGCGCCAGACTCCGCGACAAGGACAGACGGAAACAAGGGTCCACCAGAGCTGGGCCCCACAACCGCAGGCCGCGATACTGGGAGAGCCTGCACTTCCACGGAGGTGACTGCCGGATGGCGCTAACGCATGCGACTCCCCAGGAGGGATCACACTGCTTTCCTGGCGCTTGAAGAAGAAACCTCCTCCTCGACAAGGCTGGAAGTGGAGGAGGCTTCCTCGCTGGGCTGTATAGACCCAGGAGGGACCCAGAGGAAGGGTCGAGAGATCTGACCTGAAAGCCCTTAGCGACGCCGTTCAAAGTCGCCAGAGCTCATCCAATCCCGAACGCCACGACTTCCAAACAAGGCATCGCAATGATACATATCATAGTAGGGTCCCAGGCACCGGAGACAATCATCATCACAGTCCATGACGGAAAATTGCCAGCCACAGGGGCACCGACGCATAGGGGCACGGCCTGCCTTAGACTTGCATTTTGCCCCTGAACCAGACATGATGCTAAACAATTAAGGAAAAAACACAGAAAAGTCTTGGCTGTCGGATTAAAACAGAGAAAGAACGGTCTTATCAATCGTCGACGTTGTGCAACGGGAAACGGGATGAAGGACTTCGAGTACTGAGGCCTATGACGTAGTATCTATTTCGGCTCCACGTAGCAGGTGCAACCTCAATGGCGGGAGAAACAGAACTGGGATGGAGGAGGAGTCTCCGACGCCTAGCAGCCGCTCCTCACACTCTATGCAGTGCATCACTCTAGGGGGCGGCACAGTCGAAGTTCCCATGGCGGGTGCCACCCAACAGTAATGAACTATGAAGATTAACAAGGGAAGATCAGCTGCTTTCTGTCCTGTCTGCGGTCCTTGGTAGCTGTCATGTAGTAGCTAAGTGCACGTTTGACATCCAGACTATGGAGTCTGCACTCACCTGAACTAGAATGTTCAGTGAAAAAGACTGGTAGAGTAACAGACTGGTTTAGATTGAAATCAGAAACCATCTTGGGAAGAAATTTCCTATTTGTTCACAAGACCACCTTATCTCTGTGGAATGAAATATAGTCCTGATCAATGCGCAGAGCTTGTAGTTTACTGATCCTTCTTGCAGAAGTTATTGCCACTAGGAAAACCTTTTTCCATGTGACATATTTCAAATGAGTTGATGCCATAGGCTTAAAAGGAGGACCTATAAGCTTGACTATACAAACATTCAGATCCTAAGCTGGCACTGGTTCCCTATGAGTGGGGTGCAAATGGGCCAAACCTTTGAAAAATGTATTGAATATAGGATTTGATGCCAAAGAGGCACCCTTTCCAGCTGAAATGTAGGTAGACACTGACTCTAGGTGGACCTTCAGGGTAGTGGGCTGCAAGCCCAAGGAATGTAAATGAATAAGATAGTCCAGCAGTGCTGGGATACCTGCTTTTGCTGGTACCACATCATTGTTGGCACACCAAATGGAAAACCTTTTCCATTTTGAAGTATATGTTTTCTTAGTGGATGGCCTTCTGTAACCCTTGAAGACATCCAAAACTCTGCCTGAGAGAAGCAAGCCTGCATACTCTAAGTCCTCGAGCCATGCCTTGAGTCTAAGGGATCTGAGGTTCAGATACAGAATCTTCCCAATTGGAGGTTAAAAAGTCGTGCCTCCAGGGAAGGTATATGGGTTTGGCTACAGACAGAGAGCAGCAGAGAGTACCATGGCTGCCTGGGCCAATCTGGTGCTATCAAGATCATTGATGCCTGTTGGGATCTGAGCTTTATCAAAACTCTGAGCACCAAAAGAAATGGAAAGAAGGCATACAGGTGCATGCCTGACCAATCCAAGGCCAAAGCATCCATGGGAACTGTCCCCTGGGCTAGTGGCCTGCAACAGTACTTTGGCAGTTGGTGGTTCTCGAGGGATGCAAACAGATCGATCTCTGAGGTTCCCCACCTTCTGAAAATCACTTCCACCACCTGTCTATTCAGGGACCATTCATGATGGGCCTGGTTGATCCACCTCAGGGCATCTGCTAAGGTAGTGTCCTTTCCTGGCAGATGAACAACCTGAAGGGAGACTCAGAGAGTTAGTCAGGCTCCATATTTTCATAGCCTCTGTGCAGAGAGAGAGTTTGACCTTGTACCTCCCTGCTTGTTTATGTAATACATTGTAGTGGTATTGTCTGTTCTGATCTGTACCACCTTTCCCTGCAGAAGTGGTGTAAATGCCTATAGTGCCAGCAACACTGCTCTGAGCTCCAGTACATTGATATGCTGAAGTGACTCTGCACATGACCATAAACCATGGGTCGTGTGATCCTCTAGATGAGCCCCCCCACCCTAGTAGTGATGCATCTGTTGTGACAATCACTGATGGACGCTCTTGCTGGAAGGGAACCCCTTCTCTTACGCTAGTTTCCTCTTTCCACCACTGGAGGACCTGGAGTAGTGTTTTTGTTACTGGAATCAACTTTGAGAGAGGATCCCTTCTTTGAGATCAGTGAGCCCTGAGGTGGAACTGAATGCCTCTCATCTGGAATCTGGAATCTGGAACCTGAGACTGTGCCCGTGGCTGCAGCCACGTGGCCCAGCAACTGAAGAAACTGCCTTGCAGTTTTTGGCCTGTTCAGGCTGAAGGAACTTGCCAGCTGAACAATATTTCTTACCCTGAGGGCAGGTAGGCCTTGCCCTCCAGGGTATTCAACTCTGCTCCTATGAATTACAGCACCTGTGGAGGTAGGAGGACAGATTTTTTGAGGTTTATCAGAAACCCTAAGGACTCCAAGAGGCCCTGGGTAAGCTGAAGGGTTTCCTTTACTTATTGCGGTGAGTTTCCTACCACCAATCAATCGTCTAAATATGGGAATACTGTAACACCCAACCTTCGCAAGTGTGCTACCACTAGTGCCAAACACTCTGTGAACACCCTTGGGGCTGAAGTCAGGCCGATTGGCAGTGTTGAGAACTGGTAGTGACCTGAAGGGAGTCTGAATCTGAGATATTTTCTGTGACTCCCTTATAGGGATGTGGAAATAGGCATCTTTTAGTGCCAGTGATGCCAACCAATCTCCTTTCTGGAGTGTTGGCAGAATCACTGTCAATGTTACCATTTTGAACTTTGGCTTTGTCAGATGTTTGTTTAACAAGCTGAGGTCAAGAACAGGCCACCACTCACCATTTTTCTTTGTGGTGAGAAAGTACCTTGAGTAAAAACCTCTTCACTTTTGCTGTGGAGGAACATGCTCCACTGCTTTTGACAGTAGCAGGTTTTGAAAGTACAGTTACGCAAGAACTTACTGTAACAGCAGATCTTGGAAAGGAGCTCTTTCAGCAGGCTATAACCATTAGGACTAATGCCACAGGCATAAGGACCCACCAGAAAAATTCTTAGCTAGCAATACCCAGCAGGGACTGCCCACCCTCCCCGCATCAGCTCCACACCGACGCCGGCCATGGTAGGCCCTGACGAGAGAACGGAGCGAAGCCTGTCGATACAGGTTACTCACCTGTAACAGAAATTCTAGGAATGGTATATGTTGTTCATCCACACCGTCTGGCAGGTTCCTTGCCACTTCAAATCTTGCCAGAAGGTCTTCAAGCTGGCTCCTCCCACCCACCCAAGTGGTAAAAACTCTTGGCTCCGCCCCATGATGCCAGATCTAGCCCACTGGAAGCCAGGTTGTGCGTCGAAGCCGGGGAGGCTGGGTGGGCTGTGTGGGTGAGCAACATATACCATTCCTAGAACTCCTGTTACAGGTGAATAACCTGTATTTCTAGGGACATGGATATGTTGTTCATCCACACTGTCTGGCAGGCTCCTAGCAGTTCTTCGGGAGGAGGGAGGCAAGGCATGCACCCCCTACTTAGGGAATAATGACTGGAGAACCGAGGTCCCAAAACCAGCATCCCGGCGTGACTCAAGGTCGATGTGGTAATGGGTAATGAAGGTGTGTGCTGACTTCCAGATAGCAGCCCTGCAGATTTCCAGGATAGGGACATCCTGGAAGCAGCCACCAAGCAGCGGTATGGCGGTAGAATGAGCTCTTATCCCTTTGGGAGGCTCCATGCCCGCCCAACCCATAGCAGAGATCTATGCAGGAGGTGACCCACCTGCCTATCGTCCACTTGGCTGCAGGTCTGCCCCGTGCGGCTTCAGTGTAGGTGACAAACAGCTGGCAAACCTCTCCCCGAACTTCAGCCGTCCTCTCCTTATAATAAGAGAGCGCTCTTCTAGGGTCCAAAGTATGGAGCCTATATTCGGCGTCCGAGGTGTGACTGGGGTAGAACACTGGCAGAGTCAACACCTGGTTAAGGTGAAACTCCGACACCACCTTCGGAAGGAATTTCAGGTGGGGGCACAAGACAACCTTGTCCCTGTGGAAGACCAGATAAGGAGACTCAATGGAAAGTGCCTGGAGCTCTCCCATCCTCCTGGTTGACGCGACAGCCACCAAGAAGGCGGTCTTCCACGACAGGTGAGAGATGTCACACCTGTGCATCGGTTCGAATGGCTTGCCCATGAGCTTAGCCAGTACCAGCAGTAGATCCCACGGAGGTGGAGGTTCTCGCACCGGAGGGGATATGTGATCAAGACCTTTGAAAAAGCGTCCTACCACCTTCTCCTGCGCCACCAACTGCTTCCCGGCCCGCACCCAGTAAGCAGAGATGGCTGCCAGGTGCACCTTAAGGGTCATCGACTGAAGCCCTAGCTGAGAAAGGGACCACAGGCAGTCCAGAATGCTTGCCAAGGAACAGGAGGAAGGGTCCAGCCCCTTGTCCTGACACCAAATGGAGAATCTCTTCCATTTAAAGGCATAGAATCTCCTGGTAGACTCCTTACGGGATGCCTCAACGACATTGAGGACCTCGTCGGGAAGACCCAAGGCCTGGAACTCTAGCCGCTCAGGAACCAAGCCGTCAGGTGCAGGGATTGAAGGTCCGGATGGAATACCTTCACCTGGTTGACTGAGATCAGGTCCGGGTGGGCTGGAAGCTGCCTCATGAGCCTGGAGCTGAGGCTGAGGAGATCTGGATACCAGAACTGGTGGGGCCAGTCTGGGGCTACCAGAATCATCTGTGCCTTGTCCCTCCTTGCCTTGAGAAGTACCTTGTGGATAAAGGGAGATGGGGGGGAAGGTGTAGAAGAGGCCCGGGGTCCACGGCCTTGAGAAGGCATCCCCCTGCAGCGAGCCCTGCTAAGGGGGGCGGGCATGAAACAGCCTCAGCTTCAAATTCTCCCTGGAGGCACACAGGTCCACCTGAGGCGTGCCCCAGTGGGAGAATAGATCTTGTACTACCTCTGGCAGGACTGACCACTCGTGGGATGCAGCCCCTATCCGGCTTAGGGCATCAGCCAGAATGTTGGAGGCTCCTGCCACATGGATGGCAAGGAGATCCGCCTCCAGGCTACGCATGAGGGACCAAGTGCGGGAGAGCTTCCCTGCACAGAGGCATGGAGCGCTTCCCGCCCTGGCAGTTTAGGTAGTACACAGTCGTGGTATTGTCCATCTGGACCTGGACCACTCGACCCCGTACAAATGAAGCAAAGGCAGTGAGGGCTAGACAAACCGCTCGAAGCTCCAGCAGGCTGATGTGGCATCAGGACTCCCTAGGGGACCAGAGGCCGTGTGCTCTGTGCTCCCCCAGATGGGCACCCCAACCCATCAGAGGTGTCGGTCGATAGACAGACCATCAGCTCAGGGCGGACAAATGGGATGCCCTCCTGCAGATGAGCTGGAACGATCCACCACTGGAGAGCGTTCCGCATCTCCTGGGTGTCTGCCACTGGCTGGTTCAAGGGACCGGAGTGCTGTGACCATTGGCTGGCCAGTTCCCATTGCAGGGGAGGCATGTGCCAACGGGCCCAAAGGACCACGCTGGTGCAGGCCGCCATGAGGCCCAGGAGGTGCAGGAAGTCCCGAGCAGGGCGCAATTGCCCAACCTGAAATGATTGGACAAAGGAGGAAAGAACCTCAGCCCTGTCCGCCAGGAGCCGTGCTCTGGCTCGCAGAGAGTCGAGCTCTGCCCCGACGAACTGGAACACCTGCTTTGGCTTGAGTTCCGACTTGGCCTCGTTGATAAGGAGGCCAACTTGTGAGCAAACCTGGAGGGCCAGATCCCTGGACCGCGCCACCTCCGGTCTGGAGGAGGCCGCAATCAGCCAGTCGTCCAGGTAAGGTACACCGGACCCTTGACACCAGAAATGCTGTCACCACTGCATGCATTTGGTGAAGACCCTGGGAGCTAGAGAAAGGCTGAAGGGCATGGCCCAGAACTCGTAAAGGGACCCCTCTGCTCTGAAGTGGAGGAATCGCTGGTGGGACGGACGGATTGGGACGTGAAAGAATGTGTCCTGGAGGTCCAGAGAACAGAACCACACACCTCATTCCAAGGATGGAATGATCTGAGCCAGAGTGACCATCCTGAAGGTTCGAGACCTTAGGAACTTGTTCAGGTCGTGCAGGTCTAGAATGGGGCGCCAGCCCCCGTCCGTTTTGGGACCAGGAAGTACCTGGACACAAACCCTGGGTCTGGTGAAGGATCCACCACCTTCCTGATCACCTCCTTCTGGAGGAGTAGGGCAATGTCGGCTTGACGGGCCAACAACAGAGGCTGTGGGCCCCGTACCCCCCCATGGGGAGACGGCTCGGACGGGCGGGACCTGCTCAAACTCCAGAGGCAGACCCCTTCCTACCACTTCCAACACCCAGCAGTCCATGGTGATAGCGGACCAGGCGGAAAGAAAGTGGCAGAGCCGTCCCCCCCACGGGTGGAATCCAGGGGGAGGCAACTCGGCTGGGGGCAACACCCCTCAACCCATCACTGGGCAGGCTTGAAGGAAGGATCGGCCGAGGGACCTCCTGGGCCTTTTCCTCCTGACTTCCTGCCGGAGGAAGCTGCAGGCTTGGCTTTGGGGTGCCAAGTGCGAGCCTGCTGGCCCTGATGCTGGTGTTGCTGGGCCGGACGTACCGCAGGGGCAGAAGGGCGAAAGGGCTTATGCTGCTGCCAGCAGCCTTTGTCCTTCTGGGCAGATGTGACAGAGTCCAAGGTGGCACTGGACTTCTCAGTTCTCTGGAGGTGGCCTTCCACCCCAGGCCCGAACAAGTCGGTACCCAGGAAGGGGACATCTGCCAGCTTGTGGTGGGTATCCACTGTGAAGGCGGAGATCCGCAGTCAAGCTCTGCGGCGCATGGCCACTGCGGCTGCTACTGACCGGGCACAGGAGTCTCCAATATCGAGAGCCGTTTGGAGCTGCTGTTTCACCACTGCCCTTCCCTGATCTCTCTTTGTTGGGGGGCTTGTCCACATCCCTGGTGTTCCTGGAACGCAGAAAAACACTATTGATAACCAACCCCTCCGTAGAGGTGTGCTCCAAGAAACCAGACAGTGACCCGGTTGGGACCACGTACTTCCTAGCCAAAGGAGCAGGACAAGAAGTCAGCCGCTGCCATAACTCCAAGGCTGGGCCAACAATGGCTTCAGCCACCGGAAAGGCCTCCGTGGAAGAATCCCCTCGGTCCAGTATCTCCGTGAGGGGATACTTGGCCCGCTTGGATACACACTGGAGCTGCATCCCAGTAGACTCTGAGATGAGCCGAAGCAAACCCATGAACGAGGATGGGCTCTCGTCCATCGACTGCCCCCCGGAGGACTCCATGTCAAGGGGCCTGGAGAACAGGGAATAGTCGTCATCAGACTCCTCGGAGTCTGCGAATAGCTGTCTAGGGCCCGAGCCATCCTCCACCTGCCAAGGAGGGTCGGGAGTGAGGGTGACCGACAACCACTGGGGCAGTCCCTGACCTGACCGAGAATCCTTGGTCGGAGCCCCAGATTTAGGTTGTGGAGGCGGGGGTTCCACCACAATTGGTGGGGCAGCTGGTTTTGGCTGAACAACCAGCGCCGGTTTGGGCTCCTCGACCACCGCAAGGGGTTGTTTCGGCCTTTCAGGTGACAGCCACTTAATGGCCGGGGAAGGCAACAGCGTCAGCTTGTTCCCGGTCAGAATGAGCTGCTGCCACATTAAGTCCTCGTAGCATCGACCAAATTTGTGCCGAAGTCTTTCGTCCGAGGACGAAGAAGATGAGGATGAGCGGTGCCGCTGCTTCCCTCGGAGCCGAAGCCGAGACCGAGACCGCCGGTGTCGGCAGGATCGGCTGGACCGAGAAGAGGTCCGAGACCAGTGGTGTTTCCGAGGGTGGGTCTGGGAGGGAGCGGGAGAACCCCGTTCCTCCCTCGGCTCGGGAGCCTTAACCGGGGACTCCGGCACAGGAGGTGCAGGCAAGTCCATGGTTTCCACCAGGAGAACCGGTGAAGAAGGGCTGTCGGCTTCTCCAGTCGACAGCCCGTCCAACAGGTCGAGAAAAATCTCGACCACATCGACGGGTGTCTCGGCTGGCTGACCTGACGGGGACACCGTAAAGCCAGCGGCCTTAGCCGCAACCTCGACCGAAGTCGAATGTCAACTGTCCGGGGAAGGGGACCTCTCCCGCTCCCACGAACGCCAATGGTGGAACTTACCCTTCGAGTCCTTCTTCTTGGACCGAGAGGAGTGTCCCAATGGACCCTCACCTTTCGTGGAGAGGGACTGACAAAGCTCCTTAAAAGAAGCCATATAGGAGGAGCCCAAGGAGAGCGGGATAAATGTCATGACCGAGGAAGACGAAGATGCAGCCTGGGCCGCCTCCTCCTTGAGGGCGATCATCTGTTCAAGTTGTTCAGCTGAGCCTGCCGCTGCGGAAACTGCCCAACGGGCCTCCTTTGACTTCACTGGCGGTATACGTCTCTCAGGGCGCCCGAGTTGGAGCCTGGCAGCACGGTCTTCGAGGACATTTGCTGAGAAGGACTTGCACAAATCACAGGCCTGCGGATCATAGTCAAGCCCGAGGCAGTAGAGGCACGTGGAGTGCGGATCGGTCAGAGATATCTTCTGCCCGCATGGGCACCGCCGAAAACCGGGAGTCAATTTATCCATCGCAGCTGCGAAGGAAGAAGCAGACCTAAGTCTTGTAAACTTCAGTTTTGGGTTAACCAAAGAGTTTGGATCCAGTCTAAACGCAGAGTGCTAAGGCGGGAACCTGAGCTTCCAAGCGGTAAGGAAGATCTGGCGTCATGGGGCGGAGCCGAGAGTTTTACCACCCGGGTGAGTGGGAGGAGCCAGCTTGAAGACCTTCCGGAAATGTCCAGGCTATAGTGCAGCCGCGCATATGTCTCCGATAGAGACATTCTTCAATGCGGCAAAGGAAGTCAAGACTCCCCTGGTGGAGTGATGCCTAACCGGGCCCGATGGGGTTTGTTGTGCTTTTCATAGCAAAACACAATACAGTGGACAAACCACTTAGAAATAGTCTGCTTATACACCAGGTTGCCAGAGTGTTGTGGCACGAAAGCGACACACAGTTGCTTCGATTTACGGTGTGCAGCTGTACACGTAAGGTAGCACCTCAGCACCCTGTGAACATCCAAAGTCTGAAGAAGAGCTTCTCCCCTATTGGTAGTAGAAGAAAAGTAAACTGGAAGGTCAACCGACTGGTTGAGCGTCAATTCCGAGACCACTTTAGGAAGGAACTTACGATTCGCTCTGAAGGAAACCCTTTCTCTGTGAAAAATCAAAACTGGCTCTTTACACATCAGAGCCTCGAGCTTGGAAACTCTTCGAGCTGAGGTAACAGCAACTAAAAAAGAAAACCTTCCAGGAAAGGTAACGCAGCTCACAATCAGCCGCTGATTCAAGGGGGGGACTGAGCTTCTCCAACAAAAACAGGAGGTCCCAGGGTAGGACAGCATCCCTAATGGGAGGTCTCATATGAAGAATACCTTGTAAAAAGGTGCAGGCCACATACAGTTGGGCTAAGGTTTTGTCCCCCAAAAGGGCATGATATGCAGAAATGGCCCACATGTACATCTTTATCAAAGAGTAGCTCAAGCCTTGCTGATATAAGAAAAGGAGATAATGCAATGCTGAGTTCACCGGACAGGTATGGGGGTCCAGATGGTGAGACGACTCCAATAAGCAGACGTGTTTCCACTTCATAGTACAAATGGAGCGAGCACAGGGCTTCCACGCCGAGACGAGGACATCTGCCACCTCCTGGGAAACCCCGTATCTGGACTTAGCCACATCTGTAGGAGCCAAGCATGAAGGTGCAAAAACCTGAGATCAGGATGGACCGGTAAGCCCTGATCCTGAGACAGCAACCGCAATCATATTGGTAGCGGAATTAGACGTTCCGAGGACAACCACTGCAGTAGTGGGAACCAAATCTGCCGAGGCCACAATGGGGCAATTAGAATCATCCGAGCCCTTTCGGCCTGTATCTTCAATAGAACTCCTGAATGAGAGGGAAGGCGTAAAGAAACCTCCCTCCCTGCCCAGCAAAGGGACAACGCGTCTGGCCAGAAAACACCAGGCGCGGGCTCTCGCAAACAGAAAATTGACAGTTTGGCGTTGGGTGGGGACGCAAAGAGGTCCAGATCTGTCGACCCCATGTGTCGAACAGCTGGTCTGCTACTGATTGCAGTAGCTCCCACTCATGTTCCTTGGACTGAGACCTGCTTAGGCTGTCTGCCAAGTCATTTAGGATGTCTGGAATGTGCACTGCGGAAAGAGAGATGAGCCGCTCCAGTGCCCAGTACCAGACTCTTCATCGCCTCCCTGTAAAGGGGGTAGGAATGGGTGCCCCCTTGCTTGTTGATGTAGAAGATGACCGCCATGTTGTTCGTCTGAACAAGGAGAGCGCCTGGGACAAGGTCCTCTGGAAAAGCATGCAGCGCACTGAGGACTGCTCATATTTCCAGAACACTGATGTAGAAATTGCGCTTCATAGAGGTCCAGACTCCTTGTGTTTGGCAGGCCCCTAGGTGTGCCCCCCAACCCAAATCTGATGCATTCGTCATTAGAGTCTGATTTAGGGACTCCCTTTCTCTAAATTGAGAGGGTCCAGCCACCAAAGTAGTGTCCTCTTGACCGGCCCTGTGACCCTTACCATGTGGTCTAGGTCATCTGAGCCTTGATCCCACTGCACCCTAAGCATCCATTATGGGACTCTCATGTGGAGGCGAGCCAGAAGAATGACAGGAATGGCCGCCGCCATGTACCCCAGAAGTCTGAGAACAGTCCTGGCCTGGACCTGAGGGGTTACAAGGACTGATCCGGCAATCTCCCACAAGTGATCGCCCCTCTCTAGGGGCAGGAAAACCATGCCGTGGACCGAATCCAGGACAGCCCCTATGAAGATGAGTCTTTGACTGGGCTCTGGGGAAGATTTTGGATGTTTCAGGGTGATCCCCACCTCTTGGAATAGAGTATAGGTGTCTACAAGAGCCTGAAGGAGGCCCATCCTTAATGGGGCCACAAGCAGCCAATTGTCAAGGTAAGGGAAGACATAATGTCCCTGGCACCTTAGAGCCGCAGTTACCACTGCTAAGCATTTGGTGAAGACTCAAGGAGCGGAGGAGAGGCCAAACAGGAGAACCCGAAACTGATAATGCGCCCCCTGGAAGTGGTACTTCCTGTGTGGGGGAAAGACCCCTATGTGCATGTACACATCTTGCATGTCTAGGGAACAGAGCCAGTCTCCCTGGTGCAGCACAGAAATAAGACCTGGAAGGGTCACCATCTGGAACCTTCGGTACTCTATATAGTAGTTTAGACAGCTGAGGTCCAGAATGGGCCGAAGATCCTGAGTCTTCTTTGGGACAAGGAAGAAATGAGAGTGACATCTCTTTCCCCGCTGCTGCAGAGGGACTGGTTCTATCGCCCTTTTTCGCAATAGAGCCTGAATCTCTCCTTCTATGAGAGGAATGTGAGAAGGAGGACATCTTGAGGACCTTGGTGGAGTATCTGGGGGAATCTCAGTGAACTCCAGCGTATGTCCCCTCCTTGTAATTTCTAGGACCCACTGGTCCGCTGTTATAGAGCTCCAACCCTCCAGATGAAGGGAGAAACGACCCCCAACTGCCTCCCCTGGTACCTCCGGAGGAGGAGGAGGAGGAGGAGTCGTCAGGAGGGAGTGGGCAGAGGCGCTTGGGAGGACTTGGGGCCACAAAAACTAGTGCCTCCAGGTTGCTGGCTCTCCTTTTGAAGCCACTCCTCTGGCCCTGTTGGTTACTATGGGTTTGAGCACCTGAGGGCTTACGAAATGGTCGTCATCTCTCTCTCTCTCTTCTGGCCTCCTCTGTACATTTGCCAGATGGACCAGATAGATTTGGCCGATTCCTGGAGATGAGAGAAAAGTGACTGTCTCCTGCCCGAAAAGGAAGGAACCTTGGAATGGAAGGTCAGGGATTCTGGACTGCAAGTCCTGGTGAAAGCCAGAGACTCTCAACCAGGTGTGGCACCGGAGGCAGACATCTGACACTGACGCTCTGGCCACCGTATCTGCGGTGTCGTACGAGGCACACAGAACATGTGTACCTACATCCGAGCCTGACTTTATAATGTCCAGGAGCTCCGTTTTTTGTGCGGAGTCTGGCAAGGCAGTAGCTAGCTCCAGCCCTCTCTCCCATAACGCATTCTGGTACTGGATCATATGTGTAGGAAACTGAGGGTCCTAATGGAGCAGGTGGAAGCAGAGTAGACCTTCTTACCCACCTGGTCCAAGTATCAGGATTCTGGGTAAGGAGGCTGGGAGCTTAGGTGCTTGGGCTGCTTGGATTTGTCGTGGGCAGCCATAATCACCGATAAGTCCACCTGAGGGTGATCTGCCAGGAAAGATTCGGCCCTCGAGGCTCTATACAGCCTGTCTGACTTCTTCGGAACTGCCGGGACTAAAGCTGGATGCTTTCAAGTGATCCTAGTGAGATCCTGGAAGGAGTCCACTAAAGGAGGCACCACTAGAGGCTTGGACTCCTTCTGCCTCAGGTATCTGGCCAGTTGACAGCGATCCGGATCTAGGTCTTTCGTTTTCCACGCACTGGAAGCCTGGATGTGCCTCATGACATCCATGAAGACTGGATCATCAGGAGGTGAGCGGGGTTGGTCCTTCTCTCCTGGGGAGCCCCCGACTCCCGCGAGGGACGAGAAGGTACACAGAGTAGACGACCTGCTACTGGGCCTTGAATGGCCTGAGCTGTGTCTTGGACTCCCCCCGCTCGAACATCGGTAGCTGCCGGACCGACGTCGGCTCCGGGACTGACGATGGAGCAACGACCGACATCAGGAGTGGGAGTGGGCCCGCCTAGAAGAGCGGGACCGGCTCCTGGACCTGGGTCGAGATCGGTGATGGCTACCCGATCGTGAGCAGTGCCGACAGCAGTCCTCACACTGAGACCAAACATTAGAGAGCGGGTGCGGCAGCGGCCGCTCGGGGGGTCTTCTGCGGGGAAGGTCCTCGGGTTTAGCGTTGTCCGGCCAGTCAGATGGGTCTGGCTTCGGTGGAGACTGTTCTTTCTTAACTTGACTCCACCAGAAGGTGAACAGCTCCTGTAGCTGGTCCTTGTTAAAGGCCGTGGCTGCGGTCCCGGGGAAAGGGAGGTGGGGAAGCCGGATCAGGCAGGTCGTTGGAGGGCGAACCTCCCTCCAAACCCTGTGAGGTGGAAGATTTAGGGGTCCCTGAGGCTGCTCCTGCCGCGGGGACTTCCACCACAACAACCTCTACTGGCGTCGGAATGGGGACCAGTGTCGGTACCACGGGAGTCGGTGCCGGGATGACCTTCTCACCCGGCGGTTTGCCTGAGTCGGGTAAAGCCCAGACCTTCTTAGGCAGGGCCATAGCTTGTGCCAAAGGGGTCTGGGGGGTAATCCGTAGAGGAGTCACCTTTGGTTTGGGCTTATCCCCTGAAGTTCCTGCCTTGGCTGGCGCCATTTTCTTTGCAAGAGGGGTCAGCACCTTTGGAGCCTTCCAAGTGCTTCCCTGAACCCGAGGAGGAAGAAATCTTCTTGTGAGAACAGCAGGACCAAGACTGGGAGCAATGAAAGGACAAGCAATGGTCCTTTTTGTGGGAGTGCTTACTGGACTTGCCCCGATGTTTGCCGCCTTTTTCTCAGAGGTGTGCAGAACATCCATGTTCTTCTCCAGAAGGTGGGCCTTTCCAGCCTTCAAGCACCTGATTCTCGTCCTGCTGGTAAACCCTTGGCAGATGGAGCAGGACACGCTGTCGTGGTCTGGGCCCAAGCAAAAAACACACTTGGTGTGGCAGTCTTGTGATGGGATTTGGCGGCCAGAGTGGCACTTATTCTTTTTGGGCCCAGACAGCAACGATAACATGCGCCGGACTGGAGTCCGAGGACGAAGCGTTGCAAAAAACGTTGAATACCCGACGAAAAGTAGATAAATTCCAAGAAAAATCTCTTCTATTTTGCCGGGCTGGATAGCCTGAACTTCCCCAATGTGAGCGGGTCTTGGCAGGAAAAGAACTGGATTGGAGCTGGGTCCACCCCCTTTTATACCATGGCCGATGTCGGGGTGTAGCTGACGTCGGGGGGGCGGTCCCTGCTGGATATTACTAGCTAAGAATTTTTCTGGTGGGTCCTAATGCCTGCGGTATTAGTCCTGTGGTTATAGCCTGCTTCAAGAGCTCCCACTCGAAGTAAGATCTTTTTTTCCAGTAGCTTCCTTTATGCTATGGAAGCTGGCTTGAACACTCTAGATCCTAGGTTTGGGAAGGATCTGAAGCTTCGGGACAAACGCCTGACTCACTACTTCCAGGACCCACTTGTCTGTGGTGATGTTTTTCCAAGCTTGAAAGTAATGAGCCAGTCTGACCCCTACTAGTAGTGGGGAGGCGGCCTTGACAATGGAGCCAGGGAGTCTAGTTTGGGGCTCAGCCTGGCCAGTCTGGGAACCTCACCTGGATCCTCTTCTGCCCCTGAAGTACCCTGTATACTGTGGGTACTGCTGGTACTGTGGCACAGCCAGAGCCTGATAAAAAGGCCTGCTATAGGGAGATCTGCCTCTGCTTCCCCTTCCATAAGGCCTTGTGGAAGGAGACGGCCTTTCTTTAGCCAAGTTGCTCTTGTAGGTGGCCTTGTATTCATCTACCTTTTTCATATAGGCCTCTGTCTTGTCCCCAGAGAGTAAATTATTTTCTATGGGGGGAAATCCATAGCTATATTTTGAGTGTCCAGAGTGAGGTTTGTGGCCCTGAGCCAAGCAAACCTCCTCAAACATACTGAATGTGCCATCCATCTGGCAGCAGTGTCATTTGAGCCAGCTGCCATCTGGTACCGATACTTAGCCTCCAACCCACACCTGGTAGTCTCAGCCAAATCCTCTGAGAGACCAGATTGTGCTTTCTTGGACAAATCCAGAACAGACTGCCACAGTGACTTCTGGTACTGTGCTGGATAGCTGGCCTGTCTAATTGCCAAGGAGGCAGACAGCTACCCTTTGTTTAGCCATGCTATCCATTTTTTTCATGAATCTTTCTCTGGAGGGTGGGAAGCTAAAGGCACTTTTGCTCTGTCACAAGCTGCTATTTGTACCACTCCATGATGATCAGGATGGGTGAATAGGAATTCAGCACCATCTCTGTCAAGTTGATACTTCTACAACCTTTTATCAACAGGGGAGCTAGAAGGAGGAGTTTGCAGGATTTTAAAAGCAACCTTTTTGAAAAACGTATAAATAGGGAGCAACAGCTTTTCTGTAGGTGTGAGCCCCACCATTTTGAGACACTCAGTCTCTTCATCATCTTCTACACCCTCAGTGGTAGTGAGGACTAAAGCATCAACCATTTTTCTAACAAAAGAAAAATGTGAAGAAAATCCTCAGTTGTTCTAGGAGGGGAACCAAACTCCTGTTCAGGGGAGACTTCTGGTCCAATACCTTCTTCCTCCTCCTCCTCCTCATAGTCTTCAGACCCTAGGCAGTCCTGGGCTGAGGGCTGTGCAGAAGGGGTGGCTTGCTTATATAAGGTTTGTCCCTGGATAGGGGGGACAGGGACCGGTGCCAACCCCTGTAAAGCTTGAATGATCTTCAGGACTTGAGCAATTTCCTCAGGTGAAGGCACTAACACAGACTCAGTTGAAGTCCCCTTAGGCAAACTGGCAGGGGGTTCAATATGTTTTGTCCTTTTTGATTTTTTTCCAAAGGAAACAGGGAGTTAGCCGGTTCTGCAGGTCTTTTGCTTGGTGTAGTTAATCTGAAACAAACCTGTCTCAACCACAATTAATGAACAATAAATCACTATCAGATATCAATTTTGTTGTCCTTATGATAGGAACATTGTTTTAATAATTCTTTTTAATAAAATCAGAGATTCCATTTCCAAAAGTCCATTTTAAATCAATATCAATCAAATTTTTCTCAAAAGCTCCATCAATTCAAATTCCAGTAACGTTTCAGAAATATAATTCCTTCTTCAGACTGTTGAGCTATTCTATAAAATAAAATTATACATCAAAAATAATGTTGATTATATTGAGATCATAATCAATCAAAAATGACAAATATTCAAATAGAATTGACACAAATGTTCAAACACAGGTGGAACTAACCTGCAAACTTCATATGATGGCTAATGGGGGTGCGGGTAGGCGTCTTAATCTTTATTTAGTTCTGAAATGTCTCAAATTCTATAAAGAAAAAGGAAGAACAACTTTAAATCATCTTTCTTTTAGTATATTAAGTTAAATATACTAAAACTTATAATGTAATGTACCTTCCAGAGAAACAAATATTTTTAATATCATAATTCCATGTATGGTTTCTCAAAGGTTTTTAAACTCTGAAAAAAAGAGATATAAAACGGACAGTGAAACTATCGCTTTTATCAAAAATGTTCTCAACATTAAATATCAAATTTTGAAAAGGTTTTACCCTATATTTAAGTCTCTCATTATTTGTTTGAATATTCCAGGGAAAACTATTTAGTTTTCAAATGAAATACAGCCCGATTTAGAAAACACGCCAGCTACCACGCCGCCATTTGCTCACCACGCTACTATGCAAACTGAGCACCTTTCTTCAGGTGCTTATGAAGAAAGAGGAAGGGGCCGAGCCACTCAGGTGAGCACGCAGAAGCGTACTACGTCATAATGACGTATAACTGGGCAGCTCGGTCAAACATGAAACCCTCCCATATTATTTAGAATGCAGAGTCCCCCTTGATCCTTACTCATATGTTAAACATTTAAAACAGCAGAAAGGTTCAGATCAATGCACAAAGTTTAACATGGACATAACAAACTACATATTGAAACAGTTTTTAATAGTTCTAATAAGCGTAAATAAACGAACAAGAGAAAAGAGCTTCTAATACTCTACCCATGTTAACTTAATAATAATGGATATTAACAGACAAATCTGTTGCAGTGTTTTTTAAGAGGCAATGTAATACAGATAAGTGCACATACAAGGAATATATGAATTTTTAAAGGATTTCTGAGCAAAAAAGGGAAATAAAAAATGGAAAAATATATATCTTATTCAATCATAAACTGACCAATTCAGAGTCTCATTTAAATCATATTTTGGCAAATAAGTTTTTAATGTGAAAATCCACCAAGCTTCTCTTTTTAATAGAAGTCTTTCTAAATTTCTACCTCTAATTGATTCATGTATTTTTTCAATGCCGCAAAACTGAAGACTAGAGACTTGATGTTTTCTTTCAAAAAAATGTGCTAAGGGTGATCTTAAGTCACCTCTTCTAATACTATTTTTATGTTCAGAAATCCTTGTCTTAAGAAGTCGAGTAGTTTCTCCTATATAATATAACGCACAAGGGCATTTAATACAATAAACTACATAACTGGTATTACAAGTAATAAAACTTCTAATCTCAAAAACTCTATCTTCACAAGTGCTTCTAATAGTCTTAGTTTTAATGCCAGTATTACAATGTACACAATTACCACATGGGAAAAAGCCCTTAATATCACTTTTAAGCCATCCTACTCCAGCTGTATTGCATTTCCAGTGTTGGGTTTTAACGACTTTGCTACGTATGGTAGTAGTTCTACGTGCAGTAACCCATGGTTTGTTTTCCAAGATCTTACAACCTAAATCATTAGTATGTAATATTCTCCCGTTGGATAAAATAATATTTTTAATGCTTCCAAAAGTTTCAGAGTATTTCATTGACATTGTAATTTTTTCAGGTGTGGGACTCGAACCTTGTACCTTATCTTCCAAAAGACTTTTACTATCTATTGAATTCACTCGTTTCCTTGCTTTTTCTAAAGTATGTTTTTTATAGCCTCTATCAATAAATCTTTGTATTAAATCTGTCAGATTATCTTCACAGTTTTCATGAATACTGCTATTTCTTATAACTCGTAACATCTGATTATATGGTATATTCTCTTTAAGTTTCTTTGGATGGAAACTTTTATTATGTAATACAGCATTACAAGTAATCGCTTTTCTAAATAAATCTGTACATAATTTCCCTTTTTTTTTTTAGGATTTTCAGGTCCAAAAAATTAATTTCATTACAATCATATTGCATAGCAAAAAGTACATTTTTGTTGGAAGTTTCCAAAAAGTCTTTAAATGATTCTAGTTCTTGAAATGTTCCATTCCAGATAATAAATATATCATCTATAAAACGTTTATAGATGATAATATTAGCTCTATACGAGTTAGTAGCTGAATCAACATGTAACTTTTCAAAATAAGACATTAATATGATTCTAATGAAATTAAGGGCTTTTTCCCTTGTGGTAACTGTGTACATTGTAATAGTGGCATTAAAACTAAGACTATTAGAAGCACTTGTGAAGATAGAGTTTTTGAGATTAGAAGTTTTATTACTTGTAATACCACTTATGTAGTTTATTGTATTAAATGCCCTTGTGTGTTATATTATATAGGAGAAACTACTCGACCTCTTAAGACAAAGATTTCTGAACATAAAAGTAGTATCAGAAGAGGTGACTTAAGATCACCCTCAGCATGACATTTTATTGAAAGAAAACATCAAGTCTCTAGTCTTCAGTTTTGCGGCACTGAAAAAATACATGAATCAATTAGAGGTAGAAATTTAGAAAGACTTCTATTAAAAAGAGAAGCTTGGTGGATTTTCACATTAAAAACTTATTTGCCAAAATATGGTTTAAATGAGACTCTGAATTGGTTAGTTTATGACTGAATAAGATATATATTTTTCCATTTTTTATTTCCCTCTTTTTTGCTCAGAAATCCTTTAAAAATTCAAACATTCCTTGTATGTGCACTTATCTGTATTACATTGCCTCTTAAAAAACACTGCAACAGATTTGTCTGTTAACATCCATTATTATTAAGTTAACATAGGTAGAGTATTAGAAGCTCTTTCTCTTGTTCGTTTATTTACGCTTATTAGAACTATTAAAAACTGTTTCAATATGTAGTTTATGTCCATGTTAAACTTTGTGCATTGATCTGAACCTTTCTGCTGTTTTAAATGTTTAACACATGAGTAAGGATCAAGGGGGACTCTCCATTCTAAATAATACGGGAGGGTTTCATGTTTGACCGAGCCACCCAGTTATACGTCATTATGACGTAGCACGCTTCTGCGTGCTTACCTGAGCGGCTCGGCCCCTTCCTCTTTCTTCATAAGCACCTGAAGAAAGGTGCTCAGTTTGCATAGTAGCGTGGTGAGCAAATGGCGGCGTGGTAGCTGGCGTGTTTTCTAAACCGGGCTGTATTTCATTTGAAAACTAAACAGTTTTCCCCAGAATATTCAAACAAATAATGAGAGACTTAAATATAAGGTAAACATATAAATATAAGGTGACAAGGGAAGTCACAGAGTTTGGAACTGTTTGATTTTGAAAGCAGCACAAGGGAAGTCACAGAGTTTGGAACTGTCTGATTTTGAAAGCAGCACATGGGAAGTCACAGAGTTTGGAACTGTCTGTTTTTGAAAGCAGCACAAGGCAAGTCACAGAGTTTGGAACTGTCTGATTTTGAAAGCAGCACAAGGGAAATCACAGAGTTTGGAACTGTCTGATTTTGAAAGCAGCACAAGGGAAATCACAGAGTTTGGAACTGTGATTTTGAAAGCAGCACAAGGGAAATCACAGAGTTTGGAACTCAGTGCTTTGGCTTCTCAGAAGGAACTAGAAGGGGGACAAGATCAGATCTACAGTACAGTGGCTTCTTGTTGTTTTACATTGTTTCTTGTGGATTCTACTTGGTAGAAGGTTATTTCTTTTCTTTCTTACTACTAAGGGGCTAGCAGGGTATTGTTTGGGGCTGTTGGAATTTTGAAACCTGTTTTGGTAGCTATAAGTGGGCTCATTTGTTTGATTTACTGTGTGGCAGGCTGCATTTGTAGAGACCTAATTCTTCTGTTTTAAAACATAATTGGTGTGATTTAACTGGGTCTGTTTCTTTGAATTGGAGACATATATCTTCTAATTCCAAGCCTATTTTGATGTGTTGTTGGTGAAGCTGTTTGAATTGGAGTCCTGTTTCTTTGGGTAGCAAACTTATTTTGGGGGCTTTGAGTAGAATTGTGATTCATTGTTGCTGGCTTCACTAGCTACAAAGTTTGAGTGCAGAGTGGGGGAAAGGTGCTAATGGTCTGACCAGAGGCCTCAGCTACCTGATTGTTTCTGGAAGACTTGGGCTGGTCCCACCCTTGGTCCATTATTTCCTTTATACCAGGGGTTCTAACATCACTTCCTCAAACAGGCAAAGGATATGCACCTGTCATAGCAAAAGCAGACATCCAGGAAAGGAACAGCAGCAAGTGAAGAGGTGACTGCTCTCTCAGTGGAAGGGAAGTAAATGCAAATCTAGGAGCTCATTATACTTCTTAATTGATATTGCATTGGGGAAAGGAGGAGTAGGAGTTTGAAGAAGGTTGTGCAATGGCTACTTAAAGTCTGTTTTGAGTGTGGATAGGAAGGATACGAATATAAAAAGCAGTTGCTCAATATATCTAAACATGTGCAACAAAGGAGGTAAGGAAATAAAGAAAATGTTTTGCACTAATAGAGGAGGGAGAGGGAGACTTGGGGAGTGTTTGGTATCGAATGCGTCTGGAAGGTGGGGGTCGCTGGTGGGCAATGACAGCAATGGGTAGGGTGGTAGGCTGCAACAACCGCGTGCACCAATCTTTCTAAAATTGCCTGGAGTGTGGGAGGATGTTTGATAGCAACCCATAGAAAAACTTAGAAAGGAGATTTGAGGGTCTGCAGGAGGAACTAAGACAGGCAAGGCAGATTGGGGTGGGTTTAGCCCAATACTGGAGGGAGGAAGAAGGAGATGAGGGAGGCGATTTACGCCAACAGTGGTGAGAGAGGGTCAGAAGAAGGAAGCAGAGACAAAGGGCCCAGGCCAGGAAGAACAATTGCCGGGAAACCAGGTCAGAGACAAAAGACAAATGGAAGGAGGAGATAGGGACTTGTGAGGGGAGGCGAAGAAGTGGCAAAAGTCATGGAGTGGAAAGGAGAGAACAGGTTACTATGAAGAGAGAGGGAGTGGGCATTTGTGAAGGGCCTTCAGAAAATAGTTGTGCACTGCTAGAGAAGAAGAAGGTAGAGGAGGGAAATGATGAATTTAGAGGAGTAATAGATAAATGCCTGGACCAAACTGGAGCGGGGGAAAGTTCTGCTGGGAGAATTGCAACAGGGGTAAAAGGGGGAAATAATGTGCAGGAGGAAGAAGAGGAGCTGGAAATGAGACAGGGAGATGAATGGAAGCAAGCAGGGAGTAAGAGGGTTGGAATCTTAGTGCTGGGGGACTCAATACTAAGAGGACTTAGGTGGGGTAGCAAGGGGGAGAGGCATAGTCGCATTTGGGTGGAGGCCATGCCAGGAATGACAGCGGAAAGGGTGGGACAGTCTGTTTTGAAATATGCTAGAAGGGGTAGGGATAAGCCTCATTTAATTATACATCTTGGGACAAATGACCTGGCTGACAAGACAGTAGATACAGTCCAGAGGGTTTGAGGAACTAGCACAATTATGTGAGGGGGCAGGAAGATCAGTAACTTTTTCAGAGATACTTCCTGTGCCAAAGGCAAGCACAACAAGAAAGCTGAGAATAGAGGAATTTAACGGATGGCTAAGAACCTGGTGTTGTGCTAAAGGGTATGGGCTGTTGGGGGTGGGGAGGAACCTGGGAGGACAGTAGTCTCTATGCCAGGGACAGACTACACTTGAGTGAGGAGGGAAAGAAAGTGTTGAAACAGAGGATGGAGGAGTACATAGAGGAAGTTGGGAATTTAAACTAGGAGTGGGGGGTGGCAGTTGGGGAAGAGATATGCAGAGACCACAGGTTGGGAAACCATATGAGCTTACCCCCCATAACAGTGACAAAGGACAAATGGCAAGTACTGTTGGTGATGCTAGGAAAGGAGGGCAGGATGGGGGAGGGTGGAAGGTGGTTACCCTTAATGCTAGGAGCCTTGGGAGGAAAACTGCAGAGTTACAGGTTCTCATGGCAGAGGGAGAGGTGGACATTGCAGTCATCACGGAAACACGGGCCACCCAATACAATGACTGGGTCCTATCTGTACCAGGGTACAGATTATTTTTAAGGGACAGAATGATTGGGAAAGGAGGGGGGGTGGCACTATATGTGAAGGAAGGACTGAAGTGTGTAAGGGAGGAAGGGGAGGAGGGTAGTACGGAGTCACTTTGGATGCAAATCCAGGATTCCAAGAATAGGATTCTTAGAATGGGAGTGGTGTACAGGCCACCATCTCAGATGGAGGAGTCAGACAGGGAACTAGCGGGACAGATCAGGAGGACTTGCGAGGAGGGTAGTGTGGTGATTGTGGGGGACTTCAACAGGCCAGGAGTGGACTGGAGCACCCCAACAACCAAGAACAGAAGGGAGCAGATACTGCTGGATGCCGTCCAGGACAGATTCCTGCTGCAAATGGTCAGTGAACCAACCAGGTTAGGAAATACCCTTGACCTTGTGCTGGCAAATGGGACTCTGTGAGAGAACTTACAGCGGAGGAACCGCCGTCAGGAAGTGACCACCGCTCAGTATGGCTCACATTGGATATGGGCAAGGAAGGAGTGGAATCTGGCACAATAGTGCAGGACTTCAGGAGGGCTGACTTTGGGAGGATGGGGGAAGTGGTAAAACGGTACCTGGCCAGAATTCAATCTAGTATGGACACTAACCAGAGGTGGGAGCTCATCAAGCTGGGGATAGTGGAGGCAACCAAAACCTGCTGCAAAGCCCAGAGCAAGAAGGCTAGGGCTAAGAAACCGATCTGGTTGAGCCAGAAGGTCATGGAAAAGGTAAGGAGGAAAAGAGCTGCCTTAGGAAGTCAAGAAAACAGGGAGGGGAGGAGTACTTGACAGAATCAAGGAGGTGACAAGGGCAAGGGAGCCAAAGCATCTACGGAACTCAGGCTGGCACAAGGCATTAAGAAGGGGGAGAAGGACTTCTTTAAGTACATCAGGGAGAAAAGGAGCTGTAAGGACCACATAGTAAGGATTAGGAAGGAGGGGGGGGTTGGGTGGAAGCAGGGTGCGATAAGGCAGAAGCACTAAATGAGTACTTCTGCTCAGTATTTACTAAAGAGAAGAGGGGGTGACACCCAAGGTGAGAAATGGCAGAAGCGGGGGAGGGTGACAGATGGGGAAATCATGGAGAGTAGAGTTCGAGAGGGTTTGAAGGCACTAAGGGTGGACAAGGCGCCAGGCCCAGATGGCATCCACCCCAGGGTACTGAAGGAGCTGGCAGAGGTCCTTGCAGGACCTTTGGCAGACCTATTTAATGCCTCACTACATTCGAGGTGTGTACCTCAGGACTGGAGGATGGCTCATGTAGCCCCTCCACAAGAGTGGCCCCAAGGATGAACCGGAAACTACAGACCAGTGAGCCTCACATCCATCGTGGGTAAGCTAATGGAGACCATCCTGAAGGAGAGGCTGGTGGCCTCCCTAGAGGCCAAAGGACTACAGGACAGCAGACAGCATGGCTTCACACGTGGCAGATCCTGCCAAACCAACCTGGTCAAATTCTATGACTGGGTAACTAGGCAACTGGACAGGGGCCATGCAGTGGATGTCCTGTATCTGGACTTCAGTAAGGCATTCGACTCAGTGCCACATGGAAGGCTGGGAAGGAAGTTAGTAGGCACAGGAGGGTGCAAAGCTGGTGAGATGGGTAGGAAACTGGCTGCAGGGAAGGCAGCAGAGGGTGGTCGTGGGTGGGGAGCTCTCACACCCAAGGGCAGTGACGACCGGTGTTCCACAGGGCTCGGTGTTGGGACCAGTAATGTTTGGGATATTCATTGCAAACATATCATGGGACATCAAGAGCAAGATCAGTCTGTTTGCCGATGATACCAAGGTAGGTGCGGTGGTGGATGACCTAGGGGGATGGCAGGGGTTGCAGGATGATCTGGCAAAGCTTGAAACCTGGTCAGACACCTGGCAACTGGGCTTTAATGCCAAAAAGTGCAAGGTGCTGCATTTTGGGATGAAGAACCCAAGGAGGAGTTACCAGCTAGGGAGAGTGCAGCTAGCCCAGACAGTGGAGGAGAAGGATCTGGGTGTGCTCATTACAGGGTTAATGAACAACTCTGCACAATGTAGGAAGGCAGCTGCAAAGGCCAACAAAATGCTGGGTTGTATTGCAAGGGGTATAGCCTCGAGGAGGAAGGAGGTGATTCTGCCACTGTATAGATCATTAGTTAGACCACAACTGGAGTACTGCGTGCAGTACGGGCGTCCGTATCTGAAGAGGGACATTAAGTTACTGGAGGAGGTGCAGCGCAGAGCGACAAAGATGATCAAGGGGCTGGGGGACTCATCATACGAGAGGAGGCTGAAGGAGCTGAACATTTACTCACTGGAGGAGAGGAGAGACAGGGGTGACATGATTGAAACCTTTAAATACATGAAAGGAATAAACAAGATGGGTACAGAGGGGCTGTTCAAAGTAAGGGAGGGGAGGGCCACCAGGGGCCATGATATGAGACTGGAGCGAGGAAGGTTCAGGAGGAAGAGGAGAAGACACTTTTACAAAGAGGGTGGTGGCTGGGTGGAATGCGTTACCTGCTGAAGTGGTATGCAGTAGAACAGTGGACTGCTTCAAACGAGGATGGGACAGGACATGGGGGAGGGTTAATGAAGGGAAAGGGTGGAAGGGAGGGGCAGCTGCAGAATAAGGGGTGCTAGATGAACATTCGAGCAGACTTGATAGACCTCTAGGCCTTTATCTGCTGGTAAATTTCGTATGTTCATATGTAAAACCTTTTCAAAATTTGATACTTAATGCTGAGAGCATTTTTGATAAAAGCGATAGTTTCACTGTCCATTTTATATCTCTTTTTTTCAGAGTTTAAAACCTTTGAGAAACCATACATGGAATTATGATATTAAAAATATTTGTTTCTCTGGAAGGTACATTATAAGTTTTAGTATATTTAACTTAATATACTAAAAGAAAGATTATTTAAAGTTGTTCTTCCTTTTTCTTTATAGAATTTGAGACATTTCAGAACTAAATAAAGATTAAGACGCCTACCCCCACCCCCATTAGCCACCATATGAAGTTTGCAGGTTAGTTCCACCTGCGTTTGAACATTTGTGTTAATTCTATTTGAATATTTAAGTCATTTCTGATTGATTACAATATCAATATAATGAACATTATTTCTGATGTATAATTTTATTTTATAGAATAGCTCAACAGTCTGAAGAAGGAATTATATTTCCGAAACGTTACTGGAATTTGAATTGATGGAGCTTTTGAGAAAAATTCGATTGATATTGATTTAACATGGACTTTTGGAAATGGAATCTCTGATTTTATTAAAAAGAATTATTAAAACAATGTTCCTATCATAAAGACAACAAAATTGATATCTGATAGTGATATATTATTCATTAATTGTGGTTGAGGCAGGTTTGTTTCAGATTAAGTATTCATATTTTCCAATTACCAGTCTCCCCTTATATTTATTAACACAAAAGGAACCTTGGGGAACCTATATATATTTTGATTGTTATTACTATACTTTTGCCTGGTGTACCCTTATCAGGGGTGGTAAGAACAGTATCTGCAGTTTCACCCACTTGTTTTAAGGGTGTAGCTAGTCAGAGCCTGATGAACCCTTTTGTAACTTTTTCTACAACCGCTCCAATCATTTTTCCACTGTTTAGGTGGAAAGGTATTATAAATGTCACATTCTGCAGAAAAATTATCTTGGCCCGGGCAGACAACACACAAGGAGTGTTTGTCAGCTTTGGCAAAGACTTCCCTTTGGTCTATCTGATATAATGTAAACTGGCAGGAAAAAGAAACCACAGTACGATTTTTAAATTTTAAAGTATTTTTTGCGGTTGGTTCTGGAACCAATGAAAGTTCTGATAAGAACCAAGAACCGGTACCAAATGAACCGAGGTTATTGGTTGCTTTTTTACAACTTAATGGTTAATTTTAAAATAATATATATAAACTAAACAAATAACTAACCAGAGTTTAAGATTACAAAAACTCTGGAAATAGAGAAAAAAGCTTGGTTCCCCTGCGGTTATTCAGAAATGGGAAAAACCGAGAAAATAATACAAAAAAACTAAAAACTAACTTAGCAGTTGACAAATTAACAAAAGATAAAGGCAGCAAATGAAAAAATATGTAAAAGATACTCAAGTTCTTTGAATTCAGCACAACAGGAACAACTGATGAGGAGAACACTCAGAGGCATCTGTACTTGTCAGGCAGAGAATGAAATCTGAAGCAGCAGAACACTGGCAGTTGATAAGGGCAGCATTTTAAAATTAGCATGAGCCAAAGCTGTTTCCATCATTAGCATACATTCCATCTCCGGGGCAACTCTACCTAAAGGGATAACTGCGAGAGTTATGAATACGGCTTGACAGGGCTGTCAGTAAGCACGGTAGGGAAAGTACAGTTACGTAAGAAGTAGATCTTCGAGAACAGCTCTTGCAGCAGGTTACACCATTAGGACTGAAGCTGGCAGGCATCAGGACCCCACGGAAAAATTCTAGCTAGCTATCCTCAGCAGGGACCGCCCCCGACGTCAGTCCTGCCTCCGATGTCAGGCGTAGTACATAAGGGGGCGGTCCCGCCAGATTCCCCAGTTCTCCCGCTGGAGACTTCCGGCCGCAGGATGACATCAGAATGGGAGACCGAGGATCCACCGTCAGAAGACAATAAGGGAATAAATCCCTGTTAGAAAAGGCTTAAGCCATGCCTCCTCCAAGAGGGGGAAGGTGGGCAGGAAAGTATCTGCTGCAAGAGCTGTTCTAGAAGATCTACTGTTACGGTAAGTTCTTGCGTAACTGTACTATCTTACTTCAAGATACAGCTCTTACAGCAGGTTACACCATTAGGACTGATTCCCAAGCAATAGCGCTTGTAAACGCTCAGGGAGGAGGAAATTCAAAAGAACGTTCCAGGCCTCAAATCTAGGACAGGATACCCTGCAGCACTGCCAGGCCGAAGCCTGCTCTTCGCCTTGAAGCGATGTCCAGGCTATAATGCCTGATAAAGGTATGAACAGAACTCCAAGTGGCAGCAACACAAATAGCAGAGGTGGAGACGTTCCGAAGAGCTACAAAGGAAGTGGCCACACCCCTAGTGGAACGTCCCCGGACTGCTCCAGGGAGGGGCTTTCTTTTTGATATCATAACAGTATGATAAGCACCGGACAAGCCAGCGAGACAGGGACTGTTTGGAAACTGGATGGCCCATCATCCTTTCAGAAAAGGAAACGAAGAGTTGCTCCGAAGAATGAAGCTGCTTAGTTCTGCTCAGGTAGCATCTTAAGCTGCGGTGAACATCCAGGGTGTGAAGCATCGCCTCTCCTCTGTTGGAATAATTAGGAAAATAAACCGGTAGGTCAATATCCTGATTGAGAGTGAGTGTGGAAACCACCTTAAGTAAGAATTTGGGATTCGTCCTCAGGGAAACTCTGTCCCTGTGGAAAACTAAATAAGGCTCTTTGCACATGAGAGCCTGAAGCTCAGAAACTCTTCTCGCTGACGTAACAGCAACTAAAAATAACGTTTTCCACGAGAGAAAATGCAGCTCGTAATCAGCGGCAGGTTCAAAGGGGGTGAGCGTGAGTTGCTCCAGGATAAAGAGCAAATCCCATGGAGGCACCGGGTTCTTAATGGCGGCCTAAGTGCAATACCCCTCTCAAAAATTCACGACAGGCGTCTAGCTGTGCCACTGTGCGCTGACCTACTGGGAGGTGAAAGGCTGAAATGGCACAGAGGTGCACTTTAATAGAGGAGTAGGCGAGGCCCGAACGAAAAAGGGAAAGCAGGTAGTCTAACACCTCTTTTACTGGACAACCTAAAGGGGAAAAGCCGCGTGCTTGCGACCACAAACAGAAGCGGCGCCATTTCATGGCATACGTTGCCGGCTTTCTGGCTACAGCAAGAACATCCGCAACCTCTTGCGAGACCCCGTGACGCAGGATGGCTATGTCTCTAGGAGCCATGCATGCAGGTTCAGAGAGCTAAGTCCGGATGGACCCGCGAACCTTTCTCCTGAGACAATAGGGTGGGAGGTGAATGGCAACGGAGCGGAGGTTCCCAGGACAGCTGAATTAGCAAGGGAACCAGATCTGTCTGGGCCAGAACGGGCCACTAGGATCATTGATGCATGCTCCTGCGCAGTTTGAGAAGAACTCTCTGGATCAATGGGAAGGGAGGAAAGCGAGAGGAATCTGTCCTACCCAGGAGAGGGACAACGCTGCTCGCCAGAAAACACCAGGCCCTGGATCTAGCGAGCAAAAATTGGGCAGTTTTGCGTTGGATGGGGAGGCGAACAAGTCCAAATCTGGAGTTCCCCATCGAAGAAACAGATCCTCTACTACCTCTTGAAGAAACTCCCACTCGTGGACTCTGGCCTGGGAGCAACTCAGGCCGTCTGCAATTGTGTTATCCACCCCGGGAACATGTACTGTGATCAGGTTCGCCGTGTCTGATTACCCAATCCCACACTCTCATGGCTTCCCTGCAAAGGGGATAAGAGTGTGTGCCTCCTTGTTTGTTGAGGTAATACATCACCGCCGTGTTGTCTGTCTGAAGCAGGAAAGTGCTCGGCGGGATCTCTGACTGAAATGCCTGCAGGGCATAAAGGACCGCCCTCATCTCTAGGATGTTGATATGAAGATGGGCCTCCAAAGGCGTCCACGTACCCTGAGACTTCACCCCGTCCAGGTGTGCACCCCACCCTAGACCTGAGGCGTCTGTAGTGAGGATTACCTCTGGGGACGGCGCTACGAACGAGACACCCACAGAGAGTGTCCCTGGGTCTAGCCACCACTGCCAGTCTCGAATCGCGGTGTTCGTGATTCTGACCGGATGCTGCAAGTGGTCTTGCCTTTGGTCCCATTGCACCTTGAGCATCCACTGAGTTACCCGCATGTGGAGCCTTGCGAAAGGGACAGTAGGAATGGCCACAGCCATGTGTCCGAGCAGTCGAAGGACCGACCTGGCTGGGGCAGTCTTGATTCACGAAAAGCTCCCTGATGAGGGATCTGATGCGCCCGCCTGTCGCCTGGAAGAAATGCTCTTCCCTGAACAGTGTCCAGTACTGCTCCTATGAACTGCAGCTTCATGACGGTACCAGGAGGGACTTCTCGTGGTTGATCAGGATACCTAGAGAGCGAAACAGGTCCTGGGTGTCCTGGATCGCCCGTAATAAAGCCTCTCTGGAGGTGGCCATGAGAAGCTAATCGTCCAGGTACGGGAACACATAATGGCCCTGTCTCCTCAGAGACGCAGCCACGACTGCCATGCATTTGGTAAAGACCCTGGGTGCCAATGACAGCCCTAAAGGAAGAGCTCGGAACTGAAAGTGAGGGCCGAGGAACTCGAAGCGCAGGAACCTCTTGTGCGCTTGAGCTATGGGGATGTGCAGGTAAGCGTCCTGCATATCTAGAGACGCTAAAAAGGCGTCCTGCTTCAGCATGGGGATAAGACCTGGAAGGGTCACCATGCGAAATCTTTGTAGACGAATCGACAAATTGAGGTCACTGAGGTCCAGAATTGGACGGAGGTCCCTTTTTCTTTGGAACCAGGAAGAAGTGAGAATAGTACCCGTGTCCTCTCTGGTTCTTCTGGGACGAACTCTATCGCTCCCTTTTGCAGAAGCGCGAGTACTTCTTGTCTGATCAATAACTTGTGCTGGCCTGAGTACCAGGGGAGCAAAGGAGACCTCGAGGGTGGCTTTCCCGCAAATTCTATAAAGTGGCCTCTTGCGACCAACTGTAGAACCCATCTGTCTGTGGATATAGTCTGCCATCCTGGCAGGAAATTCACAATGCAACCCCCGACCATGACGTCCCGTCGATCCTGAATGGTGGGGGCCGGGAAGGAGTCAGGCTGTAGCGGCTGAAGGTCCCGCTGGCTGGACCAGCTTAGGAGTGCGCTGGCCTCGGCCTGTAGGTTGTTTCCTCTGGGCTCTGCGAAAACCGGAGCCCCTCTGTTGTGGAACGGAGCGGGACTGCTGTCTCTGCATCCGTCCATGAAATCTGCTTTGGTTCCTACGAAAGGAACTAAGCTTGGGCCGGTACATGGCCTGGACCGACCTCACCGCCCTCCCGGCCTCTTGGAGTCTGGTAATGATCTTCTCAGAGGGTTTACCAAACAGAACTTCTCCCTCGAATGGAGCATCCAGGATGTTTTTCTGGACATCCGGTAAACGGAGACATGGAGCCAAGAGTGTCTCCCGAGGCACACGCCTGAAGCTGCTGTTTGGCCGAGGAGTCCGCAGAGTCAGACATGGGTCAGAGTACCTGGGTTCTCACTGCCCGAATCCCATACCGAGGAGCTGAAGCATCTCCTCCTTCTGCTCACCTTCCGCCAGTTTCTCAGCCGCCTAGACTTGTTCCCACAGGGCATTTTGGAATTGCACCATGTGGGTTAAATAATTAAGGATCTGATGGCGCATGTAGCGGAAGACACATGCGCTTAACCCATGGAGTCCAACTGCTTGGACTCTGGGTCAGGTGGCAGGGTGCTCAGATGTTGCGGTCTCTGGGACCGGTCATGAGAGGCTGTGATGACCAGAGAATCGGCCTGAGGGTGCTGAGCCAAGTACTGGTCTTCTCTTGGAGCCTTGTACAGGCGGTCAGCCTTCTTCGGCATCGCCGGAGCGAATGTGATGCTTTCCACGCAACCCTTGGTGACGCCCACGAACGTGTCCACCAAGGGGTGGCACCACCACAGGCTTGGGGTCCTCCTGCGAAGAATTGCGCAGGCGCAACTTTTCGGGTCTAACTCTTCCGCAGATCCCATCCCATGTTCTCCTGGATGTGTCTCATAATATCCGAGAATGAAGGGTCATCCGGAGGAGACCTCGTAGCTCCGTGGGTCGGTGAGAGGGATGGAGAGGAGATGGGAGATCTCGATGACGAGAGGTGATCTCGTGTCCTCCGTCAAGGCGAAGGCCGCTGCCTGGGCTCTTGGGACTCGTGACCCAGAAGAGGATCTGGACGGAGGTCTCTTCTTTCTGATCTCCCTTGAGGGGTCCTAGGCTCCGGGAGGAAGTAACCGACCTGCAGACCCAGATGGAGAAGGAGGCGAGGAACGGAGGGACAACCGGTGTGAGGAGGAGGAGGAGGAGGAGGAAGCGGAGGTGGCGTGGGAACCATGTCCTTTGACGGTATCCCTACTAGAAATGAACAGCTCCTTCACCTCTGAAAAGGAAAATCCACGACGCTGGGTCGCCGTGACGGTCGGCAGGTCCCGCGCCGGCCCACAGGGGCTGGGTATAGGCGAAGGTGCCCTGGGAGTCTCAACAGGACTGGGGTCGCCCGTCTGGTCTTCGGGCTGAGTAAACTCCTCCTCAGTGATGGTCTCCTGACCGACGTCGGTCGGAGGCGTCGGGGTCCTCTTCTCAGCAGGAACGGGAGCCGTTCCCCCTACCGGCGTCCGATGATGAGAGTGCCTGGCCGGCGACAGTCCCTTGGCTGACGACGGCTCTGGGGATCTATGGCGAGAGGCAGACGACGGATGAACCGGCGTCGGGTCCCGCGCCTTTTTGAGCGAGGTAAGCTCCTTGGTCTTCCTGTGGAGCGGCGGAAGGGAGGCAGACCTGACGCTGGGTTCAGGATGGCGGGAACCCGACCTATGGTGATGGTGGCGATCCCCCGACTTAGCCAGGGCCTTGGAGGACGAGGAAGGCCTGGGAGTCTTGGCCTGAGAAGAGGCAGAAGATTTGCTCACCGCAGCGGGGGGAGGCTGAGAGCTGGCCCGGGAAGGAGAGTGGTCGGACCTGGAGCCAGAGCTGCGGGAATCAGAGGCTCTAGACGGGACCTGGAGGGCCTCCTTATAGCTTCTCGGTATGTGGGCCTTCTGCGAAGAATCCCCTTAGAAGCCATGGTCTTAAGGCGCTCTCTAACAAAAAAAGCCTGGAGGGCCTTCTGCGCCGGATCCAGGTTCTGCTGTTGAAGCCCTGGCAAAAGGAGCAGGACCGGTGTCGTGGGTCGGGCCCAGGCACAGGACACAGGCAGAGTGCAGATCCTGAATGGGATCTGCTTCCCACAGGCGCATTCTAGAGGAGCGACCGGAGGTCGGAGAGGACATCAGAAAAGACTGGATCCAAAGAACTAACTTCCAGGAAAACACTTTCTAACCACGCTGCTATGCGCTAGAAAACGAACTGAAGGGTCGAGATACAAGTCGATTTCATGGGAAATAATCTGGGGAATTCATGAACCGCCTTTATGTACTACGCCTGACGCCGGAGGCGGGACCGATGTCGAAGGCGGTCCCCGCTGAAGATAGCTAGCTAGAATTTTTCCATGGGGTCCTGACGCCTGCCAGCTTCAGTCCTAATGGTGTAACCTGCTGCAAGAGCTGTATCTCGAAGTAAGATCTGCTTATTTACTATAAGTTGCACATGAATGTCTCCATTGTCGCGCATCTAACCCAGGGACCCCTACCCTGTGAGTTTCTCCACACACTTCTCCTACGTGGGAACACTAATAAGGTGCATTTGGTGAGTGCCTATAACCCCCCAAGGGGGGATTGCTGGGGTTCTCAACCCTACTAGAGCAACTCAGGGACAAGGTTGGCTCAAGCAAGCTCCTCATCCTAGGTGACTTAAACCTCAACTGGCTGGGGCCCAACGCTAAGCTGATTGAGCCACTGCTCCCAGGCCTCGCCCTCAGTCAGGTCATCACGGAACCCGCCAGGCTCTCCCATTGTGGTGACAAGGGGACACTTATAGACTGGGTTTTGAGGAACTGTCTTAAAAAAATTAACTCAGGGTACTTTCTGACTCCATCTCCGACCACTCGCCGATCTACTGTATGTGGGGCTCGAACCTGTCTAAAGTCCCCTGTAGAGGGATCCAAATGAGAGACCACTCTAAACTCGTAATCGCTAACTACCTTGAGGACCTACAGGGAGTTGACTGGTCCAGCGTCATGGCTACACATGACCCCGTCAAAGCCCTAGACCTCTTCATTGCAGCATTTGTCCCACTCCAAAACAGGCATGCTCCCCTATCTAAGAGGAGAGTCAGAGGTTCGGTCACGAAGTGGCTCCATAGCGAACTCTTCTCCCTTATGAAATGGCGAGACAAGTCCTGGGCAAAATACAGTGTATCTTGCAACCAAAAAGACCTCCAGGAGTACCGCCAGCTAAGAAACTCCTGCAAACGGGCCATACGTGCCACAAAAAATAAGTACTGTAGCGTTGCCCTGCTTGCCGCTGCAAATGACCCCTGACGTTTCTGGAAAAACGTAAAAAACCTCATCGGGGGATCAGCCAAGGAGCAAGTCACTGACATGCTCATCGGGGGAGCCAACTGCAATAACCCCCTAACCACTGTCACCTCCTTTAACCGCATGTTCATGGACCTACCGGCTGCCACCCCTCCCCAGTCTTCTACCCCAGTACCCGCTTGTGGGCCTCCACCCCCCATCCACCTTTCTACCTGAAAAGGATCACTGTTGGTAAGATCCAGGCACTCCTTGCTGGTCTCTCTCACCACTCAGGAGCGGGACAGGACAGCCTGGAACCCAAGCTACTCAGCCTGGTGGCTCCTCTCCTCGCCCGACCTGTTGCCCACATCTTCAACGCCTTGCTTATCTCAGGGATCATCCCTGACATATGGAAAGTTGCCAAGGTTGTCCCTGTCATGAAACATGGCGACCCTAAAGATGTCAACAATTATCGTCCTATTGCCGTACTATCGTCTGCCTGCAAGCTCCTGGAAAAGGCTGTCGCCTCGCAACTCTCCCACTACCTCCAGGGATACAATGTCCTTTCCCCATCACAGCATGGTTTCAGAAAAGGCCACAGCACCTCGACAGCTCTTGCTGAGGTCACCTCCAGGATTAGGTCCGCAACCTAACAGGGCAAGTTGACTGGAGCTATATTCGTTGATCTTTCCAAAGCCTTCGATCGTGTGGACCACCCCCTCCTCCTTTCCACCCTACAGACCCTTGGCTTCTCCCTCCGTGCCCTCGAGTGGTTCTCCAACTACCTTGGGGGCAGGCAGCAACTCACCTGTTTCAATCGAACCCTCTCAACCCTCTCACCCGTGAACAGTGGGGTACCACAAGGGTCCGTCCTTGGACCCATCCTGTTCTCCCTGTTCATCAATGATTTACCCTCTGCCGCTACAAAAGGGCACCTAACCCTTTACGCAGATGACCTGGTCATCCTAGCCAGCTCGCATGATGCCACCAGCATCAATACCCAGCTCAACTCAGACTTCTCCCGTATCAGGACATGGCTTGATGGGCACAAACTCACAGTCAACTTGAAGAAAACTCAGGCCATGCACTTTGGCTCAGTGGCCAAAATTTCCTCCTGCACGACGCCCCTCAAAATTCATGGGTCTTGCGACTCCCTCCTGCCAACAATTGACTCTGCCAAGTACCTAGGAGTTACCCTCGATCCTCAATTAGATCTCTCCGGTCACATCAGGAACACATGTAATGCTACAAACAGCAAGCTTGGCCTAGCATACAGAGCAAAAGACTGCCTTACCCCCACTGCCAGGCTGGCCATAGCTAGGGGGATACTACTTCCTACTCTCTCCTACGGACTCGTTGCCTTTGCTCCTGTCCCATCCTCAAGCCTTGCAAAGTGGGACACCACGTACAACATCTGCCACTTCGCACTCTTGGCTCCCCGTCTCACACAACACTGTACGCTCTACTCTCGCCTGGAATGGCTTCCCCCTGAAAAACACTGTACCAACATCCTAGGAAACTTTGTTGACAATATAGTTCGAACGTCCACTCCCGCGTCACTCATCCTTCCCCTGTAATGCGCTTCCCCCCGTCTACCACCTCAGGTCATGCGTGTCCCAGACTCGCCTGGTCCCCAAGACCCGCACCCTTGCAGGCGATCGGGCATTCACTGTCCACGCGCCAAAACTGTGGAACTCCATTCCGGAACAAGTTTGTGCTTCCCCCTCCCATCCCTCCTTCAAAACATCCCTCTGGAACTTCCTAAAAGCTGGTGTGACCTGCCTGTGTGCCACTTAATGCCCAGTCCCACAGCCCTCTTACCTTCACCGGTAACCCTGCTAGGCACTTACTGTCCCACTACTGAGTTGCAATTATTCTAATTGTTATGCTATGTACTGTTTTTCTAAATTCCTAGGGTATGTCGTCTTGTTTTATACCCCCACGATGCTTCTTTGAGCCTGTATATACCTTATGCTGTGTTACCCACTGTTGGAGCATTTATTCTAATTGCTATGCTATGTACTGTTGTTCTAATTTCCTTGGTTATGTCTTCTTGTTTTTACACCCCCCACGATGCTTCCTTGAGCCTGTATGTACCTTACACTGTTTTTACCCACTGTTGGAGCATGTTGCTCCAGTTTGTAACGCTGACTCTATATTTGTTTCATGGATACCTTGTAAGTCTCCCGGGTCGCACCTGAAAATAGGCACTAGCTGTCTAGTGTACTTACCTGGTTACCAAAAGCAAATAAATAAATACTGGAGAATTCATGGGGTGAGAAGTGCATGCCCTGGTAAACCGGATTCTTCCAGTTTACGTTCCTAGAACCTTTCAAAACGTATTCCTAGGCATATATATACTCCTAAAGATATAAAGAAGCTGGAAGCATATTTATATAGGATCATTATTGCCGTAGCTCATAAATTAATCACTTCTAAATAATGTCACCTACTATAGGAAATGTGATTAATAAATTGAAAGATGTTAGGCAAATGGAAATACCAACAGCCACTTTTAACTCTCAAGAAGAATTCTTTAAAAATCAATGGAGGCCACAATGGAATTTTGGAACTCTTGGATCCTAAATTGCCAAATGGACTACTTTTGTCCATTATATTTCTGTATTTACTTATGCCCAGATAAGTGTAATTGTCTGTTGTAATGTCCTTTTTAATGATTGCCTGTGTCTGTACTCAACACAGATGTTGTGTGTTTGTATTTGTGGAAAACCCGAATAAAAAGTAAAAAAACAAAACAATGTACAAGCCATGTCTAGCTGGGCCACAGTACTACCATCAATGGGCACACTGAAGGCTGATGTAGCAGACAAGTGCACTTTAGTAGAAGAGTATTGTAGGCCAGAGTCTCACCAGAACAGCAAATACTCAACATCTAGGCCACTGGGCAAGTGAAAGTTGATCCAGGTGGTGGGAAGTGACCCACGGCGCAAAACGCTTCCACTTCATGGAGCAGGTAGCCCTGGTAGTGTTTCCTGAAAAGCCACCAGGACATCAGCAACTTTTAGAAACATTCCAAATCTTGCAATGGCTATGTCCTCAGGGGCCAGGCATGGAGATGGATCGACTTTAGGTCAGACTGGGCCACAGTACCATGGTCCTCTGACAGCAGGCCCTTGCATAGTGGCAAATGTGCTGGAGAATCCACTGCCAATTGCTGCAGTAAAAGAAATCATATCTGATGTGGCCAGAAGGGTGCCACAAATATTAGAGTGGCCCCACCATTTGGAGCTTGATTAGCACCCCCTGAATCAGAGGAAAGGCATAGAGGAACCCGCCATTTCCAAAAGAGACACACTGCATCTTGCCAGAAAACTCCAGGCCCTGGATCGAGCGAGCAGAAAAGCAGCAGTTTTGCAAAGAGTGGAGACACAAAAATGTCCAACTCTGGACGACTCCAGCTGTCGAACATGTCTTCCACTACTGAGGTCAGCAGCTCCCACTTGTGCATCCTGGACTACGACTAGCTTAGGACATTTTGGATGCCTGGAACATGAATGGCAATGTTCTACAGTGTTCTAGAGCCCAGTACTAAACCCTCATCACCTCCCTGCTCAGGAGGTAGGAATGAGCCCCTCCTTGCAAATTTTGTACACTACACTGAGGTTGTTCATCTGCAACAGCAGAGGCCCGGGGGGACAGATGGGTCTTAGAAGGCTTGCAAGGCATAAAGAACAGCCCTCATCTCTAGGATGTTTATGTGGATGAGGGTCTCCACTGTGGACCACATCCTTGGGTTCACTG
Source organism: Neoceratodus forsteri (assembly GCA_016271365.2). NCBI lineage: Eukaryota > Metazoa > Chordata > Ceratodontiformes > Ceratodontidae > Neoceratodus > Neoceratodus forsteri. Next base: position 511,303,686 of record CM028132.1, read on the forward strand.
AGAGCCTAGATGTGCCCACAGCCCAACCCTGAAGCGTCTATGGTGAGGACTTGCTGGGGGGGGGGAAGATGAGTAATAGGACTCCTTTCAGCAAGTTGCTGGGGTCCATCCACCACTGAAGCACCCTGCAGACAGGGGAAGATACTAGAATCTGACATACTATATTGTCTGTGCGCTGATCCCACTGGACTCTCAGGTCCACTGGGGGATAATCATGTGCAGCTGTGCCATAGGCACTTTGGCAATGGTGTCTGCCATCAGGCCCAACAGTGTCAGGAATGTACTGATGTGACATACCCACTTTGAGAGACCAACCGAGCCTGAGCTATGAGGCGTTCTGCCCTGACCTGAGGCAGGAAAGCTAAGCCTTGGGCCATGTCCAGAACTTCCCCTATGTACTGCAAGCACCGACAAGGGGCCAGGATGGACTTGGGCAAGTTGACAGCGATCCCCAAGGCACTGAACAACCACCTGGTGCACGTTAGGGTCAGAGATAGCTGCTCCTTGCACACAGCTTTGAGCAGTCAGTCATTTAGATAACAGAAGACATACATTCCCTCCCTTCTGAGGGCTGCCGCTGTGACGCTTGGACAGCTGGGTCTGATTACTCTATGATTTTGTTTTGTAAAATAAAAATATAGTGCGATTGTCTGTCATGAGAAAGGCTGTACTCCTGGATGACCTCCCCAGGTTTCACTTCAGCAGATCTCTGTAAGGTGATTAACTTGTAAAAACTTGCATTTTATAGCCTTGTTTAGGATCTGGGTTGTTTGAAGCAAGAACTAATATATCCATTTTATGACGTCCTCAGGAAGGGTAGTTAATTTCAACTGGAGCTGGGAAAATATGTTACAGCTAGGTGAGAAATCTGCTGAGTGGTAAATGCTCCTTTGATGTCTTTGTGAAAGCAGGAAACTGCTCCTGGATGAAAGACGACACTGGAAATTCACAGACTTGATTGGGAAGTCATGTGGGGAAATGAGTTTTGCTGTTGTCACCTATTTGACTTACCTTCTTAAGTATATGACATCCTGACTGTAATTTTTTTAATAAACAGAGGAGGAGCTGGGTGACATCATGGAGAAGGCAGGTTCAAGACAGTGTTTTAATTATGCTGTGAGTGACCTGTAGATAGATATACATGTTTGACTCTGAGGGAGAAACATCTATAGCACTATAAGAAGATAAGAATACATTAGGTAGACAGGCCTAAGTGTATTACTGGTAGGAATTTGCACTTCTTAAACCTTACTGTTTTAAAAGATTGTATGTTTTGTGATATATGGCTCTGTATTTACATTTTTTGTCTTTTTTTAAGTAAACATCTCATTTTAGAGACTACTTGGTGTGCCTTTGAAATTCTTTCTTTGACAAGTGAAGCATATATGGTTACAGTGACGCTGTGCATAGCTTAATGGTAATACAAAACTGGGAAAAGTTAAGAGTTTATTCTGAGGTATTTCACAGTGTTTTTAAGGGTTCATTTTGTACACCTGGTTAGGTGCCCGTAGGTGAAAGATATTTGCCCCCCCCCCCGAAGAGCAGAATTATCTAAGCCTGTACATTGGGTACGCTAGGAAGAGGTTCGCAGTTTGAATCTCTCCAAGAACTTGAGACCAAAGGTTGATTCGAACCCACAAAACAGACAGGAGGGTTACCCTGTTCTGTTAACTGTTCACAATACTGCGCTCGGAGGTTGGCACTGTGGGAGCAGAGGACCTGACCTGCTGAGTAAGAGTTGTGACAGACTGGTTGGCAGCGGTGTGCATAAGTTTGGTAAGTTTGGTATTACAAGCTTTTATTGTTCAGAGTGTTAGCTTGAGACTGTCAGCTCACTTGCAAAAAAAAGAAAAAGGCAGTGATTTATTTTTAAAAGGAAACAAAACTGTGTCACTTGGCTTACAGTCGAGTTCCTACCTGTTTTATTTTTTTTTGTAAAGTGCAAGTCAGAGTAGCTGTAGTTAGGGAAGAAGATGGCTTCCAAGTACAGTGGGCACACTGAGAGTATTTAAAGCAGTTGTGCAGGGACAGAAGAGTCCAATTCGAGGCAAAAGCCACCAAGCAGAACCTCGTGGATGACCTGGTAGTAGCAGATACCCAGAGCACTGAGTCACAGACAGTGACTGTAAGGGGCCGAACCTTGAATGTGGAAGGGCTAGCAGCCAGTGCGGTGTCCAGCAGGGCCACTGTCAGTGAAGGGCCACAGCAACAGGGAAAAGTCACCAGTATCCTGCAGCCAGAAGTACTCAGGCTGCAGACTGAGTTGCACCAAATGGAGCTGGAGTTCCAGGAGAAGAGAGAGAGCAAGATGTGGAATGAGAGAGATGAAAGGTAGGGCTGGAACAGCGGGAGGCTGAGTGTGAGGAGCGTGAGAGCCAGCGAGTTGCAGAGGTGAAGAGGGAACAAGAACAGAGGGAGGCAGAGCGAGAACGCAGAGAGGCAGAGTGAGAACAGCGAGGTGTTGACCGTGAGGAGCGTGATCACCACAAGCAACACGAACTGGAGAAGCTACGACTCCAACCAGAGCAGGTAAGTGGCTTGGGTTTAACTGGGCCTACAGGACTGGGTTACAAATTGAATTCCAAATTAATAGCCGAATTTAAAAAGGGGGAGGATATGGATGCCTTTTTAAATTCTTTTGAAAAGGTTTATACTCAGGCTAAAATTCCTAGACAGTCCTGGAGCTTCCAGCTATCCCCACTACTTACTGGGAAAGCTCAGGATGCATTGGGTCAAATGGACAATTAGGACAGTGATGATTACAGCAAACTTAAAGCTGCACTGTTAAAGAAATTTGAATTAACTGCTGAATCATACAGAGCTAAATTCCATAAGCTCAGGAGAAGCCCTGACATGAGCTACAAGGAGCTAGTCACGAAACGTAGTCAGTTTTTAAAACGTTGGTGAGAAGGAACTGAAGCAAACTCTATTGATAAAATTGAAAATGTGATTTTGTTAGAACAGTTTTTCTGGGCATGCCCAGCCGAGCTAAAAACCTGGCTGGAGGACTGAGATCCCAAACCTGTGCAAGAGGCTGCTGAACTCTCCGACTGCTATGCCAAGAGCAGACCCACTCTGAGAGCGAATGGGGTGGGCGTGGCAGCGCAGAAAGGGAAAAGCACGCCTTCAGGGCAGCTAAAACCGTCGCTGCCTCCACAGAAACCAGTTTAGCCCCAGGTTTCAGAGAAAAGATTTCTCTGAGAAAAGAAATGAATGTTGGTTGTGTAAAGAAACTGGGCATATTGCCAGACAGTGTCCAAAACGGACGAGCATTCATATGTAAGGTGGTGCTAAGAAGGAAGTAGGTTGTTTGTGTGTCCCTGGAAGCATGCCTGTGAACATGAGGGAACACATGCACCCAGTCATAGTGAATGGTGTACAGACACAAGGGTTAAGAGACACAAGGGCGTCCCTGACATTGGTAAAAGGGGATCTAGTAGAGCCTGGTCAGCTTATAATCAATAAATACATCACTTTACTGGTAAGGAGAAAACATTGCCCCTCACTAGTGTTCTCCTAGACTGGGATGAAACAGGGGGAACTGTGCAACAGGTGGCTGTAGCCAAAACCTTAGCAGTGGATGTGATCCTGGACAACAATCTCAAACAAGGGATGGTGTGTGCAGTTAGCTGTAGCCAAGCAGCAAGGGAAAATGGTAGTTCCCTGAATCCCACAGAAGCCATTGTGAAAACCACTGAGAGGCTGGTTCCCCAGCCTGTGTCTCCTGATATGGAGATTAATGAAAATTGGTAGAAATTTCCCCAGTAGCAGTTAACCACACAGCTACAGAGGGTTACTCCGAGGAGGGAGGGGTGACCCATTGTCAGAGGGTTGTGATTGACAGTGATCCTGAGTGCCCTGATGCTAGTGCTAGGGACCCTAGTTTAGCGACTGAAGGGGACCTGTCCCATGCCTTGGGAATGTGTGAGGAGTTTGCAGCTGCTCAGAGAAGTGACCCTAGTCTAGAGAAGTTGAGGGCTTGGGCAGACTGACAGAGCACAGGGAGGTGAGGCAGACATAAGGTTTATTGGGAAAATGGACTTGTGTATACTCAGGCTGTGCAGACAGAGGGAGGGATGCTAGGTAGGCAGCTTGTCATTCCCCAGGGGTACTGTGAGCAGTTGCTCAAGATTGTACATGATATTTCCTTGTCTGGCCATCTAGGGATCGCGTGCACTATGTAGCGGTTGGCCCAGCATTTCTATTGGCCAAACTTCACCCAGCAGGTGAAGGAGTATTGCAGGTCTTGTCACCGGTGCCAAGAAAAAGGGAAGGCGGGCAAGAAAACCCAAGCCGCCCTGATTCCATTGCCCATACTGGAGGAGCCATTCTAGAGGGTGGGAATGGATATTGTGGGGCCTTTAAATACCCCCCAGCTCCTCAGGGAAGAGATCCATCCCGACTATGGTGGATTATGCCACCCGGTACCCAGAGGCAGTAGCCCTATCCTGAGGACAGACAAAGTGGCAGATGCCTTACTTGGGATTTTCTCCAGTGTTGAGTTTCCACAGGAGGTTATCACCAATCGAGGGGGTTCCTTCATGTCAGACCTGATGAAATGTTTATGGGAGAAGTGTGGGTTGGTGTAGAGATGCACGACACCGTATCACCCACAAGCCAATGGGCTTGTGGAAAGATTCAATGGTACCCTGAAGTCAATGCTCTGCACATTTGCTGAACAGCATGGGAGGGATTGGGAGAGATACCTTCCCCACCTGTTGTTTGCATACAGGGAGGTGCCCCAAGAGTCGACAGGATTTTCCCTCTTTGAACTCTTATATGGACACCGGGTACGTGGACCCCCTAGACTTGATCCAGGAAGACTGGGAAGGCAAGCACACCACCCAGGGAACTCCAATAGTGGATTATGTCTTTAGGTTTAGGAAAGGCTGAAGGAGCTTACAGGCACAGCCCAGAGCAACCTGGCAGCTGCCCAACAGAAACAAAAAGTGTGGTACAACCGCAGAGCCAGAGCTCGCTCGTACATGGTAGGTCAGGAAGTCATGGTCCTTATTCCAGTCCGGAAAGACAAGCTGCAGGCTGAGTGGGCAGGATCGCACAGAGTGGTTAGGAAGGTAAATGACGTGAACTATATTACAGAGTTGCCTGACAGAAGACAGAAAGGATGTACCATGTCAACATGATGAAGCCATATGCAAACAGGGCTGACATGGTGTTTGCAGTGTGTAGTCCTGGGGAGGGGACAGACGAAGGAGACCCCATTCTGGACTTGCTAGAAGAAAGTATGTGGAAGACCTCTGTGGAGGCAGTTAAACTGTCTCCCCAGCTGACCCTGGACAAGATTCAGAAAGTAAGGGAGATTTTAGCAGACTTTGCCCCATTGTTTAGCGCCGAGCCTGGACTAACCCCCTTAGCGACGCACGATGTGGAGACAGGGACACAGACGCCCATACAGTGGACAGCATATCAGGTGTTGGAGGCTGTCCAAAAGGACATTAGGAGGGAAGTGGAGGAGATGCTGGATTTAGGGGTAATCCAGAGATCCCACAGCCCCTGGGCCTCACCCGTAGTCCTTGTGCCCAAGCCAGGTGGCTCTACTCATTTCTGTGTGGACTGTCATGGACTGAATGCAGTCATGAAGTCAGATGCCCACCCAATGCCCCGGACGGATGAACTCCTGGATAAGTTGGGGGGGTGACTTACCTTACGACTACTGACCTGACCAAGAGGTACTGGCAGGCAGAGTTGACGAACAGAGCTAGGGAGAGGTAGGCCTTCATCACTCCAATAGGCTTATTTGAATTTAAAGTAATGCCTTTCAGAATGAAGAACGCCCCAGCCACTTTCCATAGGTTGGTGAACCAGGTGTAAAATGGTGCTGAGGAGTACGCTGTGGCATACCTGGATGACACTGCCATCTTTAGTACCAGCTGGGAGGAACACCTATCCCACCTTAGGGAAGAGCTGGGCAGGATACTGAGGACCAGGCTCACTGTCAAAGTCAGGAAGTGCCAGGTGGCCATGGGAGACGTGGCATACCTCGGGCATATGGTAGGCCGAGGATAGCTCCGCCCTAATCAAATAAAGATAGAGGTAATCCAGGCATGGCCCAGACCAGAAATGCAGAAGCGGGTCAGGAGTTTTCTTGGGACAGCAGGGTACTATAGAAAATCTGTACCCAATTACAGTGCCCTGGCTGCTCCCCTATCTGACCTGGTAAAGAAAAGGATGCCAAAGAAAATTACCTGGGGCCCAGCCTGTGAGGAAGCCTTTACCAGACTGAAGGTGGCACTGTGCAGTACTCCTGTTTTGACAATTTCTGACTATAGCAGACCCTTTATAGTTCAGACTGACTCCTCAGATGTGGGTATTGGGGCAGTACTGAGTCAGGCATCCAGCCAAGGGAAGATCACCTTGTAGCATATCTCAGTAAAAAGTTACTCCCAGGGAACAGGCATACTCCACTGTGGAAAAAGAGTGTCTAACCACAGTGTGGGCCCAGTTAGAGCCATACTTGTATGGGCAGCATTTTGTGGTACAGACTGACCAAAACCCCCTGGTTTGGCTGAAGCAGATGGGGAAAAAACAATGGTAGGTTGCTAAAATGGAGTTTTGCTTTGCAAGGGTATGACATGACAATTCTACACAGGGCTGGAGTGAAAATCAGAACTCAGTTGAGTTGTCTCGCGTCTATGAGGAGTGAACTGATTTGGAAAGCTTATCCCTTGCAGGGGATAAAGCCCCAAAATTCAGTCTAGATAGGCAGGATTGTGATGCTTGGACAGCTGGTTCTGATTACTCTATGATTTTGTTTTGTAAAATAAAAATATAGTGCGATTGTCTGTCATGAGAAAGCCTGTGCTTCTGGATGAGCGCCTCAGGTTTCACTTCAAAGGGCAGGATATGTTAACAGCAGATCTCTGTAAGGTTATTAACTTGCAAAACTCGCATTTTATAGCCTTATTTAGGATCTGGGTTGTTTGAAGCGAAGAACTAATATATCCATTTTATGGCATCCTCAGGAAGGGTAGTTAATTTCAACTGGAGCTGGGAAAACTATGTTACAGCTACGTGAAAAATCTGTCGAGTTGTAAATGCTCCTTTGATATCTTTGTGAAAGCAGGAAGCTCCTCCTGGATGAAAGACGACACTGGAAATTCACAGACTTGATTGGGAAGTCATGTGGGGAAATGAGTTATGCTGTTGTCACCTATTTAACTCACCTTCTTAAGTGTATGACATCCTGATAGTATAATTTTTAATAAACAGAGGAGGAGCTGGGTGACATCATGGAGAAGGCAGGTTCAAGACAGTGTTTTAATTATGCTGTTAGTGACCTGTAGAGAGATATACATGTTTGGACTCTGAGGAAGAAACATCTACAGCACTAAAAGAAAATGAGAATACATTAGGTAGACAGGCCTAAGAGTATTAGTGGTAGGAATTTGCACTTCTTAAACCTTACTGTTTTAAAAGATTGTATGTTTTGTGATATATGGTTCTGTATTTACATTTTAAATTTTTTATCTATTTTTAATTAAACATCTCATTTTAGAGTCTACTTGATGTGCCTTTGAAATGTTTTGACAAGTGAAGCATATATGGTTACAGTGACACTGTGCATAGCTTAATGGTAATACCAAACTGGGAAAAGGTAAGAGTTTATTCTGAAGTCTTTCATAGAGTTTTTAAGGGTTCATTTTGTACACCTGGTTAGGTGCTCGTAGGTGAAAGATATCTGCCCCCCAAGAGCAGAATTATCTGAGCCTGTACATTGGGTATGCTAGCAAGAGGTTCACAGTTTGAATCCCTCCAAGAACTTGAGACCAAAGGTTGATTCGAACCCACAAAACAGAAAGGAGGGTTACCCTGTTCTGTTAACTGTTCACAATACTGTGCTCAGAGGTTGGCACACTGTGGGAGCAGAGGGACTGACCTGTTGAGTAGGGGTTGTGACAGCCGCCACCACTGCTAAGCATTTGGTAAATTGTGAGAATCAAACTCAGGTCTGGTCTGCTGGATGTATCAAGCTCGTTCACACCTCGTTCCTCTAACCTCTAGGCTATACTGCCAGTCCAAGAAGGTGGCAGGCTTTATTTAGAGCTATTTTGATATGCCGGAGGGCTGTGTCTGAGGAAGATCCGTAGATGACAATGCCATAGTCAGCGAGTGGGAAAACAGAACTATGTATGGCTAGGTTCAGCGCTTCGGGGTCAGATTGCGTCTATGCCTGTAAAACATGCCTATTCGCCTGTTTATTGCTTTCACGGTTGAATCTACTGTATTTGCTGGGTGTAGGACAGCGTGGAGTCGACGGTTATACCCAGATATTTAAAATGTTGTACTTATTCCAGGGGGGATCCCACATTTGTTACTGATAAGGCAGAAGGACTTATGTTTGCTGTGGATGCTGGAGAACAGCATGGTCTTCGTTTTTTTGTAGTTCGTAGTTCAGTATCAGCTTTTGGTCAATGAACCATTTTTCGGAAGATGCGAAGCCTTGCTGTAGCTGGTCCTGAAGGTGTTTTGGATGTGGGTTACTAGTAAATATCACGGCATCATCTGTATATAGTAGGATGTTGCCACGACAGAACTTCGGTAGCTTATTCAGAAAGATGCTAAATAATATCTGTCCCAGAATGGATCCTTGAGGGACTCCAGATCATATTGTTCTACTATCAGAGATGACGTCTCCAATTTTTACTTGTTGGGAGCGATTGGTTAAATAGCTGCAGAACCACTTGGTGGTGTCTGAGGAGAGGCCAATTCTGGTAAGCTGGTCGATAAGTATTGTATGGTTAATGGTATCAAAGGCCTTGGTTAGGGCTATGAATGTTGCCCCAACCAAGAGCCCTTGTTCCAGTAAATTCCAATAGAGCAGTGATGGTACTATGCCCACGCCTAAACTCATGCTGTTGGGCACATTGCAGCTGGTAGGTTTCCAGGTACTCCTCCAGCTGGTCAGCCACAATGCGCTCCAGGGCTTTTGAAAGTGGTGGGAGAATCAAAATCGGGCGATAGTTTCCATGCTGTGCCCTATCTCCAACTCTTATGTACTGGGGGTGGACCTAACAGATTTCCATCTCTGTGGGAACTATAAAAGGTTAAATAAAAGGCTGATTATTTTATTAAGAGGAGCTAAGATTTCTTCAAGTGTGAGGTTGATAAATTTGAGATCCAGGGAATCCCCACTGTATCTGGATTTCCCTAACACTTTCTTAAGACAGCGTTTCACTTCACATTCAGAGATGGACTTGAAATAGAATGGAGAGTGGTCATGGCGAGGATCCTGGTTCAGCAGGTTGTTACTAGTGGTGGCAGGGTTGAAAAAGTTGGGTGGGAGGACACTGCTCAGATCTGAGAATGACTTGTTGAACATGTCGGTGATGACTTTTGGGTCCCATGATGGGGTTCTTTGTTTTGCAGTTTGGACCACTCTGGTGCACTCATTTCTTGCCGTTTTGTAGTTTTGGAGGTTGGATTGGGTACGAGAGGCCCACGCCTTGAGCCAAAGGTGATCCCTAGATTTTAAGAGTTCAATAAGGGCAGGGGTAATCCATTGATTGCTGGCACCCTTTACTTTTCGTGTTTTTAGAGGGGCATGTTTGTCACAGATTGCATTGAATCTACTTATGAACTGGTCAAGTGCAGTGTCAACATTGCTGGTGTTATGAACATCAGACCAATCTTGATGCCTAAGGTCAGCTTTCAGCTGCTCCAGGTGGCCCTGGATTAGAACCAGATTGGTAATGGTTATAGCAGGGGGGTTGCAATACTTATTGGACCAGTGGCAAGTGACGGGAGTGGTCACTAAGGCAGTCGGGGAGAACAGTGGCATCTGTTATATGCTCTGGCTGATTAGAGAGCACCCAGTTCAGAAAGGTACCAGACCCAGCTTGGTAATTTAATCTTGTAGGAATCTCAATGAGCTGTGAGAAGTGGATGGTAGACAATGCATCCTTGTGGGCAGCAGCTATGGAGGAGAGCCAGTTGATAGTAAAATCACCTAGCATTAGTATTTCAGACTGCAGGCACAGGTTGCGTAAGCTGTTCATCAGGGATGTGAACCCAACTGCGGTATGCTTAATGCTTACAAACACATTATAATAAATGCCACAATTTACTAAGAAAAGAGGCATAACCTAGGAAAAGTTCAATAAAGAACAACCCAAATATTTATTAGGAGTGTATGGAAACTGAAGTTTTTTTCAGTAACTTCTTTATGCTCCATGTTTTTCCATTCTCCCCCGGTGCAGAGGAAAGGGACATGCAATGGTACAAATGGTGGCGCCACACATGCTCCCGTGCGCAGCACGCCAAGCATCTAGTCCGCCTCCCCACTGTAGTATCGGTTTGCCACCCCGAGCCAAGGCTAGGGGGCCAGGCTAACACCGGCCACTGATCCCCTCCTGCCCTGGAGGAGGAGAGCAGTTCTTGGGATGCTTGATCCCCCTGCCAATCTCCGACTCCCGAGGGCACTCTGGCCCTTTAGTCATCGGCACCACATGTATTAAAAATTGGATTTCAACTGAAATCCCAAAAAGGACCTAATAATGATTTAAGACTTATTCAATGAATTAGCAATTTGGTGTTCTCTTATCTTGATCTCTAATAATTTCTATTTGAGAACATTCCCATTTTGGCACTTATTTCTCCCACTACTGGTGAAAGACGGAACTCTATTGAATTAAGGGGAATTTGTGTGGTTATGGGTAATGGGGATGGAGATTTTATTTTCCCTTTCCTCATTTTCCTTCCCTTTTTAGGGAGGTTAGGATGGGGATATAAGTCAATCAGTGTTTTTTAAATACATACAAAATCTTTTTAGTAAATAGAATTCTATTCGGTAATGATCACCAGTAGGCAGATACCACTTGGGGGTTATTGCCTTTACCCTACTTTTCAGTATGACTCAGCAATAACCCCCACCTCCTTTTGCCCTCGCTCCTTCTTCCCTTTTCACTCTATATATATATATATATATATATATACACACATATATATATATATATATACACACACATATATATATACACACACACATATATATATATATATATATATATTTTATCATAACTGCTAATTCAGCAAAGTCTTAAATCAGGTCCTTTTGGAGATTTCAGTTTAAAAGTTCAATTTATAATACAAAAATTCAATTTCCATACACACCTAATAAATAATTGGATTGTTTATGGAGATTTTCATAGGTTATCTCAGTAAATCGTAGCACTTGTTATACTGTGTTTGTCAATGTAGTAGATAGAGCTTATGTCTATTAAGGTTTGTAAACACCCCCTTGTAATAGAGATCTATTATGGGTAATGGGCTACATTATGAATCTGAAGTTCTTATAAGGCCCATAAATGCATTATTGCCATTAGAATGGGAAGACTCCATTCTCAAGCAACCACTGTATATTTAGAATGTATTTTGGGAATTTTTATGCACTTTATTACTATACAGCAGTTATTTGGTGGTTGTCACTTTAAGACAGCTCATGCTATAAATATGCAAATAGTGATTGTGTAACTCCACCCCCTGATGAAGAGGCAGTGCATCCTCGAAGTGCCGGGGACACTTCTTGCTGGTGTATGGCTTTCCAATTAAACCCTTTTTGGAGCACCATTTGCCATAGCAAGTGCCATTTCCTTTTGTGCATGTTAAGCATTCTGCATGCCCAGGAAGCATATCCAGTCCCGTTGTCCCAGGACAAGCAGCACACCTTACAGAGTTATCACTCTGAACTTCCTGTACTGAACTCAGAAGTTTAAATCCCCTTTTCCAATTCCAGAACAGGGCTCAGATCCCCTGTAGCTTTTGGGACAAGGAAGAAAGGTGACAGAACTATGTGTCCCTTTGATGTCAAGGCACTAGTTCTATGGCTTGCAGTAGTGTGAGTAACTCTGGTATGTGTTTTTAAATATCATAATATTATTTGAATTACAGCGTGGGGTAGCGTGACCTGAGACTCCACTTCCGGGTCTCTTTGGCTATTTATAGCCTGCCCTGCTGCGAGCGCTTACTTGCTGCATAAGCTCTGAATGAAACATTCCTCAAATGCTTGCTAAACCCTGATAAAACTGTTGTTTTGTTTTAACATTAGCTGTTTGGAGCCCTAGCCAACTCTTGGTTAGGAGGAGGAGGAGTTGTAGTCTGAGGTTTACTTCCTCACTACACCTCATTTAAAACTTTAACAACAGTGCCTATTTTATTGTTTTGATTGGAGGCTTATAAAACTACTAATAGCACAGTCTAAAGTGTTTTTAAATATCAAAATATTATTTGAATTACAGCGTGGGGTAGCGCGACCTGAGACTCCACTTCTGGGTCTCTTTAGCTATTTATAGCCTGCCCTGCTGTGAGCGGGACAAGCACGAGCGGGGCATGCACGCGTGCGTCGTGCGCAAAGACACACGTGTCTGCGTGTGTTATGCGTGTTGGGCATTTGGGAGTTTTACTAAGGGAATAATATTGTATGGTTTCTAGTGTGCAGGTAATATCTCGGGGTAAGCAATAAAGTTTATTAAGTCACCATTGTAATAAAACTCATCAAGCATGGCCAATATTATTACTACAGATGGGAAGGTGGGCACCAAATGTTTATTATGCAATATGTAGGATCTAGAAATAGGGACAGAAAACATTGCCTCTTTCATTTGCAATAAATGTATAAGAATTAAAGAACTGGAAGATGAAATTACAATGTTTGATGAAAGACTAAGAAGTTGAGAAAATAGTCAAAAAGAAACGGCAAAAAGATTACTTATTACTAATGATCCAAATAGACAGGAAACATCTGGTGCAAGCATCACTTATGATTTGAATCAGCCTGTAACTGCTACCAGAAGGAGACCAAGACAAGATGACATTGCCTCTAACTCAGATAATGATTGGTTTACTATCCAATATAGAAAAACTTCTAAAAGGGGTAGAAAAGCTGAAACTTTACAGTTACCAATTCAGAACAAATATGATCCTTTAACAAATGCCATTACTGATGTCATTGAGGATGATGAAACTGCTGTACCTATAATTTTGAATGAGGCATATAACCCTATAATACAAATTAGTAGGACCAATAACCTTTCACAAGGGAATCTTATTAATTTTACTGAAAACCAACTTAATGTTGAATCTAATAAAGAAAAGATGGACATACGAACTTCGAGTCAGGATGGTACTGATGAACCAAAAATCTTTGTGTTAGGTGACTCCATGATATCTAACCTAGATAGAATAATTTGTAACCCAAATAAAGCCACTCAGACACTATCATGCTTCCATGACAGGATTAGTGACATTGCTAAAATGAGTGCAAAGATTTTACAATGTTGCAATGATAAAGATCTAGTTATTATTCATATCGGGGTGAACAACATTTAGCATCAGACCACCCAAAACATCAAAGAGGCACATGTTGGATTGGCAAACATTTTGGCTGAGATTGGAGTCCACACTGTGTTTTCAGAGATTCTCCCAGTACCTAGGGCTAATTATACTTTATACAATAAAATCAAACACATTAATTGCTGGCTCAGAGCATGGTGTCTCAAACAAAACATTAAATGCTTTACTCATTGGGAACAGTTTTATAATAACAATACATACTATGCTAAGGATGGCTTACACTTAAATAGGTTGGGCAAGGAGGCCTTAGGTCAAAAGTTTATAACAGATATAGATATTTTTTGATGCAAAATCCAGGGGCAGAAAGAGCTAGGTTAACAAAAGTTTGCGATCCTAAACTTCCAAATCCTGATTCAACAATTATAAATATGAACAAAATGCTAAAATAAACCTACTTTTATTAAATGCTAGGAGTCTAAGTAACAAAATTGGTGAACTTTTACATAATGAAAATATTGATATCTGTGGTGTCACAGAAACCTGGTTCAAAGAGGACCAATGGGGTCTAAATATTAAGGGTTATACGTTATTTAATAAAAATCATTTATATTCTAAGGGAGGTGGAGTTGCTATTTACGTCAAAGAAAACATAATTTGCTCAGAAATTGGATCAGACAAGGAACCTCCTTTAGGCTTTGAAATTATATGGATTAAAATAAGCAATAAACAACTCCCGGTTACATTAGGGTTATGTTATAGACCCCCATCCATGGACACTGCTAATAATGACAACATGTGTAATTACTTGGAGAATCTTAATTTTAAAACAGACATTATTCTAATGGGTGACTTTAATTATCCTGGTATAAACTGGTCTACTGGTAATGGTCTTAACACACAGGAAAACAGATTTATTAGTACAATGTCACACTTAGGACTAGACCAGCTTGTTAAAACACCGACTAGAAATAACAATATCTTGGATTTAATATTTTCAAACATTAAAGGTGATAATGAGTCCGTCAGCACTATGGTCATTAGGAAACAGTGACCATCAGATAATTAAATGGTCACCAATTTTTTATTAACAAATCTAGTGTTAAAACTGAATTTAAAAATTTTAATAGAGCAAATTATAGGGCAATCAAGGAATACCTCTTGAGGTGGAATTGGGAACAAGATCTAATTGGTTATCTGTAGAGAATATCTGGCAAAGAATTAAGGAGGAAATAAAATTTTGTATCACTGAATGTGTACCAAGTCGGGTCAAATATATTGGACATAGGAGATCTCTGCCTTGGTTCACTAGTAAAATTAAAAGATTAGTTTTAGCAAAGAAAAAAGCATTTAACAAATATAAAAATAATATTTTGGAATCTAACTGGTCTAAATTTGTTATCAAAGCAAAAAAAGCAAAATACGCTATTAAAAAGGCAAAACAGAATCTAGAGTCTAACTTAATCAGTATACAACATGATAACAAGAAAAGGTTTTTCAACTATACTGGCTCCCTAAAAACCTCTCCTACCTTAGTTGGCCCATTAAAAATTAATGATGTTGTCATTAATGATGAACAAACAATGGCCAATAAATTTAATGTTTATTTTGCTAGCATATTTAAAAAAAAAGGTGAGTTTACATGTTTAAAACCTTCTAAACTGGACCCCATAATTCAATTTACTGTAGTTGAAACTTTTAACATCATTGATTCTTTAAAATCTTCAACACCAGTTGGTTCTGATGGTATTCCAGCTGTTTTCTTGAAAAATCTTTCTTATGAATTGGCGGGTGTACTGACCTATTTGTTTAATGAATCACTACAGAGAGGAATAGTGGTTAAAGACTGGTGTGATGCTGTAGTTATTCTTATACACAAATCTAGCTCTAAGAAGGAGCTAAGTAATTACAGACCGATAAGTTTAACCTTGACCATATATAAAGTCATGGAAAGACTAATCCTAGGTAAAATCAGTACACATATTTTGGAAAATGGTTTGACCGATATTTTCCAACATGGATTTCAACCTGGAAGATCATGCCAAACCAATTTGTTAGATTTTTTCGAACCAGTGAGTGAAGCTTTGAACCATGGTATGCCAGTAGATGTCATCTACCTGGACTTTGAAAAGGCCTTTGATTCTGTCTCATATGATACACTATTTAATTGTTTATTAAAACTAGATCTTCACAATTATATGACCAAATGGATAATGCAATGGTTATCCAACAGAAGACAGCGGGTATCTTTGAGGGTTTTTTTTTCCCCATGGACCATGGTTACTAGTGGAGTCCCTCAGGGATCAGTCCTGGGTCCATTGTTATTTAACATCTTTATAACAGGTATGAATATAAAAAATGGTAACTGGATTATTAAATATGCTGATGATGCCAAACTGGGTGGGATTGTTAACAACTCTGAATCTATATCTATATTACAGGATAATATAAACCAAATTTCTGAATGGGTTAGCAATCATAAACTGAAACTTAATATAAACAAATATAAGGTTATGCATTTTGATGGAACAATAGATGCTAATTATTATATTGAGAACAACACTTTAAGTGTTATTACAACTGAAAGAGATCTGGGTGTTATAATTAATAACAAGCTGAAATTTACAGATCATCTAAATGTTACTGTTAAAAAATGCTCCAGATTAAGTAATTGCTTATTTAGAAACATTAAAAGTAGAGAACCATCAATAATGGTTCCACTATACACCAGTATTATAAGAGCTAACTTTGATTATTGTTCTTCATTTTGTACACCCACTCAGAGGGGAGATAAGTTATCTAGGGAGAAGGTCCAAAAAAGGTTTATCAAGAACATAACTGGAATGGGCCAACTGACATATGAGGAAAGATTGAAACAACTAAATTTGTATAGTATGGAATACAGATCAATACGTAGGATCTCTGTCTGCTTTATAAAGCAACTAGGATGAATATTTGTTTGATACCTTGCATTTGAAATGGAACAATACTACAGTCCAAACTCATTGTATAATTTAAAATTACTTTATTTACTAACCAACTAATAAAAGAAATCAATTTATACCCAGCTAATTGTTCCAATATGGAATTCACTTCCTTTTGAGGTTGTAAATCATGAATCTGACACAATTTAAATCTAAATTAGATATATATATATATATATATATATATGAACGATTTTAATTTGTAACCCACCTAGCTTAGGTGGCATGATCCTAATGGGCTTGTCCCTTGATCGTAAAACACCTATGAACCTATGATCTGGAGGGTAAACTGATGGACTTGGTAGAAGCTCTGAAGGCAGTTCCACAAACTCTAGAGTGTGGCCTTGCTCTATGAGCTGTAGGACACAGGTGTCTGTAGTGAGTTCCCCACACTATTCTAGGTGAAGGGGAAAAATGACCCCCCTACCACCACCTCCTGACTTAAAACTGGACAAGGGAGTCATGCTCAAGTGAATCTGGCAGCTGAAGCCGCTTCCCCACTCCTGGGGCTTTTGGGGTCGGCACCTGTGGTAGAGGTAGGGGCTGGCAAGGCAGACCCTGCTCTACGTTTACCTTGATGCCTGGCACCTCACCCAGACCTGCAGGAAGCCTTACAAAAGGGGGGGTTCGGCATCTACTCCTAGGCTGGGTGTGATAGAGGGAATGGACAGACCTTGAAGTCCTCCCCAAGACCTGCAGATCATACAGGATAGTCTGCACATCTGCCCCAAAGAGTTTGTTCCTTGGGGCTGGCAGTATAGCCTAGAGCAGGGGTAGCCAACCTGTAGCTCAAGAGCCACAAGTTGCTCTCAAAGCAGTTTGATGAGACTCCTGAGGGGTTTGTCAATTACATGTCAGGTACACGTCACAGTCTTTTAAATTTGAGAAAAGTCAAAGTACAGGAGCTGAAAAGTGCCCTGAGTGCTCTACAAGTTACTTTTACTAAGCTTGTAAGTAAATCTAATGCTCCAGAGCTGATCTGAATAATTGGGTATGGTACAGGTTGCACATTGTTGTGGCTCACATTTTATTCAGAAATTTAAATGTGGCTCACAACCCTGAAAAGTTTGGACACCCCTGGCCTGAAGGCTAGAGCAATGAGCTCTGAATGAGCTTGGTATAGCCAGCAGACCTGTGTTTGATTCCCACAAACTCCACTCACATACTGCGTGACTCTGACCAACTCATTTAATCATCCCAATGCTCCCAGGTTGCCCATGAAAAAAGGCACTTGTGTCTAGTCTACCTTATCTGGTTATCAAAAGAATAAATAAATAAATGAATGGTACATTCAGGAGGAATTGCTGAACATCAGCAAAAAACCTCGACACCATTAGCCAAGAGTGCCTTCTAATACAGGTGCCAGTAGCAGCTGCTCTGGCTGAAGCATCAAAAACATCATAGGTACACCTCAGGAGGTGCCTGCCTACATCAGCCACAGTCTGAAGAGCTCTGAGCAGTTCCTGCCTCTGAGTACCCCCTGGGAGAGACTGGGCTACTGCTTTAGCCTTTTTCCAGAAGGTATTCTGGAACTTGATCATACGGGCCAGATAATTTGTGATTCTAAGGCCCAGAGTGGCAGAAGCAACGTTCCTCTTACCCCACAGGTCCAATTTCCTAGACTCCTTATCTGGGGGGGAGGGAACTGACGTTCTAGGGCACTTTAGTCCTACCATGGGCAGCTTTCATCACCACTAAGTCAGTCTCAGGTTGACCAGTGAAAAAGAGTTTTCCTGAGGGGGCCTGGTACAGCTTGTCTGCCTTCCTGGCTATGGCCAGAATCATACCTGGCCTGCGCCAGGTGGCTATGGTGGCATCCTCTAGGGCAGCCAGAAGAGGGGGTATCACCCGAGGTGGGGACGCTGGTATCTCTAGATACTTCACCAGACTCCTTTGATAACAGCTTCCTCTTCAACCTGAAACCCCATCACAGGAAAAAAAAAAAAAGTTTTTGGTGAGAGGGACCTCGAGGTATGCACAATGGAGTCCTCAATCCCAGTAGTAGTACTAATGGGCTCTGAAGGAGTCAATGAAAGGAGCAAGGACACTGACGCCCGGGAGGGTACAGGGCATGTCGATGTCACAGACATCGACACAGGAGATGGCCTAAGCGGTCCTGGCATCATAGGGCCTGAAGGAGACAAGAGATGCTGAATGAAGGCCACAAAAGTTGACAGCACTTTCTGGTTAAATGGAGTCTATTCCTGCAATATGGCCTAATTCACTTATTGTCAGACGTTTCGCCTATCCTAACTACTACCTGGCCACTAAACTACATGCGTTGTAATATGTAATTGAATCCATTTAATTGCTCTGCCATGTTTACCAATGTCTCTGTTAAATTCATGGTCAGCACTTACTGTTTTCTGTAATTATGACATGCACTCTCCACTGTCCACATCACCCAGGTCACACTTGGAATCAAGCAGTACTTTGCTCAGCGCGTCTTCCTGGTAAAACTTTTTAATAAATGAATAAACATAGACAGTGAGCTGTATGGCGGAAATACCTTCCAGCACTGACGGCGGTGGCAAAACCCTAACGTCAGTCGGCTAGCACTGGCCATAAAGGGACCAGCGGAGCCTGCTGCCAGCTGACCTTGTGGATCAGAAAGTCAAAGAAGCAGGGCTTGCGATGTAGACAAAGGCAACCCCAATGTTGACGGGTCTTCCCCGACCGTAGAAGGTCCGGCGGAACTTGCTGCCATAGTCAGCCTTGAGAAAGCTGAGGCCTAGGCAGCATGCGGGGTCGACACCAAATTAGTCCACGCCACTGTGGCGGTCAGCGCTACAGAAAATGGAGACCACAAGTGCACATGGGGAGGACAGTGCTTGCTACGTTCCTGCTCCCAGTGAGAGTGTTTCCCTGCAGATTTTTCGCGGGCCTTAAGTATCTGAGAGCCCAAGGGGTTCTCCGGCGACAGAGTAGAGATCTTTCCTTGGAGCTCCTTCTCCATTCTGGTTACCTATTGCTCGAGCAGGAAAAAGTGCAGAGCCTTCTGATGATGACACCAGATGACCTGATTGAAACTCTGGCAGATCTCGCAGGCATTAACATTGTGGCCCAGGCCAAGACAGCAAATACAGATGTTGCGTTCTTCGCTGGAATAAATCTTCATTTTTCAATTTAGCGGATTCTTGTGTTCTCGACATAAATTATATCATAAGTCACTTTTTTTTTTTTTTAAACTTTCTTTTATACTCCCCCTACTCCCTGTGCACAGAACTATCGGGAGTCGCCTATGGCATCTGCCCCTCTCCCTTACCTGGAGCCCATGGGTGGTCACCCTTAGAGCCTTGGTTCCCCCAGATTGGGACAAGGTGTGGCAACCCCCATCCCATCAATAGGCAGGCTTAGAGGAGGAGGCTTCAGGACCTGAGCTTCGGCCTCCTTTGCTGGCCTAGGGGTCGAGGCTTGGGCCGGGTGCGCCAAGCTTGAGCCTGCTGCTGCTGATGTTGCTCTCCTCCTTGATAGGAGGGCTACTAGACCGCAGGGGAAGAGTGCCAAAAAGGCTTCTTCTTCTGCTGGTTCTTGCTCAAAGAACCCTTGGCAGAAATGGCATCCAAGGTGGCACTGGACTGCTCTATGCGCTGTAGGTGATCGGCCACTCCTGGACCCAACAGGTCAGTCCCAAGGAAAGGCACATCAGCAAGCTTATGCTGAGTATCCACTGGGAAGGAGGAAAGCCTCAGCCAAGCCCTGTGGCGGGAGGCCACTTGCCAACGAGCAGGCTGTGGTAGTGTGGGTCCCAATAAACAGATCATACAACCAGACAAGAATCTCCGATGTCCAGGGCCATCTGGAGCTGCTGTTTGGCGACAGCATGACCCTGGTCACAGACCTGCTTGACCGTAGTCTGCATGTCCGAGGGGAGATGAGGAAGGACTTTGTCTAATGACCTGAGAAGGGCATGAGAGAAGTGTGCCACGATGACAGCCGAGCTGGCCTGACGGAGGCCCAAGGAAGATGCCGCATAGACCTTTCAGGCAGAGTGGTCCATATTTTTGGACTCTCTGTCCGGAGGTTGGTCAGTGTCGGCTGAACTGCTAGTATGCCTGAACACAGAGGCGGTCACCAAGCTCTCAGCCGAAGGGTGCTCTGTGAACCCTGCAAAGGACCCCATGGGCACCGCGTACTTGCGGGCCATGCGGGCAGATGGTACTGGGCATGAGGCAGGGCACTGCCAAATTTCAAGGGCCGGGCCAACGATGGTTTCAGCCACAGGAAAGGCCTCCATCGGGGGTATCTCCTCTCTTTAGAATATCTGTGAGAGGGTACTCCTCCTTTTTCTGGATAAATTTCAGGGGCATTCTAGTGGAGTTGGAAATGAGGCGTAGAATCCCCTGGAAGGGGAAAGGGCCTTCCTCCTTCCCTGTGCCAACGGACGACTCATCATCCCCAGGATGAGAGTGGAGCCCGGTGACATCCAAGTCCAAGAAGCCAGGGTACAGCAGCCTACCGCCTAAGACACCCATGATCTGCCGAGGGCAGTCCGGGGTGACCGTGATCGACAGACGTCGGGGAAGTCCGGCATCCTGTCGGTCCTCTTTCGAGGGAGCCCCTCCCACAGGCTGTTTAGGCAGCGGTTCCACTCGAATGGGTGGAGAGACCAAAATAGGCCGAGCCGGGAAACGGGACGGCCCCACAGGCAGAGGAACCGAAAGCGTCAGTTCCAGAGGGGTCGGCTTCGGCCTAGGAGGCGAGAGTCAAGTAATGGCTGGGTTGGGCAGTGGAGCGGGCTTCTGCCTGGTCATGATCAGCTGTTGCCGCATAAGGTCCTCATAGTGCTGATGGAGTTTCCGCTGGAGCCTCTCCTCATCCGAGGAGGATGAGGACAACCTGTTGCATCGCCTCTTCTAAAGCGCTTAGGGCCCTTCCTCGGTCGCTTGTCCGAGGGAGTGATGGACCTCGACCGAGATTGGGCAGGCCAACTCGTTGGTTAAAGAATGGGGGAATCAGTGAAACCCGAGGGTCCAGAACCAGATCCTTAATGGGGACACCAGCAGGCAGGGTCTCCTCATCAGGAAACACCAGGACCGGAGCCTTTTTAAAGAATCGCCGAGCACAGCTGGCGACAAAGGATCGATCGGGTCGAGAATGATCTTGACCTCGTCGGCCACTTCCTCGGTCATCTGACCCAGACGGAAGATCCGTAAAGCCTGCGGCCGAGGAGGCAATCTCGACCCAGGTCAAGACTTCATGCTCATGGGACTGAGACCTCTCTCGGTCACAAGATCGCCTTTGTTGAGATGAAAACGAGGAAGGTTCTTTATCCCTCTTCCGAGGGCGGGAGGAGTGTGAGCCCACGGGCACTTCACCCCGGGTGGGGAGAGACTGGCTTAACTCCTTAAACTAACCTGTAAAGGTGGAGCCTAGATTCAGTGGGATGAAGAAGCTTCGACTGGCTGAAGCATGAGCGACTTCTTCCTCGACGCCTGCATGCCTTCCAGCTGCTCGGCAGAGCCTGCGGCCACAGAAATTGCCCACCCAGCCTCGTTGGACTTCACCGGAGGATTCCTTTTCTCCAGTCTCCCCAGTTTAAGGCATGCCATGCGGTCATCCAGGACATTGGGATCGAAGACCAAGCAATAACTGCAGGACAAGGTGTCATGGCCGACACCCAGGCAGTAGACGCACGCAAGATGGGGATTGGTGTGTGACATCTTTTGGCCGTAAGTACACCGGCGAAATCCCGGGGAAGATTTCTGTGCCATGATCAAAGACGCAAATGCGCGATCGCTAACTCGAACAAGTTTTCATTTCGGTAAAACTGAAGATTTGAAAACCAGGGCCTACAAAATGTGAGAGCATGAGGGAGGCAACCTGTATCTTCCAGCGGAAAGGAAGATCTGCCATCATGGGGCGGAGCCAAGGTATATACCTCCTGGGTGGGTGGAAGGAGCCAGGTTTAAGACTTCCGGCAGATTTAAAGGGGAAAGGGGCAATGCCAAAGAGTGTGGATGAACAACATATCCATGCTCCTAGAAAATACATTTGTGGTGCTTCATCATGCAAAAAATGTATGTAGACATCAAACAGAAATTGGTTAATCCACAGAAGTATCACAGTATACCAAGTATTACAAATGTCACAAAAATCCGTTCAACAGTTGTAAAGTTATAATCACACAAAGAATGTGACGTTTAAGTGCAAATGCAAACAGTAACACCAACGGTGATGCAAACAGAAACAATAACACAAACGGTAACACAGATGAAAAAGCAAATGATAAATGCAAACGGTAACGCAAGCGGTATCGCAAACATAATGGTAATGGTGACACAAGTGTAAACAGTAAGACAAATGTTAATGGTAATGTAAACGTAAGTGCAAAAGCAAATGGTAATGGTAACGTAAACACAAACGCTAATGGTAACGCTATCAGTGATGCAAATGAAAACACAAACAGAAACAGTAATGTAAACAGAAACGTTAATAATGGTGATGCAAACGGCAACACAAACAAGTACAAATGCAAACGGTAACGTAAATGCAAGCACAAACGCTAATGGTAACAGTAACAATAACGGAAACGCAAACTCAAATTTTAACACAACCGCAAACGGTAACACAAAGGGTGATGCAAAAGGAAACAGTAATGCAAACGGTAACGCAAACACAAGCGCATATGCAAACAAACAGTAATGAAAATGTTAATGAAAAACGTAAGCGGACACATAAACACAAATGCTAACAGTAACGCAAACGCACATGCTTTTTGTCCCAAAATGGAGCATTCAGATGCACAGTGAATAGAAAGAATGTGGCCATAATAATGGCTCTTGTACCAGAAAATGAGCACTTGGAATACCAAATTGCTAAATTGCTTATATCTCAGGAACCGTACGACGTAGAAATAAAATTTAAATCTCATATTATTTATGACTTTCTAGGCTAGGTTTGCACTTAGCCCCCTAATAGGTGACTAGGCATTTTTCTGATGAAAAAAAGTTTTAAGTTATGGGCCCTGAAAGTTGCAGCAGACGATGCAATGTTATCCTATGGGGAAAATCGTCAACTTCGGAGTGCCGTACCTTTGCAACCCTGTAATATTTTGCCACCAATCCACCAAAAGGCACATCTGTGGGATATTGGCTTTCTTCTCTCCAAATTTCAGCCCAAAAGACCAAATCGTTCTTTTGCTGCAGGGTGACAAAGATTCCCTACTGTTTTCGGCACAGTGTCGCAAAGTACTATCGCAAATCATTACACTTTCGCTAAAAAAAAAAAAAAAGAGAAAAAAAATCACGAAAGTGTCACATATGTGAAAGTACTTTGCGACACTACGTTTTTCAAAAATCTAAAAATCATATTTCTGGGGTGTTTTACCCCCAAAAAAAGATATGGTTAGCATCCTCAGGGCTCGACTAGCTGAACACGACAAGAATTGTGTCCCTAGAGGGTCCCACATTTAAATGGCAAGTATTTTTCTGACCACCAACTGAAAAAAAAAATGCCTGAATCATGAAAGTAAAAGGGTAATTTACGACAGTAAAAACTGCATTTGTGACACTTTCGAATATTTAAACTTTTTCCATAGACTATAATAGGGAACAATTTTTTTTTTTAATAACTTTTGAACCGTTTAATATTTGTTCACAAAATCTTCGAAAGGCACATCGGGGACCCTGGCTGCATGTTCCCTGAAGATTTTGGATGAATCGTGCAAACCATGTGGGCTGCAGGCGAGAAGAAAAAATTACTCACCTAAGTAATGTTGTTTCTTCTAATGGAGCCTTGCTGTATTCTGACTATTGCGGTGATATCCAAACTTTGAACTGCCCCGGAGAGGAAAGAGTTAACTTTCCATGCAAGGCATGGAACGCTGAGCTCGAGCTTGGTTGAGACTCTGTCTGTTGTTGTATGAACCCAAACCGCCAGATCTTTACGAGCTATACTCACTGGGCGTCCTGTGTGGAAACTGTAAACTCACACTAGCCAACTGGCAACTAAATTTAATAAAAATATTTTTTGGTTCCAAGGCAAAGACTCAAGTCAGGAAACCCAAAAAACAAAACACAACACACACCCAAACATAAGAGGGTGAGAAAAAGGGGCACATCTAGGGGGCCGACACTGTTCCTGCCCACCCACATCCCAAAAACCAGGTTCTGAGAGGGGAGGCGGAGGTCAGAATACAGCAAGACTCCATTAGAAGAAACAACATTACTAACGTGAGTAATTTTTTCTTCAAACAACACGATGTCTTGCTGTATTCTGACTATTGCAGACTACCAAGCAGTACCTCCATGGAGGAGGGACAGAACCTACTTTGGGAATAGGCTCTGAAGCACTGTTGTGCCAAACCGAGCATCACACCTAGACTGGATATCCAGAGTGTAATGCTTGGTGAAAGTATGTACTGTTTTCCAGGTGGTTGCTTGACAAATCTCTAAGATAGGAATATCCCTGGCAGCAGCCAGGAAGCAGCAGCCTCTAGTAGAGTGAGCCCTCAGGCCTGAGGGTGGGATTCTACCTAATTTTTCATAGCAGAATTGTATACAAGAGACAATCCACCTGGCAATAGATCTCAGTGGCAGGTTTTCACCAACCTCACCATAAGTGAGGAACAATTGGAGGGAGTCAAACCTGTGACCCATGGTGCGCTCTATGTAGTAGCTAAGGGCCCTTTTCACATCCAGGCTGTGTAGCCTCCTCTCCCCAGAGGAGGAATGATCAGTGAAGAAAACAGGAAGAGACATAGACTGATTAAGGTGGAAATCTGAAACCACCTTAGGCAAAAACTTCCTATTAGTCCTGAGGACCACCTTATCTCTATGGAAAGAGATAAAGTCAGGCTCCACTGACAGGGCCTGTAACTCACTTATGCGTCTGGCAGAAGTAATGGCTACCAAGAAAACAGTTTTCCAACTCAAGTACTTAAGCTCTGCTGAGGACAAAGGCTCAAAAGGGGGTTGCATAAGCTGAGCAATGCAAACATTAAGGTCCCAAGCAGGGGCAGGGTCCCTGAAGGGAGGATTGGTATGCAGCAACCTTGAAGAATTTACAGAATACAGGATGAGCTGAAAGGGAAGAGGGCTTGTCTGCTGACAAGAAGGCAGGGACAGCTGCCAGATGCACTCTAAGTGTAGCTGGTCTGAGTCCCAAGCTACTGAGATGAACCATATATAGTCCAGGACTGTAGGCAACCCAGCAGACTCTGGAGAAATATGCTTACCAGAGCACCAAATAGTAAACCTTTTCCATTTGGAGCTGTAAGTCTTTCTGGTGGAAGGCTTTCGAGAAGCCTTCAGAATATCCAGAACACCTTAAGAGAGATGCAAATCAGCAAACTCTAACTCTTCAAGAGCCAGGCCTTGAGACAGAGATTTGAGATTCGGATACCAAACCCTCCCCTGAGAACATGTTAGCAGGTTGTAATTCCTGGGAAGAGACAGGGGAAGGTGGACTGCTAAGGACAGCAAGAGAGGGTACCAGGGCTGTCTGACCCAGTCCGGAGCAATCAGAATCACTTTGCAGGGTTGAGACCTGATTTTGACTAGTACCTTGAACAGAAGAGGTAAGGGGGGAAAAGCATACAGGAATTTCCCTTCCCAATCGAGAACTAGAGCATCCAGGGGGGCTGAGCCCAACGCTGGGGGTCTGCAGCAAAAAAGAGGAAGTTGGTGATTGTCTGGGGCTGCAAAAAGATCTATTTGTTGAGTGCCCCATCTAGAGAAGATCACCTTCAAAATTAGGGGATCCAGGGACCATTCGTGATGGCCCTGAGATATCCTGCTGAGAGCATCTGCCAGGACATTGTCCTTCCCTGGGAGATGCACTGCTATCAGAGAGGTATTCAGGGAATAGGCCAGAGACCACAACTTCATTGCTTCTGTGCACAAGGCCGTAACCGAGTGCCCCCTTGCTTGTAGATGTACCACACTGTGGTGGTATTGTCTGTCCTGATCTGAACTAGTTTGTTCTGAACAGACTTGGAAAAACTTGAAGTGCTAGAAGCACTGCTCTGAGTTCTAAGAGACTGATGTGAAGCAGAGATTCTTGAGGTGACCACAACCCTTGGGTGGTCAGGTCCCCCAAGTGGGCTCCCCAGCCCAAGAGGGAGGCATCTGTGGTAAGGATTAGAGAATGAAATTGAGTGACAAAGGGAAATCCTTGCCTTAGGTTGTCCTGATCCTGCCACCATTGCAAAGCCTGGATCAGGGTTTGAGTCACTGGGATTAGCTTGGTCAGAGAATCCTTTCTCTGGGACCAGAAGGCTCTTAAGTGGAACTGAATGTCCCTCACCTGAAATCTTGCTCCTTGGACCACTGCCGTAGAGACTGCCATGTGGCCCAGGAGCTGCAGAAAATGCCTTGCTGGTCGAGACACCTGAAGGGTGAATGAAGAGGCCAGTGTCACAAGGGTCCTTGCCCTGTCCAGGGGAAGGAAGGCTCTTGCCCTTATTGTATCCAGCTCCGCCCCTATGAAGACGAGGAGCTGCACTGGCTCTAGAACTGACTTTGAAAGATTTAGGAGGAATCCTACAGAAGTGAGCAGTTGCTGAGTTATCTGTAGGTGTGACTAGACTTGGTCTGGAGACTGGCCCACTATGAGCCAGTCGTCCAGGTATGGAAAGATGGGGATCTTGTTTCTCCTTAGGAAAGAAACCACTACTGCCAGGCATTTTGTGAACACCCTTGGAGCTGATGTTAGGCCAAAGGGCATTGCTCTGAATTGATAGTGGCCTGAGGGCAACTCGAACCTGAGGTACTTTCTGTGGGAGCATCTGATGAGAATGTGGAAATAGGCATCCTTGAGGTCCAGGGAGACTAGCCAGTCCCCTGGCCTTAGAGAGGGTAGAATTATTCCCAGAGTCACCATTTTGAACTTTGGCTTTAAAAGGTACTTGTTTAAATATCTGAGATCCAGGATGGACCGCCATTCTCCTGTCTTTTTGGGGGTTAGGACGTTACTGGAGTACAATCCTTTTCCCATGTGTAGGGGTGGAACCCTTTCTATGGCTCTGAGAGCCAAGAGGGAAGAGACCTCTGCCTCTAGGGCAAAGGCCTCTGAAGGATTTGCAGGTGGAAAGGATCTGGTTCTCATCTTTGGAAATTGTTTGAAGCTGAGAACCAGTCCCTGGCTTACTACTTCCAGGACCCATTTGTCTGATGTTAAAGACATCCAGTCCTGGACAAAGTAAGCCAGCCTGCCCCCTACGGGTAGTGGAGAATCGGCCCGGGCAAACCCATCAGGGTGCCTGTTTGGCAGGGGCTTTAGGCTGAGGGGTGGTAGCAGGCCTGCTTATACCCCGTCTGCCTCTCCCTCTGAAGAACCCCCTCTGAGCAAAGGCAGAAGAGGAGGCCTGGGCTTGGTAGAAAGGCCTATGAAAAGAACTGCCCCTGCCTCTGGAATGCTATCTCTGGGGAGTGGCTTGCCTTTCCTTGGCCTGAGCAATCTCACCCCGTTCCATGTGTGAGCATGTTGACATGCTACAATAAAGGAGAATGGGGTGAGATTTGAGCCTCACAACCCCAATGACACACCCCGGCGTCTGTCAACCTGTGGAGGATCAAGGTGGGGCGTGTGTTTGGGGGTTAGGGGTTCAACTCTAATGTCTCATTTCCTGACTTTTTTTGCTTTAACCCTAAATGATGCATTAACAGTTTTCTGCATAGAATTTCCCTACGTTTTGAAAAAGTGTAATGTAAAAAGTAAAAAACATGTATTGGTAGGAGCGCGGAGCCCAGCTCCCACCAAGTTGCCAATGTTTGCATAACAATATGCATCTGGGCCCACGCTCCCACTTATGCAAAGCTATGGAGCCATGCAGCATTCTTATTGGCCACCGAATGCTTGTAACAGTAAGTTGTCCATATCTTGGGAACCGTAACAGCTAGAAAAAAAATTCAAGTGTCATTGTAACCATGACAGTCAGTAGATCACGCAACAAGCACTGACCAAACCAATATCACACATCGTTTCTGGGATACGTGCACGGAAAAGCACTGGACAAGCACTCTTTGAACCCTTGTGACAGTAATTTCACAATATCTCATGAACCATACAACGTACAAAAAAAATTCCACTGCAGGCTTAGGCTATGATTTCAAATCTTTTTCCAGCAGCATAGTTCACCTATAGGCGATCTAAGCCACCTGTAGCGAAAAGTCTATTTCACTTCATTTCTGAGATAACGGTTACGAAATTCATGACACAGACTGCAATCCTATGGGAAAAACGTCAATTACGTCATTGAATCTCTCTGCAACCAATTAATTCCCCAACACCTAAACAGCATAATTCACATCTCTAGGACATCCCCTCAACACCCTGCAAATTTCAAGTAAAAAGACCAAACTGTGACTGAGATGTGGTCATCCCAATTTGGGCTATCTGGTCCTTCTCATTAACATTGCAAAAAATTACATATAAATTTTCCTATAGGACATTATGGGAATTTCAAATTGTAATAACTTTTGAACAGATTAATATGTTTTTCACCAAACAGATGACGGCATGCTCCTTGGCACAAGCTCTTTCTACGTCCCAAGTTTCGGACCAATAGACCACACAGTGTCCGCGCACCGCCATGCACTCAAAATGCACAAAAGTGGCGAAAAGTGAAATTTTTGGTGCTTTGCTGTGCAAAAATCATTGCCTGAAATGCAACTTAGTAAAACAAGAGATCTACCATACCAGACCGTACACTCCAAATGTTATGCAAATCCATTGAACGGTTGCAAAGTTATTAACGTGCAAAATTTGAGGTTTAACATTAAATGTGCCTACTCAACCCTAAATATGGGACTGCAACCGTGCCCCTATAATAACCACTAAAAAGCATGTTCTGGTAGGAAAGGGCCCCGTGCTCCCACCAGCTTGCCCATTTTTGCAGAACAATATACATGTGTGGGAGTGCAGGCCCTCTGGGCCTGTGCTGCCACTTGCACATAGCTACGGAGCCATGCAGCATTCCTATTGGCCACCGAACGCTTGTAACAGTAATTTGTCCATATTTTGGGAATCATAACAGCTAGAAAACAAATTCAAGTGTCACTGTAACCGGGACAGTGAGTAGATCACGCAACAGCACTGACCAAACCCGTATCTCACATCGTTTCCAGGATATAGGCACCGAAAAGCACTGGACAGACACTCTTTGAACCCTTGTGACAGTAATTTCACAATATCTCATGAACCGTACAACATACGGAAAAAAATTCCACTGCAGGCTTAGGCTATGATTTCATATCTTTTTCCATCAGCATAGTTCATCTAAAGGTGATCTAAGCCGCGGGTAGGGAAAGTCTGTATCTCACTTCATTTCCGAGATAACAGTGCTGAAAGTCATGACACAGACTGCAATGTAATCCTATGGGAAAACGTCAATTACGTCATTGAATAGCTCTACAACCAATTAATTCCCCAACACCTAAACAACATAATTCACATCTCTAGGACATCCCCCTCAACACCCTGCAAATTTCAAGAAAAAGACCAAACTGTGACTGAGATATGGTCGTCCCAATTTGGGCCATCTGGTCTTTCCTAGGGCCATCTGGTCTTTCTCATTAACACTGCAAAAGATGCATATACATTTTCCCATAGGATATAATGAGAATTTCAAATTGTAATAACTTTTGAACGGATTTATATTTTTTCACCAAACAAATGATGGCATGTTCCTTGGCACAATCTCTTTATACGTCCCAAGTTTCGAACCAATACACCACACGGTGTCCGCGCAGCACCATGAAGAAAACATTTGCAAAAGTGGCGAAAAGTGCATTTTTTGGCACTTCGCTGTGCAAAAATTATATGTACACCTGAAACGCAATTTAGTAAATCAAGAGATCTACCATACCAGACCATGCATTCCAAATTTCGTGCAAATCCGTTGAACGGTTATAAAGTTATTAACATGTAAAATTTGAGGTTTAACATTAAAAGTGCCTACTCAACCCTAAATATAGGGGCGCAACTGTGCCCCTATAATATATGTGTGTGTGTGTGGATGTCTGTCTGTTCTTTCCCTAGGTTTGCCAAATAAACTGCTACTTAACCCTCCCTCCAAATTTATAACTAGAATGAGTTGACCTTCCTGAATTCAATTCAAGTTTATTGCAGGAAAACTCCATTGAGCCGGCTCATTCACAAGGACAGCCTGATGACATAAGAGGTGGTACAAACGCTAGTAAAAAGCTTGTTTACAAAAAAGCGAGATGCATACATCATCAAAACGATGGGATTCATACAAATCAATACATGTAGTCACAACTAGAGCCTAGCATTTACATAGTGCAAAAGTATGGCAAGGTAAAGCAAAAATGTACAGTAAGAGTGAAAGGGGGGGGAGAGAGATGGCAGGGTTGCTTAACCACTTAACAGAAGAAAGTAAGAGGGAAGGGTGGAAACGAAGGGAGCCGCGTCCTCTAGCAGTTACAGAGGTCCGTGAAACATTTTGAGGCTAGCGTCTTAAAGAAGTTAATCATGACCAGGCTGGAGAGCTTGAGCAATGCCTGAATGCAGTTCCAAGCCACAGGGAGGGCATGCGAAATAGCACCCTTACCGAGTGAGATATGAGTTCTAGGGATGTCCACGAGGAAGAAGGCCGACTTCCTTAGGGAGTAAGTGCTGTGAGAAATATGGATGAGAAGAAAAAATTACTCACCTTAGTAATGTTGTTTCTTCTAATGGAGTCTTGCTATATCATGACATATGCAGTGAGTCCCAACCTTTGAACTGCTCCGGAGTTAACTTTCCATGCCAGGCATGGAACTTTGAGCTCGAGCTCGGTTGAAAACTCTGTCTGTTGTTCTTCAAACTCAAACTGTCAGATCTTTACGAGCAAAACACACTAAGGTTCTGTGTGGAAGCTGTAAACCTATACTAGCCAACTGGCTACTAAATATAAGAACACATTTTTTGGTCCCAAAACAAAGACTCAAGTCAGGAGACCCAAAAAATGAAAAACACAACACCCAGTCAACCCAAAAAGGAGAGGTGAAAAAACAAGGTGGGCATCTACTAAGTGCCAACACTGCACTGCCCACCCACATCCCAAAAGCAGAGGTTCTGAGAGGGGCAGGCAGGGGGGAGGTCATAATATAGCAAGACTCCATTAGAAGAAACAACATTACTAAGGTGAGTAATTTTTTTCTTCAAACAACATGAAGTCTTGCTATACTATGACATATGCAGACTACACAGCAGTACCTCCATGGAGGAGGACAGAACCTACTTAGGAAATAGGGTGTTTGGCCAGTTGTACAAACCGAGCATCACTCCCAGCCTGGATGTCCAGGGAGTAATGCTTGGTAAAGTGTGAACTGTTTCCAGGTAGCTGCTTGACACATCTCTAGGATAGGATGTCCCTGGCAGCAGCCAGAGACGCAGCTGTACCTTTGGTAGAGTGAGCCCTCAGGCCTGAGGGAGGAACCTTACCCAGTTTTTCATAGCAAAATTGGATACAAGAGACAATCCACCTGGCAATGGATCTTTAGTGGCAGGTTTCTTTACCAACCTCACCATAAGTGAGAACAGTTGGAGGAGTCAAACCTGTGACCCTTGGTACTGCTCTATGTAGTAACTAAGGGCTCTTTGACATCTAAACTGCAGTCTCCTCTCGCCAGAGGAGGAATGGTCAGTAAGTACACAGGAGAGACATAGATTGATTAAGGTGGAAATCTGAAACCACCTTAGGCAAGAACTTTGTTAGTCCTGAGGACCATCTTATCTCTATGAAAGGAGATAAAATCAGGCTCCACTGACAATGCTTGTAATTCACTTATGCGTCTGGCAGAAGTGATGGCTACCAAAAACACAGTTTTCCAAGTCAAGTACTTAAGCTCTGCTGAAGACAAGGGCTCAAAAGGGGGTTGCATAAGCTGGGCAATGCAAATATGAAGATCCCAGGCAGGGGCAGGGTCCCTGAATGGAGGGTTGGTGTGAAGCAACCCCTTGAAAAACTTGGAGAATACAGGATGAGCTGAAAGGGAAGAGGGTTTACCTGCTGATAAGAAAGCAGACACGGCTGCCAGGTGCACTTTTAAGGTAGCTGGTCTCAGCCCCAAAGTATTTAAATGGACCATATAATCCAGGACTGTGGGTAAATCAGCAGATTCTGGGGAAATATGTTTTCCAGAGCACCATATGGAAAATCTCTTCCATTTGGAATTATAAGTAGCCCTGGTGGAAGGCTTCCTCGAAGCCTTCAGGATATCCAACACACCTTGGGAGAGGTGTAGGTCAGCAAACTCTAACTCTTCAAGAGCCAGGCCTTGAGATTGAGAGATTTGAGGTTCGGGTACCAAACTCTCCCCTGAGCACAGGTTAACAGGTTGTGATTCCTGGGAAGACACAGGGGAAGGTGGACTGCTAAGGACATAAGGAATGGGTACCAGGGCTGTCTGGCCCAATCTGGAGCAATCAGGATCATCTTGCAGGGTTGAGATCTGATTTTGACTAGCACCTTGAACAGAAGAGGGAAGGGGGGAAAGTCATAGAGAAACTTCCCTTCCCAACTGAGAAGGAAGGCATCCAGAGGGACTGAGCCCAACACTGGGGGCCTGCAGCAAAAAAGGGGAAGTTGGCGATTGTCTGGGGCTGCAAAAAGATCTATCTGCGGGGTGCCCCATCTGGCAAATACTGCCTCCAGTATTAGGGGATCCAGTGACCATTCGTGATGGCCCTGGGAAATCCTGCTGAGAGCATCTGCCAGGACATTGTCCTTGCCTGGGAGGTGAACTGCCATAAGGGAGGTGTTCAGAGAGTAAGCCAGAGACCACAACTTCATTGCTTCGGTGCACAAGGCCGTAGACCGAGTGCCCCCTTGCTTGTTTATGTACCACATTGTGGTGGTATTGTCTGTTCTGACCTGAATAACTTTGTTCTGAACAGATTTGGAAAAACTTGAAGTGCTAGAAAACTGCTCTGAGTTCCAACAGATTGATGTGGAGCAGAGATTCTAAGGGACCACAATCCCTGGTAGTGAGGGTCGCCCATGTGGGCTCCCCACCCCAAGAGGGATGCATCTGTAGTAAGGATTAGGAGTGAGACTGAGGGGCGAAGGGAACCCCCTGTCTCAGATTGCTCTGGTCCTGCCACCACTGAAGGGCTTGGATCAGGGTTCGAGTCACTGGGATCAATTTGGTTAGAGGGTCTCTCCTTTGATACCAAAAGGCTCTCAGATGGAACTGGATGTCCCTCATCTGAAATCTTGCTCCCTGCACTACTGCTGTCGAAGCAGCCATGTGTCCCAGGAGCTGAAGAAAATGCCTTGCTGGTCGAGAGACCTGCAGGGTGAAAGAGGAGGCCAGAGAGATCAGGGTCCTTGCTCTTTCCAGAGGAAGGAAGGAAGGCTCTGGCTTCTTTTGTGTTCAGTTCTGCCCCTATAAAGGTGAGAAGCTGAACAGCCTCTAGGACTGACTTTGGAAGATTGAGAAGGAAACCTAGAGAAGTAAGCAGTTGCCGAGTTACCTGAAGATGTAATTTGACTTGGTCTGGAGACTGGCCTACTATGAGCCAATTGTCCAGGTAAGGAAAGATGGCAATTTTGTGCCTTCTTAAGTGGGCAACTGCTACTGCCAGGCATTTTGTGAACACCCTTGGGGCAGAGGTGAGGCTGAAGGGCATTGCTCTGAACTGGTAATGGCCTGAGGGCAGTTCGAATCTGAGGTACTTTCGATGGGAGCTTCTGATAAGAACATGGAAGTAGGCATCCTTGAGGTCCAGGGACGCTAGCCAGTCCCCTGGCCTTAGAGAGGGTAAAATAATTCCCAGAGTCACCATTTTGAATTTTGGTTTTAAAAGGTGCTTATTTAAGTATCTGAGATCCAGGATGGGCCGCCATTCTCCTGTCTTTTTTGGGGTAAGGAAGTACCTGGAGTACAATCCTTTGCCCTGGTGTAGGGGTGGAACCCTTTCCACAGCTCTGAGAGCCAGGAGGGTAGAAACTTCTGCCTCTAGGGCAAGAGCCTCTGATGGATTTGCAGGTGGAAAGGATCTGGTTCTCATCTTCGGAAATTTTTTGAAGCTGAGAACCAGTCCCTGGCTTACTACTTCCAGGACCCACTTGTCTGATGTTAGAGACTTCCAGTCCTGGACAAAGTAAGCCAGCCTGCCCCCTACTGGTAGTGGAGAATCGACCCTGGCCACCCCATCAGGGTGCCTGCTTGGCAGGGGCTTTGGGCTGAGGAGTGGAAGCAGGTCTACTTGTACCCAGTCTGCCTCTCCCTCTAAAGAACCCCCTCTGGGCATAAGCTTAAGAGAAGGCCTGGGCTTTGTAAAAAAGCCTATGAAAAGGCCTGCCCCTACCCCTGGAAGGCTGCCTTTGAGGAGTGGCCTGACTTTCCTTGGTCTGTGCACTCCTATAGGTGGTCCTATACTCATCCATTTTCTTCATGTAATTCTCTGTCTACTCCCCAAACAGAGAGTTACCCACAACAGGAAAATCCATGGCCTTAGTCTGGGTATCCTGACAAGGCTAGTACATCTGAGCTGCCATTCTCATGAAGAGCCACAGATGCAGCCATGACTTGATGACACATCATTAGAGTCCACTGCAGCATGAAATTGCACCTTAGATGCCCTCAATACCATCAGCAGCCACCTGCTCCAGCTCCTTGGCAAGCTGGCCAGGGACCTGCTTTGCTAGAGCCATAACAGTGTCCCATCTGGATTTCTGGTATCTAGCAACATAGCCATATAATTTGCCTGTCTGAGTCCCAAGGATGCTGCCATGTACTGTTTCTTTGCCATGGCATCAATCCTCCTGGAGTCCTTGTCAGGGGGGTGTGAGGCCAAGGGAATATTTGCCTTGTTACAGGCTGCAGCCTGCACTACCCCAACATGGCTGCATTGTTGTGTAAGGAACTCCGTTATCAGAGCCTGACAATGTGTACCTCTTGTTCATTCTTTTATCCAGAGGAGGTATAGTGTGAGGAGTTTTTAGAATTTTTACTGTCTGTTTCCCAAAAGATTTATGCAAAGGAATAGACAGTCTCCTAGACTCTGGGATATCCATCATTTCTACATAGTCAGGCTCTCTTGATCATCCACAGCTTCCTCCATAGGGAGCTGGAGGGTTTCAGCCACTTTTTTATAAAACATGAAATGAGAAGGGGACTCAGAAAGCCTAGGGGGAGACACTCCTGAAGGTCTGTCTGGGGAGATGTCCGGTTCAATGGGCACATCCAGACTTTCAAATCCACATTCACTCTCCTCATACTCCTCTTCCCCCTCCTCCAGTTCATAAAATTACTCCAAATCATAGTCTTGAACCGGTGGAACCGACCGAACCGTATGCTTACCTGATGGTGCCGGTTCGGTCGGAACCGGGGAAAGCGACTGGACAATTTTAATCGCTTTGGCTATTTCTTCAGCGGTTGGAGAGGGAAGTTTTGGCTCCACACCAGCTGATTTTCTAGTCCTTGTTGCTGGAACCGACTCCTCCGAGTCGGCTCTCCTTTGGCCCGAGGAAGTCTCGCCCTGGTCAGAGGGCACTCCCTCCGGTTCGGTTTCAACCGAACCGGGCTGGCCATCCGGTTCAGCGGACTTTTTGGCCTCCCTTTCCCTGAGCCTACCAACTCTTTTCTCCAGGGTAGCTACAGGAAAATTTTTACAAATCTGGCAGTCTGCATTGAGGTGGTCAAACTCCAGACAATAAACACAGGTGGTGCGGGGGTCAGCCTTAGCAAAGACTTCCCCACAGACACTGCAGTGTTGAAACCCAGTGGGCCCGTTTTTTCTTTTGGGTTTCTCAGACATAGTGCTAGCCTAACCAAAAACTTGCCCGTTTATGGCAATCCGCCAAGCAAGACTCTCTTATCGGTTCCCAACCGTGTCGAATGGGTGGAGAAAACCGTAATGAAATCCGCTTTTTTAGAACCGATAAGAACCGAACCGACTCTAAAAGACAGATAAATGTATTTAAAACAACCTGATCGGTTCAAACCGAACCAATAAAACCGCTTACAAGTTCCACACAGAAAGTAAATGTAAAACCTATCTAGTACTTACAAATACCACAGACAGAGCTTGAACCGACGGTTGTGTATAAATTCGTTAAAAACTGAAAAATTAATACTTTAACCGACAAAATGAACTGAGCAGAAGGAGAAATCTCCGGAGCGACTGTTCAGTGAGGAGGAGTAAAGAATCTGACAGTTTGAGTTTGAAGAACAACAGACAGAGTTTTCAACTGAGCTCGAGCTCAGCGTTCCATGCCTGGCATGGAAAGTTAACTCTTTCACCTCCGGAGCAGTTCGAAGGTTGAGACTCACTGCATGTCATAATATAGCAAGACTTCATGTTGTTTGAAAGGAAATATAGACTGGGAGCTTGTTGTGTAGAGCTTTAACTATCCATGTGTCAAAGTGGAGCAGTCTTCTGGTGGATATGGACGTCCACACTAGGAGAGAATACAAGTCACAATGGCGGGTCCTGAAGGGTGCTTTAGTATTGAACTGAAGGGTATGGTGGAATAGGACATCGAACCTGTGAAGGCTGGTTGTCAAAGTGCAACTGTATATAACATCCCCATAATCTAAAAGTGGGAGGAATGTTGCCTGGACTAGTCTGAGTCTGACCTCAGATAGGAAGAGCGCTTCATTTCTAAAATAGAAAGAGTCTGGTTTTAAGCTTGGCAGAGTGGCTGTCAAAATGGGCACTGAAGGAAAGTTTGTTGTTGATACATAAGCCTAGGTATTTAAACTTGTCGACCACTTCAAGTGGCTCCCCTAGGGATATCATGACCATTGCAGTACCAACCTAAGTACTGATGGCAGGTAGGAGGATTATTATTATGACTGTAGAACATCACCTTCGTTTTTTTGCATTGAGCAGTAGCTTGGCACAGATAAGGTTGTGTTCAAGTTGGAGGAAGTCACGCTGAAATTCGTCATGGACTTTGACTAGCATAGGCTTAGAAGATGCCTTGACTGAGTAAGTAACCCTTGCACTGCCT
The DNA here is from genome assembly GCA_016271365.2 of Neoceratodus forsteri. Classification (NCBI taxonomy): domain Eukaryota; kingdom Metazoa; phylum Chordata; order Ceratodontiformes; family Ceratodontidae; genus Neoceratodus; species Neoceratodus forsteri. The sequence continues at coordinate 511,340,886 of CM028132.1, forward strand.
TTTAATAACCCACCATCCAAGCCCAGAAAGGTGCATAACTTACATCTGAGATCTCGCTATGAGATATACAGGAAGCATACAAATTAAAGTTAACTTCTCAATAAAACATGTAAAGCACGCCTTACAGCTACCTACCTGAGACAGTCACCTGGTCCCCCAGGCCAAAGTCTTGGTTAGGATAGGACAAATGGGGTATTGACATAGAGAGACAGAAAATGGCAACAAAAGATTGAGTAATAAAAAAGAAATATTCTGAATAGCACTAGATACACAACTTAGATATGGGAAAAGGGTACTTTCTTACAGAAACATCAGGTATGAACAAGGAAGCAAACTTAAAAACCTAGCCAAGGGGAACACTGTATACTTCAGTCATCTATAAGATCAAGGCGGGTAGATCATTTCCTATTTCCTACCCATTACAATAAATATCAGAAAAGAGGAAAGGTGTAATATACTTGGTATAGCAAGGTAATTATGTAATGATATACTATATATGAAAAGATACAATGCTGTAAATTGGCAATTTCTAATGTATGTACATTGTAAAATGGAAATTTCACGTAAGTACACTGTTAAATATACCTTATTTTCTGTAAGTGTACATTATAAAACAATAAAAAACTTAAATATAAAAAAAAATGAATTTACAGCATACAATTCTTAAAGCTCTAAGGCTGCTCATTCCTGAGGAATGATTGCATTAGTTAAGCATGAGTGATTCCTGGGGTTTGAAATATAGTTTGCATATAGAATAATAAAATCCCCTTTTTCAAACCATGCACGACTGTGAACAAGCAAGGCCATTAGAAGAGTTGACATGCTAACATCACACAAATTGCTTACAATGCATACATATTTTTTTAAATCCTACCTGGATCATTGCAAAGGCTGTTCAAGTCTAGAGCTTGTTGAGATCCATCAAATCTTTTGCTTATACATTGCTAGAAAAACAAAGATATTTAACAATATGTACTGTTAATACATTATGTAATGAGTTTCTGAAATCTAGTTTTTTTTTTTTTTTTTTGCCTGTCAGGGCTTTGTTCCAACTCATTTTCAGACTTCCGTTTTTTTTTCAAATGTACAGTGTGCAGCTATTTATAATGCTCCTATTTACACAAATAATATTCATACCTGCTGATGGTCCACATGTAACTGTACTGGATTAAAAAGTGATGCGAAAACCCATATTTTACACTGTTTGTTTTTACAGGAAGCATTCTGCTGCAGTTCTCTTCATGGAACCAATACTCCAGAGTTCCAACTATGTCACGGTTTGTTTACAGAACTCTAAACATGATTCTGATAGGTCAACAGCTCATTCATAGCATTCTGTATCCAAATCGTGATGTGGTAAAAAGTTTTGAACTGTCAAAAATGCTGTCAATGCAAACACATTTTTTTAATTTATTTTCAGATGAATACCTTTGAGCAGTGGAACTCTTTTACAAAGATTCCAAGTCAATTATAATGCAGTACAAGACAAAGGCTACAGGCAAGATCACAAGACAGTACAATAAATACATTACACTGACAGTTTGAGAAGTGCGAAGTTGTAACAATATCAACAATGTGTGAAGCACAGAGTAATTTTGAGGTGGTTGTAACAGTAGCAACAATATGTGAAGTAAAGAGTAGTACTGAGGTGCAAATACAAAGTTATATGCTATGAGAACACCTGAGTTACATACTGTAAATGCAAGACGATGGGGCAGTAGCAGCCTGAGTGGGCTTCATCAATTTAAAACATCAGTGTTTATTTCTTTGATTTGCCAGGAAAGTGGACTAGATCAAAGACCTTTTTTCAGGCACACCTGGGGAGAAGGGGATACATAAGGGGTAAAAAACAAAGGTGGCGGCTACTGGAATCAATGGTGCTCAGACATATGAATACATACTAAGAAAAAGAGAGTCTGGCAGCTCAAAGGACCACATCCACTTATAATTGAAAGTGAAATTATCAAAATGTATTTATAAGCACATAAATATAGTAGTAGCAGCAAAAATATTACCACTGTGCAAACAATGTCTATCTTGGCAACTCAAGTCTCTGGGTTGGGGAAAGAGATGACTTGGGGAAATTGACAGTAATCCCCAACTTGGAAAACAAATCCAGAATGAAAGTCAGAGCTTCCAAGAGAGAATCCCTGGAAGGGGCTGAGATCAGCCAGTCATCCAGGTAAGGGAAAACAGCTATGCCCTGGCGATGCAGAAAGGCCACCACCACCGCCAGCCACTTGGTAAAGACCTGAGGTGCTGAAGAAAGACCAAAGGAAGGGCATGGAATTGGACATGCTCCCCTTGGAAACAAAAACCACAGGAACCGGCGGTGGCTGGGGAAGATCGGAATGTGCAGGTAAGCATCCTGCATATCCAGAGCACAAAGCCACTGGTTCTCCAGAAGGAGAGGAAGAAGGCTTTGGAGAGTCAGCATTCTGAACTTTTTGTATTCGACGAATAAGTTGAGACTGCTCAGGCTGAAGATGGGTCTCATGTCACCTAACTTTTTTGGAGCCAGGAAGAAGTGGGAGCAGAACCCCCTTCCCCTTTGTCGGAGGGGAACGCTCTGTATTGCTTCCTTGAGCAAGAGAGTTTGGATTTCTTCTCTGACGAGAAGAGCCTGGTCTCAAGACTAGGCCGACCGGTTTGGCAGAGAGTCTGGGGAAATCTCCAGAAACTCTATGGTGTGTCCGGCGGACACCAACTGCAGGACCCATGCATCAGAGGTAATGCCCTGCCACTCCTGCGCATGGCAGGCAAACCTCCCCCACCGGCTCCTCGCACTGAGGCTGAGGAGGGGGTGGGACGAGGGAGTCAGGAGGTGGCAGGATGGTCAGGGGGAGAGCCCCCTGAATGTCTCTGATTCTTGGAGATGGGAGGAGTGGTGGAATCCATGGACTTACACTTGCCCTGTCGATGAGCCAGGGGGCCTGCTTCCTCTGCCTCCAGGTCCTTTTCTGAAAGGGCTGTTGCTGTTGTTGGGCACCCGATCAGTACATAGACCGTATTGACCACAGGGCCTAACCTTTATCCCGGAGGTCGGTGATGATGCCCTGTGAGCAATTGAAGAGCACCCCAGCCCCAAAAGGGGGCGTCCTGAATCGCAGACTGACCCTCATTTGCGAGGCCAGAGATATGAAGCCAGGTCTGTCGTCTCAAACCAATGGCAGTCGCTGAGGTGCGGGCTACTGAATCGACAGAGTCATAAGAATCTCGCAATGCATGCCTGCAAGAAAGTCGTGACAGGCAGAGATCCCTGACAAGCTCCTCCTTGAGATATGAAGGGTCCATAACTTGGACTTGGGCCTCAAGCCTGGCCAAGGTAACCTTTTGGTGCAACAATATATGGGCCACATATTTAAGGGACTGAAGCAAACATGTGGCCGAAGAATACACCTTCTTACTGAACTGGTCCATCTGCCTCGACTCCTTGTCTGGAGGAGAGATGCTCATGTGCTTAGGTGCTGATGAGCAGTCATGAGCAGCAAAAACCATGATGGAGTCTGCCTTCGGATGTGCTCTGAGGAATGGAGCATCCTTGAGCACCCAGTAAACTCTGTCTGCCCTCTTGGGAACAGCCGGGATGGAATGAGGCATCTGCCAGACTGTAGAGGTGAGGTCCTGGAGAGGTCCTATCCATGGGGGAACAGGGATCGGGGACAGAGACTCCAGGTCCAGATGTTCGGTGAGTCTCTGCCGCATCAGATCCTGTTCCTCCAACACCCAATTAAAATAATTCTGCATGGAACTCAGAAGGTCCAAAAAGGCAGGGTCCTCTGGTAGGTATCTGGGTGAAGCCTTGCCCTTAGGGACCGAGGGACTCATGATCCAAGGGCTCCTCTGGTCACTGATCGCCATCCTCATCATCATCATCCCCCATGTCCAGATGGTCTCCAAAATCTGGGAGAGCTATATCCTTGGGAGTGGTCCCCATGACATGAACTGTAGAAGGGGACAGACTCCTCGGGGACGGGGACCTAGGAGAGCATGGTGGTGGGAGCCTGCTCTGTAGGTCAGATACCAGCCCCGAGTGCATCCCCTGCCACCAAGACTGGATGAGAGTCTTAAAGTCCGGTTTAACCTGAGCTTGCGGAGGAGGAGGCTGTTGGGGGGGGGTGGTGGTACCCCTGGTAACCCGAATAGTCATACCCCGGGTACTGACTGTATCCGGAGAAGAAATGCCTCATGCCACTCCAGTCTGGAGGGGGACCAGCTGGGTAATGGTCCCCAGGATACCCCGAGGGATAATGTGGGACAGTCCAGGGTCGAAAGTATAAGCCCAATGTCAGGGGACCTGATTGAGGGAGAACTCACATAGGGCTCGCCGTTGTGTAGATCTGCGGCAGGTCCGGCATCGGGGAAGGCAGCGGCGGAGCCACCGTTGCTGGGACTGGCACCATCCAATCCAGCCCCGGAAAGTGGGCCAGCATGAAATGGGCCAGCGTCAGAGTTGGGCAAAGGGGACCCAATGGAGGGACCTTATCTGGCACTGAAGCCCAAGGCTGGGGCAGACGACTGTGCCCAGGTTCGGAGACCGTCATCGGATGGTCCGGTGTCGGGTGAACTTTTGCTGGATCCAACGGAGGGATCTCGACCGGGACAGGCTTCGGGTCAGGGGTGATTCCCCTAGAAGGGATAGGAGGGGTCTCCAGAGTAGGGCCAGATGGCTGAGGAGGAGCCTCCTTCCCTGTGACCCCTTTGGAGGAGTGAGAAATGGACCCAGAGGTGTGGTCGACGTCTAGGGGTTCCGCACTGTCATCACCCAAGGTAGTGGTCTGAGCAGGGGAAACTACCGGTGGTGAAGGGGAGGAAGAGGGGCAGTCTCCCCCAGGCTCTTCCGGACATTGGGCTGACCGCCGCTAAGCCCTGACGGGAGAGCCACACCTGAGCACCCGCCAGAGGTGGTCGTCTGACCAGAACGAAACTGGTGGGGAGGAACAGCCCCTGCCAACAATAGCCAAGGCCATGCGGGTCCCAGCCTGGGGAGCCAACTTACCAGCAGCCGGGAAGTCCCCGGGGGAACCAGGGGCCGACTTAGCAGCAGGCGCAGTGCAGCCGTCAGAGGAGCCGGCGGCCGACTTACCCGCAGAGGAGAGTTTGCAGGACTTACCTGGATCCCCCGAAGGCGATTTCTCCTTAGGCGGTGGCTGGGAAGAGGTCTTGCTGGTCGAGGGCCTAGAGGCCTCGGCCTGGGAACCCTCCATGGAGCACTCCCGCACCCTGTGCTTCTCTTTCCAGTGTTCTTTTTTTGGAAGGGGAAGAAGATGATTCACAGATCTGTTTTTCTAATGACGCCAGCCGGGTCTTCAAGAGGTGGACCTCCAGAGCCTGCTGCCTCCTTTTGCGTGTGGCCTGATTAAACGGCTGGCATCCAGGGCACGAAGAAACTGGATGGTCAGGGCCCAAGCAGATCACGCACTTCATGTGTCTGTCTTTATGTGGACTTTGAGTGCCACAAGACTGACCCCACTTCTTCGGAGAAGACATAAAAGGATGTTCGAAATCGAAGAAAAAAAGCACAGTGTAAACCAATGAAAATATAGTAACTTTCAATGATGATTGCTGTGGGAAGTCTGCAATGCAACTGACACAAGGCGACAGCAGGTAAGAACTGGAGGGTGGACGTGGGGACCACCCACTATATAGGGTCACACTGAAGTCGGTCATGTGATGATGGGTGGGTGGTCCTCCGTCAGATATTGACAGACAAGTCTGCCGTGTGGCCCAGATGCCAGGTGGCGCTAGTCCTATATGTGATGACCTACTGAAGGAACCCTCTCGAAGCAAAATCTTAGGGTTAGTGTGCATGGCCACCCGATCCTTGTGGAAAATCGAGTACAGGATCTTACACATAAGGACGTGAAGCTCGGAAATCCTCCAAGCAGAGGTGATGGCCATGAGAAAGAGTATCTTCCAAGAAAGAAACTTCAATTCCGCAACCGCTGCCAGTTCAAAAGGAGGCAGCGTGAGCTTTTCTAGAATAATGCTCAAGTCCCAAGGAGGAGCAGGATTGCGGATAGGGGGTCTCAGGTGGAGAACCCCTTTAAGAAACATCTTGGAGACTTCCAGTTGAGCGAAAGTCCTGTCCCCAAAGGGAATGTGGTAGGCCAAAATGACTGCCATATGTACCTTCAAAAAGGAGTAGTTAAGGCCCAGATCGTAGAGGTACCTCAGGTAGTCCAGGACTTTATTAGCCGGGCAGGAGAAAGGTTCTAACTCCTTAGAACCAGCCCAAATGGCGAACCGCTTCTACTTCATAACGAATGTGGACCTGGTGGAGGCTTTCTGGCCTCCACCAGAATATCTGCTACTAAAGGATATACACCAAAGCGCGCCTTGGCTATGACTGTAGGAGCCACGCGTGAAGGTGAAGGGATTTGAGTCCTGGATGGACCTGGGTCAGCAAATGCTGCAACAGAGGCTGAGGAAGAGGAGGTTCCTTGGAAAACTGTTGCAGAAGAGGGAAGGCATAAATGAATCTCCCCTTCCAACAGAGAGACAGCACTTCCCGCCAGAAAACATCTCGCCCTGGAGCAAGCGAGCAAAAGGCGGGAAGCTTGGCGTTGTCGGGGGAGGCGAAGAGATCCACCTGAGGAGTCCCCCACCACTGGAAGATGTCGTCTACGACATTTTGATCTAGTTCACACTCGTGTGACCTGACCGGTGAGCAGCTGAGCGCATCAGGCAGGGTGTTCTCCACTCCCAGAACATAGACTGCCATCAGCTGCAGGTTGTGCTGAGACGCCCAGTACCAGACTCTCATTGCTTCCCGGCACAGGGAGTAGGAGCGGGTCCCTCCCTGTTTGTTGAGGTACCAGACTACACACATGTCTGACGGAATCAAAAGATGACCGGAGAGAATGAATGGAAGGAGAGCCTGTAGGGCATCAAGAACTGCCCTCAGGTCGAGAGCACTGATGTGTAACTGCTGCCCGAGGCGAGACCAGCTACTCTGAATCCTGTGAGACCCTAGGTGGGTACCCCAGCCTGCACCCGACGTGTCTGTTGTCAGGGTCTGGGTGGGAGGATCGGTGCAGAACGGGAAGCCCCGGGTGAGGTTCTCCCGAACCATCCACCACTGCAAGACCCTGATCACCGGGTCCGACACTAGGATCCCGTGGTCCAGGTCGTCCAGAGATTGGTCCCACCGGGACCAGAGTCCACTGAGAGACTCACGTGGAGCTTCGCCAGAGGGACAGTCTGAATGGCTGCTGCCATGAGCCCAAGAAGGCAAAGAACCTTCCTGTCTCTGACCCGTTTGAGGCCGGACAAGAGGCGAGCCTGGTTTAAGAGTCTCTTTACTCTGCCCGGGGCCAAAAAGGCATTGCCTAGGGTTGTATCCAACACTGCCCCTATAAACTGCAGTTGTTGGCAAGGGACCAAGTGGGACTTGGCCTGGTTGACAGTGATACCCAGGCTGGAAAAGACCTGTAGGGTAAGAGACAGGGAGTGTAACAGTCCATCCCTGGATGGAGCTGCCAGACACCAGTCGTCCAAGTAGGGGAAGACCTGCACTCCCTGGGTATGCAGGAGGGCCGCCACTACAGCCAGGCATTTGGTAAATACTCGGGGAGCCGAAGAAAGACCAAATGGAAGGGCCCTGAACTGGCAGTGCACCCCCTGGAAACAAAAATGGAGGTATTTGTGGTGGGAAGGGCATATGGGGATATTGAGGTATGCATCCTGCATATCCAAAGCGCACAGACACTGTCCCGGCGGAAGCATGGGAAGAAGGCTCTGCAGGGAGACCATTCTGAACCGCTTGTACTCCACGTACAGATTTAGAGCGCTGAGATCTAAAATGGATCTCAGGTCTCCAGTCTTCTTTGGTACTAGGAAGAATTGAGAATAGTAACCCGTCCCCCGAAAGGGGGAGGGGACGGGTTCTATTGCTGCCTTCTAAAGAGAGCGAATCTCCTCTAGTACCAAGGGAAGATGAACAGGGGAGTACGAGGATGGAGGGGGAGGTCTGCGAGGAGGCCTTTAGTTGAACTCTATTGAGTGCCCAGCTGAGACCAGCTGAAGCGCCCAAGTATCTGCCGTTATCCTCTTCCCAACCCAGCAGATGGGAGGAGGAGAATCTCCCCCCTACTGGTTCCTCTGGAACAGCCAGAGGAAGAGGGAGAGGCAAAGAGTCAAGAGGCAGAGGGCAGAGCAGCGACCGTAGCTACAGAGGCTTTCTTGCTGGGGGAGCTTTGGCTGCTGACATGGCTCTATGTTTATTTGGACATTGGGCCTGTGTTTGTTTTTTGTTTTTCGCAATTTTGGCACCGAAAGGGATGTTTCTGCCCCTGAGAAGATTTGTACATAGTCTGAACATACTTAAGTGCCAAACCCTTATCCTGCAATTCTGTTATGATTTCCTTGACATCACCTCCGAGTAGTATGAAGCCCCTGAAGGAAGCATCCTGGATAGCAGTTTGCACTTCAGGAACCAAACCTGACACACAGAGCCAGGCATGATGTCGCAAGCCTACAGCGAAAGCAGAGCTCCTATCTGCAGTGTCCATTGCATCGTATGTGGCACGTAACATGTGCCTACAGGCAAATTGCGCGGAACAGACCAGGTCTCCCAGTTCCTGTTTGGTCTGGGAATCAGGAAGAGAGTCCAGTTTGGCTTCAACTTGACTAAGAATGGACTTCTGGTAGTCCCTCATGTGTCCAACACAGTTTAGAGCCCTCATACCCAGGGTAGAAGATGCGTAGATCTTCTTCCTGTACTGGTCCAGAAGTCGAGATTCCTTGTCAGAAGGGGACAAGCTGAGATGCTTTGGGTTGGAGGATCGGTCGTGAGTGGCACTAATTACCACCGAATCTGCCTTGGGTGAAGACTAATAAAGTCTTTACCCTCCAGAGCCTAATATAGCCAATCTGCCTTTCTAGGAAGAGAGGCTAGCAAGGAAGGTTGTTTCCAAATAGTGGACACAAGATCCGCGTAAGGCTCGATCCAGAGTGGAATCAGTGTGGGAGCGGTTTCCGGGAGATCCAGGTGGGCAGCAAGTTTTTTTGCGTTGTGGATCTGGCTCCACTGATTGCTACTCACAAGCTGCCTGGATTTTCCTTAGCAGCTCCAGAAAAGAAGGATCCTCCCAAGGAGATTTCGGAGAGTTCTTAAGCCTGGGGTTTTCTGGAGTGTGTGGCTGGTCCCCAGGGTCAGAGTGATCAAAATCAATGTCTGAATCTGATGTCTCCGATGATGAAGAGGAAGCGTCCTCCCTGTAGGGTGGATCGACCACTCTGGGCGTACCCCAGGGGTGCATGTCCTCCCTGATCCGGGATCCAGACAGTTCGGCTCTGCCGTCGGGCAAGGGGGGAGGAGTCTCCTATTGCCAACGTAAGGGGTCCGGCACAGTGACCACCGTTGGTAAATGGCTCTCGACCAACCTGGTGAGTTGGGTCTTAGTCTAAGCCCACCAGGAAGCCAAAGCTTCCTTCAAGTCCACCTGAGGCTGCAGGGGTGGTGGTGGTGGTGGAGAAATACAGGTTACTTACCTGTAACAGGAGTTCTAGGAATGGTATATGTTGTTCATCCACACTTCATGGCAGGTTCCTTGCCACTTTAAATCTTGCCGTAAAGTCTTCAAGCCGGCTCCTCCCACCCACCCAGGTGGTAAAATTCTCGGCTCTGCGCCATGACGCCAGATCTAGCCCACTGGAAGCCAGGTTGTGCGTCAAAGCCGGGGAGGTCGGGTGGGTTGTGTGGATGAACAACATATACCATTCCTAGAACTCCTGTTACAGGTGAGTAACCTGTATTTCTAGGGACATGGATATCTTGTTCAATCCACACTTCATGGCAGACTCCTAGCAGTTCTTCGGGAGGAGGGAGGCAAGGCGCACACCCCCTATTTAGGAAACCAGGACTGGAGAACCGAGGTCCCAAAACCAGCATCCCGGAGTGACTCAAGGTCGATGTGGTAGGGGGTAATGAAGGTGTGTGCTGACTTCCAGGTAGCAGCCCTGCAGATTTCCTGGAAAGGGACGTCCCTGGAAGCAGCCACCAAAGCAGCGGTATGGCAGGTAGAATGAGCTCTTATCCCTCTGGGAGGCTCCATGCCCGTCAGCTTACAGCAGAGATCAATGCAGGAGGTGACCCACCTGTCTATCATCCGCTTGGCTGCAGGTCTGCCAGGTGCGGCTTCAGCGTAGGTGACAAACAGCTGGCGAACCTCTCTCCGAACTTCAGCCGTCCGTCCGCTCCTTATAATAAGAGAGCGCTCTTCTAGGGTCCAGAGTATGAAGCCTATATTCGGCCTCCGAGGTGTGACTGGGGTAGAACACCAGCAGAATTAACACCTGATTAAGGTGAAACTCCGACACCACCTTCGGAAGGAATTTCGGTTGGGGGCGCAGGACAACCTTGTCCCTGTGGAAGACCAGATAAGGAGACTCGATGGAAAGCGCCTGGAGCTCTCTCATCCTTCTGCCTGACGTGATAGCCACCAAGAAGGCAGTCTTCCACGACAGGTGAGAGATGTCACACCTGTGCATCAGTTCGAATGGGTTGCCCATGAGCTTAGCCAATACCAGCAGTACATCCCAGAGGTGGAGTTCTCGCACCGGGAGGACAGTGATCAACGCCTTCAGCGCCCGATCACCTTCTTCAGCATCACCAACTGCTTTCCGGTCCGCCACTGCAAGCAGAGATGGCTGCCAGGTGCACCTTAAGGGTCATCGGACGAAGCCCTTGCTGAGAAAGGGACCACAGGTAGTCCAGAATGCTGGCCAAGGAGCAGGAGGAAGGGTCCAACCCCTTATCCTGACACCAAATGGAGAATCTCTTCCATCTGAAGGCATAGCATTTTCTGGTCGACTCCTTATGGGATGCCTCAATAATGTTGAGGACCTCGTCGGAAAGATCCAAGGCCTGGAAATCTAGCCACTCAGGAACAAGGCCGTCAGGTGCAGGGATTGAAGGTCCGGGTGGAGTACCTTCCCCTGGTTGACTGAGATCAGGTCCGGGCAGGCTGGAAGCCACCTCGGGAGCCTGGAGCTGAGGCTGAGGAGATCTGGATACCAGAACTGGCGGGGCCAGTCTGGGGCTACCAGAATCACCTGCGCCTTGTCCCTCCTCGCCTTGAGAAGCACCCTGTGGATCAAGGGAAATGGGGGAAAGGCGTAGAAGAGGCCTGGGGTCCACGGCCTCGAGAAGGCATCCCCCTGCAGCGAGCCCTGCTGAGGGGGGCGGGCATGAAACATCCTCAGCTTCGCATTCTCCCTGGAGGCAAACAGGTCCACCTGAGGTGTGCCCCAGTGGGAGACTAGATCGTGTACTACATCCAGCAGGACAGACCACTCGTGAGATGCAGCACCTATCTGGCTTAGGGCATTGGCCAGAGTGTTGCAGGCTCCCGCCACATGGATGGCTAGGAGATCCGCCTCCAGTCTACTCACGAGGGACCAAGTGCGGAGAGCTTCCTTGCAAAGGGGCAAGGAGTGTATCCCGCCCTGACAGTTTAGGTAGTACATGGTCGTGGTATTGTTCGTCTGGACCTGGACCACTTGACCCCGTACAAACGGAGCGAAGGCTGTGAGGGCTAGTCAGACCGCCCGAAGCTCCAGCAGGTTGATGTGGCATCGAGACTCCTGAGGGGACCAGAGGTCATGCGCTCTGAGCTCCCCCAGATAGGCACCCCAACCCATCAGAGAGGCATCGGTCGTTAGAATGACTGTCGGCTCGGGGCGGACAAACGGGATGCCCTCCTGCAGATGAACTGGAACGATCCACCATTGGAGAGCATTCCACATCTCCTGGGTCACCGCCACTGGCTGGTCCAGAGGACCGGAGCGCTATGACCATTGGCGGGCCAGCCCCCACTGAAGGGGACGCATGTGCCAGCGGTCCCAATGGACCACGCTAGTGCAGGCCACCATGAGGCCCAGGAGGCGCAGGAAGTCCCGGGCAGGGCACAACTGCCCAACCAGAAATGATTGGGCAAAGGAGGAGAGAACCTCGGCCCTGTCCGCCGGGAGCCATGCTCTGGCTCGAAGAGAGTCGAGCTCTGCCCCAATGAATTGAATCACCTGCGTTAGCACGAGTCTGGGTTGGTCTGTTGATGAGGAGACCAATCTGAGAGCAGACCTGGAGGCCAGATCCTGGACCGCTCTACCTCCAGCCTGGAGGGGGCTGCAATCAGCCAGTCGTCCAGGTAAGGGTACACCCGGACCCTTCGGCGCCGCAGAAATGCTGTCACCACTGCCATGCATTTGGTGAAGACCCTGGGAGCTGGAGGAAGGCCGAAAGGCATGGCCCGGAACTCGTAGAGGGACCCCTCCGCTCTGAAGCAAAGGAATCACTGGTGGGACAGACGGATTGGGACACGAAAGAACACATCCTGGAGATCCAGAGAACAGAACCATAAGCCTCGCTCCAAGGATGGAATGATCTGTGCCAGAGTGACCATCTTGAAGGTTCGAGACCTTAGGAACTTGTTTAGGTCGTGTAGGTCCAGAATGTGGCGCCAGCCCCCCGTCCGTTTTGGGACCAAGAAATACCTGGACACAAATCCCAGGTCTGGTGGAGGATTCGCTACCTCCCTAATCATCTCCTTCTGGAGGAGCAGAGCAATGTCGGCTCAACGAGCAGAAAGAAAGGCTGCGGACACCATAGCCCCCCGTGGGGCGACGGCCCGATAGGGTGGGGCCTGCTCGAATTCCAGAGGCAGACCTTTTCCTACCACTTCTAACACCCAGCGGTCCGCGGTGATAGTAGACCAAGCGGAAAGAAAGTGGCAGAGCCATCCCCCCACGGGGGGAACCCGGAGGGAGTGACGAGGCTGGGTGCGACACCCCTCAACCCGTCACTGAGCAGGCTTGGAGGAAGGACCGGCCGAGGGATCTCATTGGCCTTTTCCTCCCAGCTTCCTGCTGGAGGAAGCTGCAGGCTTGGCTTTGGGATGCCAGGTGCGTGCCTGCTGGCCCTGATGCTGGTGTTGCTGGGCCGGACGTGCCGCAGGGGCAGAAGTCCAAAAGGGCTTACGCTGCTGCTGGCGGCCTTTGTCCTTCTGGGCAGATGTGACCAAGTCCAAGGTGGCACTGGACTTCTCGATCCTCTGGAGATGGCTTTGCACCCCGGGCCTGAACAAGTCAGTACCCAGGAAGGCTGGGTATCCGCTGTGAAGGTGGAGATCCGCAGCTAAGCTCTGTGGCGCATGGCCACTGTGGCTGCTACTGACCAGGCACAAGAGTCTCCAATGTCGAGAGCAGTTTGGAGCTGTTGCTTTGCCACCGCCCTTCCCTGATCCCGCACCTGCTTGACCGTAGTCTGGAGGTCAGCTGGGAGATGAGGAATCACCTCATCCAGGGAGCCCAAAAGGGCGTGGGAAAAGTGTGCCATCAGTACGGCCGAACTGGCCTGACGAAGGCCTAAGGAGGACGCAGCATAAACTTTATGCCCAGAATAGTCCAGTTTCTTGGACTCTTTATCCGGTGGCTTGTCCACGTCCCGAGCGTTTCCGGAGCGCCGGAAAATGCTGTCGGTCACCAACCCCTCCGCAGAGGGGTGCTCCAACAATCTGAAGAGTGAGCCGGTGGGAACGGCATACTTCCTGGCATCCTGGCCGAGGGAGCTGAACATGAAGATGGCCACTGCCATAACTCCAGGGCCGGGCCAACAATGGCTTCAGCCACAGGACAGGCCTCCGTAGGAGAATCCCCTCAGTCCAGTATCTCTGTGAGGGGATACTTGACACGGGTTCGAGCTTCATCCCAGTAGATTCTGAGATGAGCCGAAGTAATCCCATGAACGAGGATGGGCTCTCGTCCACCGACTGTCCCCCAGAGGACTCCAGGTCGAGAGGCCTGGAGAACAGGGAAGAGTCATCAGACTCCGAGGAGTCTGCAAACAGCTGCCGAGGGCCTGAGCCACCCTTCTCCTGCCGAGGGCGATCGGGAGTGAGGGTGACCGACAACCGATGGGGCAACCCATCACCCAACCGAGAATCCTTGGTCAGAGCCCCAGTTTTTGGTTGTGGAGGCGGGGGTTCCACCACGATGGGTGGCGCAGCTGGTTACGGCCGAACAACCGGCGCCGTCTTTAGCTCCTCGATGACCACGAGGGGTTGTTTCGCCGCTCAGGTGACAGCCATTTAATGGCCGGAGAAGGTGACGGGGTCGGCTTGTTCCCGGACAGAAGCAGCTGCTGTCACATCAAGTCCTCGTAGCGTTGACGCAATTTGCGCCGAAGCCTTTCCTCCGAGGAGGAAGAAGACGAGGACGAGCGGCGACGCCACTTTCCTCAGTGCCGAGCGAGACCCGATGTTGGCGGGATCAGCTGGACCAAGAAGAGGTCTGAGACAGTCAGTGTTTCCGAGGGTGGGTCTGGGAGGGAGCAGGGGAAACCCTTTCCTCCCTCAGCTCGGGAACCTTAACCGGGGACTCTGGCACAGGAGGCACAGGCAAGTCCTCGGTTTCCACCGGGGGAACAGGTGAAGAAGGGTTGTCTGCTTCTCCAGTCGACAGCCCGTCCGATGGGTCGAGAAATATCTGGACCGCGTCGACGGGTGTCTCAGCCAGATGGCCTGACAGGGACACCGTGAAGCCAGCAGCCTTAGCTGCAACCTCAACCAAAGTAGGGTGTCGACTGTCCGGGGAAGGGGACCTCTCCCGCTCCCACGAATGCAGACAGTGGGACTTACTCTTAGAGTCCTTCTTCTTGGACTGAGAGGAATGTCCCGATGGACCCTCACCTTTTGTACAGAAGGACTGACAAAAGTCCTTAAAAGAAGCCGTGTAGGAGGAGCCCAAGGAGAGCAGGGTAAATGAAGCGGCTGAGGAAGACGAAGATGCGGCCTGGGCCGCCTCCTCCTTGAGGGTGATCATCTGCTCAAGTTGCTCAGCTGAGCCCGCCGGACACCGCCCAACGGGCCTCCTTTGACTTCACCAGAGGAACACGTCTCTCGGGGTGCCCAAGTTGGAGTCTGGCAGCACGGTCTTCGAGGACGTTGACCGAGAAGGAATTGCACAATTCGCAGGCCTGCGGATCGTGATCGAATCCAAGGCAATAAATGCACGTGGAGTGCGGATCGGTCCGAAACATTTTCTGCCCACATAGGCACCGCCGAAATCCGAGAGCCGACTTGCCCATCGCAGCCACGAAGGGAGAAACAGACCGAAGTCTAGAAAATTTGAGAATAAATTTCGGTTTAACCGACGAGTTTGGATCCAGGCCTAAAATGCAGAACGCTAAGGAGGGAACCTGAGCTTCTAAGCGATAAGGAAGATCTGGCGTCATGGGGCGGAGCCAAGAGTTTTACCACCCAGGTGGGTGGGAAGAGCCAGCTTGAAGACCTTCCGGCAAGATTTAAAGCGGCAAGGAACCTGCCATGAAGTGTGGATTGAACAACATATCCATGTCCCTAGAACCATAATTTTGAGATGAGAAGGGAACAGTGAAGTACACGTCGGCTATGGAGAGAGACAAGGGAAAGGGCCAAGTAGAGGGAGCAGTGGTGGGACGAGGAGGGGCATTTAGAGCAAAGCAGCAAAAAGAATCATAGAGGGAGTCAAACCTGGCTAAGGGGGAGGCTGAGGCAGTGCTGTTCACTACATCAGCATAGTCAAAGAAGGGTATGATCGTCTTGATGAGGATGGTTTTGGCAGGGATGGGTGGAGCTGTACCATTGTTTAGTAATACAAAAAGTCCTACAACTAACCAGATTAACTATATCAGAAAGAGTGCTGGATTCCAGCAACAGCCTTCCAGAGAAGATGGCAGGGGAAAAACAGTTGTGGGGTTCAAGAAAGCATGGGATAAGCACAATGGAATCATAATGGAAAGGAAGAGTGGGAGAGAGAAAAAGCTGTATCACAAAGTAATCATAATGAAAAGGAAGGGAGGGGAGGAGAGAGAGAAAAAGTACAGTTACATGGGTAATTACCGTAACAGATCTTCGAGAGAATCTCTTGCATTAGGTTACACATGTAGGACCAGACAGAAGTATATTTTATTTATTCTGAAAGTCAGATTTGCAACCTTTGAGTCAGTGACATTTACAAAGGCACCTCGTCGCAGGGAGTGTAGACATGGTTACAGTGTGAGATACAACAGTGGTAACATACAGGTGCAATACAAGTAACAAAAAGAACACAATATAACAGTGGGTTATGGGATAAAGTTACATGCAGTAAATTGCAATCTTATAAAAAAGAAAGGGGTCCAACAGACATTGTCACAGCTATGGGCAAGAAATGGGGAGGGACCCCAACATTAGGTTGATTAAGGGCAACTACAGCTTCGGGCACCAAAGAAGTGGTTATGGAGAGCGACTTTAAAGGGACCAATTTTGGTAGACTTAGTGACAGAGAGCGGGAGGGAGTTGAGCCATGTGGGGGCGTGGTAGTGGAAGGACCTTTGGGCTAGGAAGGTCTCGGTACGGGGCACCAGAAAGGTGGCCTTAACTGAGCTACGGGTGGCAACAGATGGGGATGCAAGCCGCAGGGACCCCTGGGGGGGAGTCCTAGCAGGGATTTTTGGCAAGAAAGCAGGTCTGGTAGTGCAGGCGCTCCTCCAAGGTGAGCAGGTTGGCGGTGGAATAGAGAAGGCAAGTATGGGTGCGGAGGGATGCACCGGTCAGGAGCCTGCAGGCCTTGTTTATCAAGGTCTGGATTCTGGTGAGGGCGGTATTGCTGGCCGCAGCATAGATAGGTAGGCCGTAGTCCACTAGGGACAGGATGGAGGAGTTGATGGCCAGTCAGAGGGCAGTCTGGGGAGGCAATCTTTGTGGCGATAGAGAAGGCCAATCCAAGAGTTTATGGCTGAGGACAGGGTACTGATGTGGGTGTGGAATGTAAGAGCAGAGTGGAAGGTGATGCCCAGGTACTTGTAGGATGACACCTGCTCGAGAGGGTGAGCATTACTGGGGAGAATGCAGAGGGGGGCATTTTTGACCTTATTCTGGTGATGCGAAAAAAGCATAGATCTGTTTTTTCTGAGGTTAATGACCAGCCGGTGGTCAAGGAACCACTTTTTGGCTTGGTTGAATGTGTGCTGCAGGGATTCCCTATATTCCCTATATCGGGGTCAGTTAGATGTAATAGTGTAGATAGAGAGAAATAGACAAATTGGATGGGCCAAGTGGTCCTTATCTGGCATCAAATTATGTCTCTATGATGCAAACAATGGCCTAAGCCACAAGGAACATCCATGTACCAGCAATTCGGTTTTGATGTGAACAATGCATTAACAGTGTATATTTGTGCTTACTCTACTGATTCCGATCACACCAATTCATTTTTGTGACTATGTAGTGAAACTAAACAGCGACCGAAATGGAACGAAGCACTGATTGAAAGAACTGAAATAACATAGAATGTAACCAGTGTGTGGCTGATCTTTCAAAGGAAAGAAAAGGCTGAAGGTTAGAGAAAACCATGTACAAAACATGGAGGTGTACAAATAGTTGCTTTTTGAATCTGATTAAGACAATTTCCAGATGCCAGCCACTGAGTCGAGGTGATGTGTGCTTACAGATGTATCATTGTTTGAATTTCATCTATCCAGTTAATAAAAACCAAAAAACGTGTCTACTGTTTCAGTCTATTACTTCACATCAATGCTTTTAGCAGGGATAGGTGGTGCTGTTCCACTGTTTAGTAATACAAAAAGTCCTACAACTAACTAGATTAACTATACTGAAAAGCAGTTTCATTAACACCATCAGCGCTGCAGCAGCATAGTTGCTTGCAATGTGGACTCGGGTTCAGGAACAAGTTAGTAGACATGCTTTGCAATATTGCACCTGTGGCACTGCACAGCATCCAGGGGAGGAATAAAGCAAGAAAAACTTGGCAATCTTGAGTACTCTGAACTGGCGACAAATTATCCCACCCACGACATGCTTCAGGAAGTGCTGCCCCCCCGACACCCAAAATAAAATGCGCTGCCACAATGAGAAGGGAATGGGGACCCGGGTAGGATAAGTAACAAAGAGATAAGGTTAGGGTTTGGAGGTGCTCTCAAGGCAGAGGAGGACAGCACTGGCTACTGTTGGGGGGAAAAAACAAGTATTCATGGAAACAATCTGAAGGACAGAACATTTATTATTAATCTCAGAATTCTTTCTTTGATCCTTACTGACAAAATGTACATTTGATCCTAGATAATCAAAATCTGAAGGCTTACCTTAAGGATTTCTAAAGGTTCAGATTTTAGCTCACTCTCAGCAGAAGCTGGTGGGACACAATGGTTTACTATAATCATCACCTGTAAATTGAAATGAAAGAAAAAACTGATGCTACAACTCCATTGCATTTATCTAGCAACCAGTCTATATACATATAAGTAAAGGACACCAGTGAAGAGGAGATTGCCCTCCCCTCTCCCATCCTAAATACCCTGGATCTGCCACTTCGTTTCTGCCTGGTCCGCTGTCACAATGGACAGGTGGGTTCTCGAGGTGGTCGGCCATGGTCTGCCTCTGGAGCTCGAGCAGTACCCTCCTAGCTGAGCCCGCACCGCACAGGAAGACATGCACTCTGTCGACATTCAAACATTTCACACTTCTACTGCTCACCTAAATGTTATTTGGTTACAAGTATGGTTAGAAGTATTAACTGCTGGCAATTTTTTAAATCCCTGCTATGCCCCCCCCACCACCACCACCACCCACACGGGCTGAGCAAAGAAGAGTGAAGTCCAGGGCATCGAGTCTTTACTACAGCTAAAATGATCTGGCAGTTGAGGCACTGGAGTCACGTGATCAGTGCTGGGATTGGTTAAAACAAACTAAACTTTTTGGGTGAGGGAAAATGTGCAGGCCATCTTCTTAAAGCGCGAAGCAGATAAAAAAACATTAATGTTGTTGGAGGCATACTGCTCCTTTGGATACAGTCATTTCAACTACAATAAACTGAAAGTGATGGCAGCTGTATAAGTAAGTAAGTGACAGATAATAAAAACAGGTTACTCACCTGTAACAGTAGTTTTAGGAGTTGTATATGGTGTACATCCACGCATTCTGGCAGTTTCCTTTCCCCTTTGAATCCTGCCAGAACGTCTTCAAGTTGGCTCCTCCCACCGACCCGGATAGCAACTCCCCTAGCACCACCCTATGACGCCAGTTCTTGCCCAATGGAAGCATCCCTGTGCGCCACTGCCAGGGGAGGTCAGGTGTGTCCATGTTGATGTACACCATATACCACTCCTAAAACGTGCGGTTACGTAACAACTTACTGTAACAGTAGATCTTCGAGGAATGTCTCTTGCAGTAGGTCACTACTTCTGGGAGGTTCCAGCAGAGGGCACTGTCACAAGGCAGCTTCTTCCAGCAGTTTTTTACCAGGGACCGCCCACCCAAGACATCATCTCCTTGTTCCCTAAATAAACGTGGGCAGTCCCTGGTATCCTCTGTTCGCTGCCAGATTCAGCTCACAAAGGCGAGAACCGAGAAAAACCGAGGTACCAGTGAGTCCAACCCCAAGTCCTTGGATCAGAAATTTCTCTGTTAGAGAAGGCAGGGGGACGGAGGGTGGGATTGGACCTACTGCAAGAGACATTCCTTGAAGATCTACCGTTATAGTAAGTTCTTACGTAACCACACTATCTTCTACAGAATAGTCTCTTGTAGTAGGTCATTACTTCTGGGAGAATTCCCAGTAGTTATGTCCATGTGGGAGGACTATTATGAAAGGATGCCCTGCAGGACGGCTCGGCCGAAGGCCGTTCTGCGTTTCGAGGCAACATCCAGATTGTAATGCCTGGTAAAGATATGGATGGTAGACCAGGTGGCCACACTGCATATATCTGTAATAGAGGCACCCTTGAAACAAGCCACTGTGGCTGCCACAGCTCTAGTGGAATGGGCTTGGACATGGCCCGGTAAGGGCTTACTGTATTTTTTGTTAAAAAAGGAAAAAAAAAATGTAGTACAATAGGCTAGCCAGCAAAAGAGGGTGTGTTTAGCAACCAGAAGGCCCTCACGACCCGGAGCAAAGGTGACAAACAGTTGTGAGGTTTTATGAAAGGACTTTGTCCAATCAGTATAGTAACGGAGGATGTGATGGACATCCATAATATGTAAAATATGTTCACCAGGGTTGGAGTACTCAGGGAAAAAAACACTAACTCCAAGGATTCATTCAAAGTTTGTTCTGAAACCACTTTAGGCAGAAAGGAAGGGGTAGTGCGAAGCACCACTCTGTCGTATGAAAGATAAGATGAAGTTTGCTGCACATAAGGGCATGAAGCTCTGAGATTCGTCGAGCAGAAGTGATGGCCACAAGGAATAGTGTTTTCCAGAAGAGAAAATGCAGGGCACAAGTGGCAGCTGGTTCAAAAGGGTCCACTGTTAACTTTTCAATCATGAAATTCAAGTCCCATGGGGGAATGAGATGGCGAATAGGAGGCTTCAGATGTAATATGCCTTTCAAAAACATCTTGGCTAGGTGATGTTGATACAGAAGTCTGCCATCCAATGGTTTGTGGAAGGCAGAGATGACAGCCAAGTGGACTATGACAGAAGAATAGCTAAGGCCCTCCGATGACAAGGAGGCCAAACAGTCCAGGACCTTCGTGAGAGGACAGCAATAAGGGTCCAGGGATTGACAGGCTGACCAAATGGAGAAACGTTTCCATTTAGAATTGTAAGCATCTCTGGTAGCCCGCTTCTGAGTGGCAAGCAGAACATCAGCCACCTGAGAAGACACTTGCAATCTGTTTATGAAGACAGAGGGTCTTCAGACTGGGATGCAGGAGAGAGAGCCTTGGCATTGCATTAAGAGGCCCGGCCTGAACAGCAACGGAACTGGGTTTGCAATCAACAGTTGTTGAAGAACTGGAAACCATGCTTGACGAGGCCACAGAGTAGTAATGAGAATCATCATGGCTGGCTCCATCTGTAGTTTCATTAATGTGCGGAGAAGGAGAGGGAGTGGGGTGAAGGCATATAAGAAGAGTCCTGTCCAGGGTTGGGACAGGGCATCTACAGAGCTTTCCTTTTTGTTCGGGATAATGGAGAAGTATTTGGGGAGCCTGTGGTTGTCTGGGGATGCAAACAAATCTATTTGTGGAGTGCCCCAGAGATGAAAGAGATCCTGAAGAACTGAGTCGAGCAGTGTTCACTCGTGAGCCGAGGACTGGCGACTCAAGAGGTCCGCTAACTGTTTGTGACAGCCTGGTAGATGGACGGCCGTGAGCGTCAGTTTTTGTTTGGTCACTTCACGCCACACCGTGATCGCTGCCATGCAAAGGAAGTGAGAGCGCGTCCCTCCTTGTTTGTTAAGGTACCAGACTATGGTCATGTTGTCTGACTGAATCAGTAGGTGACCTGGGGTCAAGTAAGGACTGAAAGCGTGCAGCGCCAGAAGGACTGCTTCCATTTCCAGAATATTGATATGATGGTGACTGTGACCTGAGGGCCATGTGCCCTGGGTCTGATACAGACCGAGATGAGCAGCCCAACCTTCTAGAAATGTATCTGTTAGAACGTGGTGGGGGGGGGGAGGTGCAGAAGGAATGCCCCGATTGAGACTGGACCGCAGCATCCACCAGGTGAGAGCAGACTTGAAGGCTGGGATCACCCTGATGGGGTCTTCAAATTGTCCTGTTTTCTGGCACCACTGGTCTTGTATGATCCATTGGATGGGACGCATCTGAAGGCGTGCAAATTCCACCGTCTGTATGGCCACTGCCATGTGCCCTAGGAGGCGCAACCCGAGTCTGGCAGTGACTATCGTTCATGACTGAATCTATAAGGCCAGGCCAATCAGGGTATCTGGACATGCAGGGGGCAGATAGGCCTCGTCGACGCCCGTGTCCAGTACAGCCCCTATATACTGGAGCGATTGGGTCGGATGAGGGCTGGACTTGGGCCAGTTTACCGTAATCCCAAGATCGTGGAACAACTGGAGGGTCTCCGAGAGGGAGGACAGCAGATGTTCCCTTGTGTCTGCTTTTATCAGCCAATCATCTAAATAGGGAAAGACGAAATGACCCTTTTTTCTCAATGCCCCTGCGACCACTGCTAAGCATTTGGTAAAAAATCGTGGGGCTAAAGTCAAGGGCAGAGCCCGAATTGGTAATTTTGGCCCAGCAGGTGGAAGCGCAGATATTTTTGATGGGTTGGATGAACCGGAATATGAAGATATGCGTACTTCATACCCAGGACACACATCCAATCTCCTGTTGCAGGAAAGGCATGATGGACATTAAGGTAACCATCCGAAAATGTCTGTATTGGATGTACAGATTTAGGTTTTTCAAATCCAGTATTGGTCTGAGGTCTCCAGTTTTCTTGGGTACCAGAAAGAAGTAGGAATAGAATCCCTGTTGTTGAGACAATGGAACCGGAACAATGGCCTGCTTGGTCAAGAGGACCGTAACTTCCTCCTGGAGTATAGGAAGGTGTTCCTGAGGATAATGAAGCATCCGAGGAGGACGCGTGTTGGTAAAGAAATTAGTTCCAGTGTATGACAAGTTTGAATAATCTGGAGTACTCATGTGTCTGTCGTTATTTGTTGCCAAGCCTCCAAATGAAGGGCAAAATGACCCCTTACCACCTCCGAGGCGTGGGTGAGAGGGGAGAGCTCTAGGGAGTTATTGAGAACTGGAGGTGCCAGCCCCACCTGAGGGATGGGCATGGGAGGGACGCGTGGTGGCTGAATTGCCTCTTGTGGTTTGATTGCGTCCCCGAAAATTACCCTGGTTAGAGTATTTGAAACGGTTATCTCTTTTATTATAGTATGAGGACTGGGCCCATGGCGCATGGTACATGCCCTGGACCGTACGGAGGGTACGCCCATAGGCCTGAAGGTCATCCAAAAGGACCTGAGTACCGGGGCCAAAAAGCATGTCACCACAGAATGGTGTGTTGACTACTTTATGCTGGCTATCTGGAGCCAGGCCAGATACCCGAAGCCAGGCATTGTGGCACAAGGCAATACCAGTGGTAGATAAATGAGTGGAAGTATCAACCACATCATAGCCTGACCTGAGAAGGTGGCGAGACACTGAAGTAATGGTTGGCATGATTTGGCGCAATTGCTCCTTCTCTGGAGAAGGAGGTAGTTTATTAAGGATGTTTACAGACAAAGCACCCAAGAAGTGCTGGTATTTAACCATGTGGCCCATATAGTTTAAGATTCTTATGTTCATGGTGCCAGAGGCAAAGACCTTCTTGCCCAGGTAATCCAGTCTCCGAGATTCTTTATCCAGAGGCAAAGAGCTCATATATTTAGGTTTTTTAGTGCGATCATGAGTGGCCATGATGACCACAGAGTCAGCCGCAGGAACAGCGGATAAATATGGATAGTCCAAACGGGCTTGGTACAGCCGGTAAGCCTTATGCAGGATGGCCGTTATGGCCGAAGGCTGGCGCTGTGCATCAGAGATGGCATTTTGATAAGCAGGTATCAATGGAGGAATGACCATGACAGGCTCCTCGGGTAACTCGAGATAGTCAGTCATGTCTTTACGTTGTTTATCCTGTTCCGTGATGGAAAATTCCATCACTTTCTGGATTTTTATCATAATTTTGTTGAAAGAGTGGTCGTCTGGAGGGGAGACAGCTAAGGGAACTGACAAATCCTCGTCCAGAGAAGAGACCATGGAAAACAGAGAATCCGGATCTGGAAGGTCAAAATTCAAGAAGTCCCTTTCATAAATATCCTCTAGGAGGTCTCCCACCAAGTTGGGTTCCTCCGACAAATAATCCTCTAACAGAGCAGGTGGGGGAGACCAGGGCGGAACATCCTGGTCAGTATGAAGCCTTTTAGGTGGAGGGAAGGGGGAATGTTGGGGAGGATGAGCCAGCATCTGAGGAGGAGACTGGCTATAGCCCATAGACTGCGGTACTATATGTACAATCCTTTCAATATTGGGCACCTGAGATGGTGGGATATCCACCTGCCGAGGTTGGCTGTTTGAAATAATAGGTGTGAGAGAGGGCACCAGCCGGTGGTAGGTAGCTGGATGTGCCCCTGGAAAATATAAGCCAGGATCTCGCTGTAAATCAGCAGCACCCTGGTAGAAAGGCACCTGAGAAGGTGGAGGGGTTTGCCCCACGAACTCCTGTCGTCGATGATGAGCCAAGAGAAACATCAGCATTGTATCGAGAAAAAGTCATTGATGGGAAAGGGGCTCCCGTCGACAGAGCAGGCGTTTGCTTGGCTGCAGAAAATACAGTGGTCGTCAACGAAGAAATGGAAGCTGTTGTCAATGGCAGAACAGTGTTTTGAACTGTTCTGCGTGTCTGGACAAGCCCCATCAATGAGAGAAGAGCTCCCATCGACGAGGAAGGCACAAAAGAACGCTCCATCGACGGACATGTGGAAGAAGTCACCATCGACGTGCAGCGTGGCAGGGAGTGTGAGGAGGGTTTCTCTTTGTTCTGCCGAGAACGTGCCCCCCTGGTCTCCAACAGAAAAACTCTCTGTTCCTTAAGCAGAGTGTGGATTTGCTGCAACCATAGTCGATGGGTTGCTAAATTAAATTCCTGACAGAAAGCACAGGAGGTGGCGTCGTGTGTGGGTCCCAGACACCTAACACAATATACTGTAAATGGTTATCAAATCTGTAAATCTTCCTGTCACAAGTGCAGGAATGAAATAAAGCTTGCTTGCTTGGAGATTCTTTCTTAGATAGTCGTCTGATTCAGATCCTTATCAATGGCTGCTACACAGAAGAATGAGCTAGCTGCTGTGTGAGTTGAAGACAGCGGGAAAATGGACAGAGGATACCAGGGACCGTTCACTTTTACTGTATATAGGGTGCAAGGAGATGATGTCATGGGTGGGTGGTCCCTGGTAAAACACTGGTAGAAGAAGCTGCCATGCTGACAGTGCCCTCTGTTGGAACCTCCCAGAAGTAATGACCTACTATAAGTGACCATTCCGTAGATCATCTACTATTACAGGTGAGTAACCTGTTTTTCTAGGGTCGTGGATATGGGGAACTTATCCACATGTTCTGGCAGACTCCAAGCAGTTCTCCGGGAGGAGGGAGGCAAGGCGCATACCCCCTACTTAGGGAACAGCGACCGGAAAATTGAGGCCCCAAAACCAGCATCCCGGCATGACTCGAGGTCAATGTGGTAATGGGAAATGAAGGTGTGCGCTGACCTTCAGGTAGCAGCCCTGCAGATTTCATGACTAGGGACGTCCCTGTAAGCAGCCACAGACGCAACGGTATGGTGGGTGGTATGAGCCCATAGCCCTCCAGGAGGCTCTCTACCAGCCAACCTATAGCAAATATCAATACAGGATGTGATCCACCTGCCAATCGTCCGCTTGGCTGCAGGTCTACCAGGTGCGGAATCGTGTAGGTGACAAATAGCTGGCGAATTTCTCCCTGAACTCCAGCTGTGCGCTCCTTATAGTAAGTGAGCGCTCGCCTCAGTTCCAGAGTATGAAGCCTGTGCTCAGCCTCCAAGGTGTGACTGAAGTACACAGGGAGCTTGATCACCTGGTTAAGGTGGAAATCTGACACAACCTTCAGGAGGAACTTTGGGTTGGGGCGCAGGACAACCTTGTTCTTGTGGAAGACCAAGTAAGGAGACTCCAATGAAAGCACATGGAGCTCACTGATCCTTCTGGCTGACGTGATAACCACCAAGAAGGCGGTCTTCCACGACAGGTGTGACATCTCACACCTGTGCACTGGTTCGAATGGCCTGCCCATGAGCTTTGCCAAAACCAGCAGTAGATCCCAAAGTGGTGGTGGTTCATGCACCAGAGGGGAAATGTGGTTCAAACCCTTGAAGAAGCGCCAGACCACTTACTCCTGCACCATCAACTGCTGACCGGCACTGGAGCCACAAGGAGGGGTACCTGGGCAGGCGCAACGGTCCTGGGCCCTGGAGAGCCCACCGTCTCTGAGGAGTCAGGTCACCAGTCTGAGTCGGTCTCCAGATTATCCAGCTCTGGAGAGAAGAAGATCTAAAAAGATCTCCAAACTGGTGCTCTCCCACCCTCGGCGCTGCGGACGGTGCTGCAGGCGGGCCCAGTGCCCCTTGTGATACTGTCTCGATTACCAGAGCCATGAACGGCTCTGGGATCGAAGACAGCGCCAGAGGGTGGCGCTGAGGAAACTCCCTTGCAGGACCCAGCAACTGTGGGCCACGACACTTGGGGTAGCCAGCACCTCCGAGGAGGTGGCTACGAGACCAGTGCTCCGGTGGCTCCTGGGGAAACCAGACCGTCCCTCCAGCACCGAAGAAGAGGCCTCCTGGCAATGCTAGAGAAGGAGGAGGCCCACCTCACTGGACCATATAGGACCATGAGGGTGGCGGAAGAATTGAAGCGACCTGCGCCTGGATCCTTACAAGCGATGCCCTCAAGTCGGGCAGAGCTCTGCCGACTTTAAACACACAGTACTCAAGAACACAGCGGTCCACTGAGAAGCAGGTGTCACAGCTGTTCATATTGTGCTGAAGTCCAAGGCACGTTAATCAGACATCATGCCGGTCCGTCATGGAAATTTGCAGGCTGCAGGGACACCGACCCATAGGAGGCCGGCCCGCTTTCGAAGAACTCTTCTTGTCCCCCAAACCAGGCATGATGTGAATGTGGTAACTCAACAACAAGCAGAAAAGACAACGCCGTTTAAGTAATAAAAAAGAAAGATCTTACTGGATCTTCATGAAAATGGTGCCAAGTATCAAACGGCAGAACTAGACAAGGATTTACAGTTAGATGGCATCGAATGAAGCTACGAGGTAAGGTGCCGTGCTGAAATTAGGCAGCAGATGATGCAGTTCAATTCTTCTGCTGCTGCAGGCAAAGTGGTGTCTTAGCAGCGGGAGAAGCAGAAATGAGGCAGAGGAGGAGCCGACGGCTGTTATTGGCTAACCTGCGAATGCCACACAGTACGTCGGCCTTGTGGGCGGCACTGCCAGTGCTGGCTCCTCCCCCTAGGAAGAAAAACACCCTCGGGCTGCTCTGACCGGACACCCAACAAAAATGAATGGTGAAGACTGACACAGGGAAAATCATCTTCAGAAAGACCCAAAGCCTGGAACGCTAGCCACTCAGGAAGCAGGCTGTCCGGTGCAGGGACTGAAGGTCTAGGTGGAGTACCTTCCCCTGACTGACAAAAAGCAGGTCTGGGCATAGTGGGAGACGCCTCAGGAGCTGTTGCTGAGGTTGAGGAGATTAGGGTACCTGATCTGGCGTGGCCAGTTCGAAGCCACTAGGATCACCTGTGCCTTGTCCCTCCTGACCTTGGGCAGAACTTTGTGACATCAGGGGAACGGAGGGAAGGCATAGAGAAGGCCCGGGGTCCAGGGCTCCGAGAAGGCATACCCTGCAGCGTTCCCTGCTAAGGGGTGCAGGCACAATACAGGTTTAGCTTGGCGTTCTCCCTGGTGGCCAACAGGTCCACCAGAGGTTTGCCCCAGTGGGAGGACAGGTGCTGTACTACCTCGGGATGAAAAGACTACTCATGTGAAGCCTCATCCACCTGGCTGAAGGTATCCGCAAGCTGGCTGGAGACACCGACCACATGGATGGCCAGAAGGTCTGCCTCCAAACAATGCACGAGTGTCCAGATGCGTAGGGCTTCCTTGCACAGTGGAAGGGAGTGCATACCGCCCTGTTTGTTGAGGTAGTTAGTAAATGGTCGTGGTGTTGTCCATCTGGACCTGCACCACATGACCCCTGAGATGCAGACTGAAAGCAGTTGGAGCCAACTGAACCAACCTGAGCTCCAGCAGGCTGATGTAACATTGGGACTCCTCGGGGGACCAGAACCTGTGGACTCTGTGATTCCACAAATGGGCTCTCCAGCCCATGAGAGAGGTGACGTTGTCAGGATGACCATCGGCTCTGGGCAGACAAACGAGATACCTGCTGCAGATG
This sequence comes from Neoceratodus forsteri, assembly GCA_016271365.2. NCBI lineage: Eukaryota > Metazoa > Chordata > Ceratodontiformes > Ceratodontidae > Neoceratodus > Neoceratodus forsteri. Next base: position 511,368,678 of record CM028132.1, read on the forward strand.
TTCCAGGATTAGCCACTAGTGGATAGCATCCCACATCCGCTGGGTTACCTTGACCAACTTGTCAAAGTGACCCTTGCGCTGAGACCACTGGCTGGCCAGCTCCCATTGCAGGGGGCGCATTCTCCAGTGGGTACACTGGACGACACTGGTGCAGGCCGAGGTCCCAAGCAGGGTGTGACTGCTCAACCAGAAATGATAGGGCAAAGGAGATAAGGGCTTCCACCCTGTCCGCCGGAAGCAGAACCCTGGGTTTACAAGAGTCGAGCTTCTGCCCTGATGAAATGAATCACCTGCAAAGGCACGAGTTCCGATTTGGCCTCGTTGCCCAAGAGGCCCAGAGAAGTGCAGGTCTGGAGGGCCAGATCACTGGACCACTCCACTTCCTGCCTGGAGGGATCAGCGAAGAGCGAGTTGTCCAGGTAAGGGTATACCCAGACTCCCCGGCGCTTCAGGTAGGCAGCCACCACTGCGACGCACTTGGTGAAGATCCTGGGCACCGAGGACAAGCCGAATGGCATGGCCTGGAACTTGTAGAGGGGGTGTCTTCCAACTGAAAACGGAGGAACAGTCAGTGGGACGGATAGATTGGGACATGGAAGACCCTATCCTGAAAATCCAGAGAGCAGAACCTCATGCTCTGCTCCAGAGATGGTACGATCTGAGACACAGTGACCCATCCTGAAGGTGCAGGACCTGAGGAATTTGTTCAGGTCGTGCAGATCTATGAGGCACCAGCCACCCGTTCATTTGGGTACCATGAAGTTTCTGGACATGAACCTTGGATGCTGTGGAGGGTCTGGGACTGGAGCCACCACCTCCTTGAGCAGGAGTTGGACAATGTTGTCTCGAAGAGCTGACTTTAACACTTACAGACAGCATGTCGTCCCGTGGGGTGCAGGCTCGGCTGGGGGGGTACTGCTCGAATTCCGGAAGCAGACCCTGGCCGATCACCTCGAAAACCCACCTGCCCGTTGTGACAGTGGACCAGGCGGAAACTAAGTGGCAGAGCCGGCCCCCATGGGGGGGGGGACCCAAGGAGTTCAGGATGGGAGAGGGGAGGGCAGGCTTGGAAGCAGAGGAGGATCCAGCCGAGGGGCCATTGGATCACTGACCCCCTGGCTTCCGGACTGAGGCCAAACTTGGGTCTCGGACGCGAGGCCTCCTGCTGACCAGCTTCAGCTGGGCAGGTTTGGCTGCAGGGGCCAAGGTGGGCCGAAAGGGCTTTTTCTTGGTGGACTTGGAGTCTTTCTGGTCCTTTTGAGCAGACATCACAGAGTCCAGGGTGCCAATGGACTTTTCATTCCTGGTGAGATGCCCCTCCACACCAGGACCAAACAAGTCGGTCCCCAAAAAGGTCATGTCTGCCAACTTGTGCTGCACATCAGCGATAAACGAAGAGATGCACAGCCAAGCACTGCGGCACATGGCAACTGCCACGGCCACAGACCGGGTGCAGGAATCAACAATGTCCATGGCCATCTGGAGCTGCTGCTTTACTACATGGACTTGCTTGACAGTAGTCTGCAGGGAGATGAGAAAGCATTTTGTTCAAGGACCCCAAGAGGGAGTGCATAAAGTGAGCCAAACTTGGCCGAGTGGTCCAACTTTTTGGACTCCTTATCAGGGGGCTTGTCCAAGTCCCCCACATTGCCTGTGCACCAAAGAACAGTTGACCACCAGCCCCTCAGCCAAGGGGTGCTCAGCAAATCCCGAGAGGGAACCGGTATGGACCACGTACTTGTGGGCCCTATGGGGCAAGGGTGCCAGGCAAGAAGCCGGGTGTTGCCATAGATCCAGGGCAAGATCGAGGATAGCATCCTTGATTAGGAAAGCCTCCACTGGAGAGTCATCCCGGTCCAAAATCTTGGTCAAGGAGCACCTTCCCTCTTCTGAACAGGCTCCAGATGGATGCCTGTGGATTCGGAGATCAAGCGGAGAAGGCTCAAAAATTAAGTGGGGCCCTGTTCCATAGAAAGATCCTCGGCCAACTCCACATCCACCAGATGGGAGTGGAGAGAGGTACCTTCCAATTCCGAGGATTCATGAAACAAAGGCTTACCGCCCGTGTCGCTGCTCACCCACTGGGGACGACAGTAAATTTGAGCCGATGGGGAAGCCCTTTCTCGGGCCAAGCATCCTTGGGTGGGGCGCAACCCGTCCTCACAGGGGGCAGTGGCTGCACCACAATCAGTGGAGAAGCCAGGGTCGGCCCGTCCAAACCGGCACCTGCCGGGGCGAAGCCTGCTGCATCTCCGGAGATAGCAGCACAGTTATGAGTGGGTTGTGCGTCAAGGGCAGCTTCATCCAGGAAAACAGAAGTTGCTGCCCCATGAACTCCTTATAGCACCGACGCAGCTTGCAACGGTGCCTCTCCTTGCCCAAGGATAAGGAGGAATAGCGGTGGCGCCGCTTGCCTGAGCACTTAAGAGCGCGAATGCCGAGGACAGCACAAGCTGCCTGAGTCCAAGCTACCAGAGCAGGACCTCTGCCAATGCCGGTGAGACCGGCACAGTCAATCAGAGGGAGTCGGCGACTGCCAGTCCACCCCTTGGTCGGTAAGCTCTGGAGTGTGAGGCAGCGGGACAGTGGCCTTCCCCCCCTCCCCCGAGACAGATAGAGGTGTCAACCTCCTCTGAAGAAAGGATTGGCTCGACCGACTCGAGAAATATCTCGGTCAGAGAGTCGGTCCGATCCTTGGTCAACTGGCCCAACAGGGAAACGTGGAGCTGGCAACCAAAATCTAAGTCTTGGCTGAAGCCGGGGGGCTCCTAAAAAGCATGGGAATCAGAGGCCCGAGAGCGTTCCCAATCCCACGAGAATCAACCAAACTGTTTCTTGGTCTCTTTCTCCCTGGAAACCTTAGATTTTTTGGACTTCTTGGGCCCCAAAGGACCCTCTCCCAAAGTAGGCAAAGACTGGCCGAGTTCCTGGAACGCACTGGAAAACAACGCACCCAGGAAAAGCGGCATGAAGACCAAAGCAGAGGAGGACTGTGCCATGGCCCGAGACACTGTCCCCTCCATGGCCGCTAACTGCTCGGCGGAACCCGCAGCTGCGGAAACCGCCTTCCATGCCTCCTTTGAGTGGATGGGAGCATCCCTTTCACTTGGTCATCTAAGTAGAAAGCAGGCAAGACGATCCTCCAGAGTTGACGGCAAAAAGGCATGACAAAAAAAAAAAAATCGCGGGCCTGGGCATCATGCTCATGGCCCAGGCAGTATACGCATGCAGAGTGCGGGTCAGGTCATGACATCTTCTGCCCAAAACATCAGAAACGGAAACACGGAGCAGACTTCACGTCGTCCATCGGAGCAGCAAGAAGTAAGGAAGACAATTTTAGTCGAAACACTCTCAAAAGGGTTTTTAGAAGGTTTTAGCACCTCAGTAATGCACAGCGATAAGGAAGGAACCTATTCTTCCAAGCAGAAAGGAAGAACTGGTGTCAAGGGGCAGTGCTAGGGGAGTTACCACACGGGTGGGTGGGAGAAGCCAGCTTGAAAACTTTCCAGCAGGATTTAAAGGGGAAAGGACACGTACATGTCAATGTGCGCACCCCAGCAAACAGCTTGGGAGAAAAATCGGAGAAAAGTGGTGAGGTAGGCCTTCATGAAACCCTGCTCCCCGATCCTTCACCCCACCTGGTCACCAAGACACCGACGGCCAGAACCAGACTGTTGGACTTCAGTTGGGGGAGGGAAGGACAGCCTTCCCTCCTTCTTCTTACCCCAGCATTGGGAGAGAAGCCGTCGGGGAACACTGGCCAGTCAGCAAGTCCTGGGAGGCTGGGAACCTTGAGGGGTCAGAGGAGCAGGACAGAGGAGAGCCCAACCTCTCCCGGTCAAAAAGGAGCATAAAAACAATATTAAAAAAAAAAAAAGTGTATTCCACATTCAATTCCATATTCATTGTTTTAACATGATTGGCCACCGCCTCATATTTATGGCCATCACCCCAATTTGTTTTTATAAACTGCCCCAACATTGCCTTTTACAATCATCCTTTTCTGCACTATCTTTGATGCCACTGCAATACATCTCACAAACACTTATACATATGTACATTGCATACAGGAGGTCTGAGGAACAATGTGTCCTTGACCCCAATCACCATAACCACTGCACTGTATTTCCAGGCAGTGGTGAACTCTGACAATACTTTATACACAAGACATTTGAGATTGGTGGATATCTCCTAGTAAAAGCGACTGTATAAGAACACATTTGCAAACAATGCACCTTGTAATTGTCTCTGTCTGTAATCTTCTGTGAAGCTTGTATCAGAGCTTTTGCAACTTGTGTGTCCTGAATATAAAACACGGCCTTCTTCTTCTCATAGCGAAACTAAAAAGACAAAAGAATAGGTTACTCTCCTGTAACCGTAGTTTTAGGAGTGGTTTATGGTTCATATCCACACCATGGCAGTTCCACTGGAACAATGTAATTAACTGGACATCTTTAAGCTAAGCTCCTCCACCACCCGGGCAGAGTATCCCCCCTCCCCGACTCCTCCCTGTGACCATACCTCTCAACTGTCCCCGATTTTCAGGAACATCTCTGATTTTGCCTCAAAATTTTACTCTGACTCTCCTAAAAATTGTGTTTCCATGACCAAACGGTGGGAGTTATAAGCACAAAATAATGTCAAACATTAAAGTTACAGACTTGTTTTCCCTTAGAAAATGCATTTTACACTTATCCCCTAATTCTACCAGCTTCCTGAGTTGATATCTCCAATTTTTAAGATGTGTCACTGATTTTGGTCCTTTGTCCCAGATTTGTTTAAGCCTTGTCCCTGATTTATGAGGCAGGAAGTTGAGGTATGCCTGTGACATCAGATCTTACATGCTAAAAGCAGAATCCATCTACCACTTGCCAGGGGAGGCCGGGTGGGTTGTATGAATGTTGACCATATATCACTCCTAGAACTACGGTTACAGGTGAGTAACCTGTTCTTCTAGGGGTGTGGATATGGTTCAATTATCCACACTCTGGCAGACTCCAAGCAGTTCTCTGGGAAAAGGGGGCAAGACGCACAACCCCTATTTGGTGAACAGAGACTGGAGAACCAAAGTCCCAAAAAGCGCATCCTGGTGTGACTCAAGATTGATGCAGTAATGGGAAATAAAGGTGTGTGCAGACTTTTCCAGATAGCAGCACTACATATCTCCTGTATGGGAAGAGCCTTTGAAGCAGCCACTGAGGCAGAGGTGTGTCGGGTGGAATGAGGCTCCCGACCAGCCAACCTACAGTATAGCAGAGATCGATGCAAGATGTGATCGACCTTGAAATCGTACACTTTGCTGCCAGTGTGCCAGACACAGCTTCAGCATGACAAACAGCTGGGAAGCCCGTCCCTGAACTCCAGCGGTACGCACGGTACTACAACAACAACAACAACAACACCCTCTCTGCAGGTCCAGGGTATGAAGCCTATGGTCAGCCTCTGAACAGGGATTGGCAAAATATACCAGTAAGTTCATCACATGGTTAAGGTGAAATTCCAATACCATATTTGGGAGGAACTTAAGGTTGGGCCGAAGGACAACTTTGTCCCTCTAGAAGCACTTGGAGCTCACCAATCCTTTCAGCAGATGCAACCATCACCAAGAAGGCAATCTTCCACGACAGATGTGACAACTCACACCTGCGCATCAGATTGCAAGGCTAGCCCATGAGCACAGCCAGGACCAGCAGTAAGTACCATGATGCTGATAGTTCACGCACCAGTGGGGACAAGTGTTGGAGGCCCTTGAAAAAAACGCCTGACCACTTTCTCCTTGGCCACAGTCAGCATACCAGCCCATGCCTAATAAGCAGAGATGGTTGCCAGGTGAACCTTAAGGGTCGTCGCTTGCAGTCCAACCTGGGAGAGGGAGCAGAGATGGTCCAGAATGCTAGCCACAAGTGAGTCAAGAGGATCAAGCTCCCAGCCCTAACACCAATGAAAAATCTCTTCCACGTAAGGGCATAGCACCAATGAATCAACTCCTTCCTGGAAGCCTCCATAAAGTAGAGGACATTCTCAGAAAGACCCAAGGCCTGGAACGATATCCGCTCAGGAACCAGGCCGGGATGTGCATGGATTTAAGGTCGTGATGCAGGACTGTCCCCTGAAGTCAGGTCAGCAAGTCTGGGTGGAAAGGCAGTTGTTGTGGAGACCCGCTCCTGAGGATGGAGATCCAGGTACTAGAACTTTCTTGACCAGACTGGAATTATCAGGATCATCCATGCCTTGTCCTTCCTGACTTTGACCACTGCTCCGTGGATCAAGGGGAAAAGAGGAAATGCGTACATGAGGCCTGTGCTCCAGGGCCTCGCAAAGGCATTTCCTAGCAGTGTCCTGGACTGTGGGGGACAGGCACAAAACAGCCTGTTTGGTGTTCTCCCAGGTAGCATACAGATCCACTGAGGGAGCCACACAGGGAAAACTGGTGTTTCATCACTTCCTGATTCAGAGACCACTCGTGCGAAGTCTCTCCTATCCAGCTAAGAGCGTCTGCCAGCTATTCTCACCCATGATGTGAATTGACAGGAGATTGGCACCCAGGCTACACCAGTGTTCCCATTAAGGCTGCAGATCTGGGGGTGCACTGCACCCTCTCCAAAAATTTTCAGAGGTACAAAATAAATTATAAGGGTTCATTCTACCATTTGTACAACATTTTTGTCGGATACATATACTTCAAACAGAAGTATCGGGGTACAGTGTACCCCCTTCACACAAAAATGTACTTGAATTTCATAATTTGTACTTGAATCAAGTACAGATGGGGGTAAATGGGAACACTGGGCTGCACACAATGGTCCTGGTGTGAAGTGCCTCCAAACACAAAGGAAGGGAGTGTGTGCCGCCCTGTCTGTTCAGATAAAACATGGTCATGATGCTGTCCATCTGGACTTGAATGACCTGACCCCTGACTAGCAGAACAAATTCCATCAGAGCCAAGCGTACTGCACAGAGCTACAGCAAGCTTATGTGGAGACGGGACTCCTTAAGCAACCAGAACCCATGAGCCGTGTGGTCTCCCAGGTGTGCTCCCCACCTGAGACGCATCCACAGTCAGCACGACAGTTAGCTCTGGGGTGACAAACAGGATTTCTTCCTCCAGATGTTCCGGGACAAGCCACCACTGGATGGCTTCCCACACTGGCTGGGTCACAGTAACTGGCTGGTTTAAGTGGTTAAGGTGCTGGGACCACTGATGGCCCAGCTCCAACTGAAGATGACACTTCCGCCAGTAGGCCCACCAGGCCTCGAAGGTGCAGGATGTCATGTACTCCACCAGCCACAGGAAAAAAGATCCTGTGCCTGGTCTGCCGGGAGGCAAGCCTTGGCCTGCAGGGAGTTTAGTTCTGCTGAACCAGTTCAGACTTGTCCGAGCTGACCCATAGGCCCAACCAAGTCTTGGCAGGTCTCAAAAGTCAGGTCTGTGGATCTTTCCACAGCCTCTCTTGATGGACTGGCTACCAGACAGTCATCCGCAGGGGTACACTCTGACCCTCAGGAACTCTAGGTGGGCTGCCACCACTGCCATGCATTAGGTGCAGACTGTTGGTGCAGAGGAGAGGTCAAAGGGCATGATCTGGAACTGGTACACGACCACTTCCTCTTGGATATGAAGGTAGAGGCGGTGGGACCTGCAGACAGGAATGTGGAAGAATGTATCTTGGAGATCCATGGAACAAAAACACAGGTTACTCACCTGTAACAGTAGTTCTAGGAGCGGTATATGTTGTTCATCCACACTTGTTGGCAAGTCCATTTCCCTTTAAATCTTGCAGGAAGGTCTAAAAGTTGACTTCTCCCACCCACTGGGGGGGGGGGGGGTACAAGCCTTGGCTCTGCCCAATGACACCAGATCTTGCCCGCTGGAAACAGAGGTTGTGTGTCAAAGCCAGGGAGGTCGGGTGGGTCAGTGTGGCTGAACAACATATACCACTACTAGAAAGTGTGGTTACGTAAGAACTTACTGTAACAGTAGATCTTTGAGGAATGTCTCTTGCAGTAGGTCATTACTTCTGGGAGGTTCCAGCAGAGGGCACTGTCACATGGCAGCTTCTTCAGCAGTCTTTTACCAGGGACCACCCACCCATGACATCATCCCTTGCTCCCTATATAACTGTGGGTGGTCCCTGGTATCCTCTGTTCCTCGCCGGATCCAACTCGCAAAGGCGAGAACCGTGGGAAGCTGAGGTACCAGTGAGTCCCAACTCTAAGTCCTTAGATCAGGATTTCCCTGTTACAGAAGGCAGGGGGACAGAGGGCGGGAGTTGGACCTACTGCAAGAGACATTCCTCGAAGATCTACTGTTACGGTAAGTTCTTACATAACCGCACTGTCTTCTACAGAATGGTCTCTTGCAGAAGGTCATTACTTCTGGGAGAGTTCCCAGCAGTTTTGTTCATGAGGGAGGACTATTATAACGGGATGCCCTGCAGGACTGCTCGGCCGAAGGCCGTTCTGCGTCACGAGGCAACATCCAGATTGTAATGCCTGGTAAAGTTATGGATGGTAGACCAGGTAGCCGCATTGCATATATCAGAAGAAAAAATTACTCACCTGTAGTAATCTTGTTTCTTCCCAGGGATCCACTAATATTATTACTCTTTGCAGTGCTCCCTTAAGCCAGCACTGCCTCGGAGCCAAACAGAATGCTATGGAATGTTTAGCTTGTGCATTCATTTTTAAACTGCCCTATTCTACCTCACATTTCTGTGAAGCCTGCAAAGAGATCATAATATATATAACAATTTAGAATGCTAATGCCCAACAGGGCCATGTAAAAAGAAATAACAGGCCAAGAAAAGGCCAAAAAAAACACAGCAATAGGATGAGTCCTCTTTTCTGAACCAGATATACCCTTAGAAAAGAACCTACCGGCTAAGCATTACAGAAATGTGCTAGCAGGTGACCTACTCTTCATATTGAGAAGCATCTCAGCTGTATAGAGTATTTCTCTGTGATTCGAAGGGGAGAACCAGGGGCGGGGAGTAATAATATTAGTGGATCCCTGGGAAGAAACAAGATTACTACAGGTGAGTAATTTTTTCTTCTAACCCCAAGAATCCACTAATATTATTACTCTTTGCAGACTATGTAGCAGTACCACAATGTGGGCAGAATTTATTTAAGAAAAAGACTGCAAAACAGCTTTTCCAAAAGTGGCCTCACTCCTGGCCTGGGTATCCAGGCTGTGGTGTTTAATAAAGGTGTGGGCTGACCTCCAGGTAGCTGCTTTGCAAATCTCCAACACAGGGACCTCCCTGGCAGCTGCATTGGTGGCAGCTGTGCCCCTTATAGAATGGGCCCGAATACCTGAAGGAGGGACCTTGCCCACCTTTGAATAGCAAAACTGAATACACTGGACTATCCATTGAGATATAGTCCTCTTAGAAGCAGGAGATCCTTACCTATTTCCCCACTGGTAAGGAACAGTTGTCTGTCCTGCCTATGATCCTTGGTACTAGCTATATATTAGCTCAATGCTCTCTTCACATCCAAGCTATGCAGCCTATGCTCACCAGAGCTAGAGTGTGCAGTAAAAAAATACTGGTAGGGTAATGGACTGGTTCAGATGAAAGTCAGAAACTTCTTTGGGAAGGAACTTTCTATTAGTTCTCAACACTACCTTATCATTGTGGAAAGAAATATAGTCCTTCTCCACACATAGGGCTTGTAACTCACTCATCCTCCTAGCAGAGGTAAGTGCCACTAGGAAAACTACCTTCCAGGTAAGAAATTTGAGCTCTGCGGAAGCTAAGGGTTCAAATGTCGGAAGCATAAGATGAGCAATACAAATGTTGAGGTCCCAAGCTGGCACTGGTTCCCTAGAAGGGGGAAACAGATGTATAAGGCTCTTAAAGAACCTTCTAAATATGGGATTAGAAACTAAGGCACCTCTTTCCCTACAGAGAGATGAGCTGAAAGTGAAGCCAAATGAACCTTCAGGGTTGAGTGCTGCAATCCCAAGGAATGCAGATAAAACAAATAATCTAGGAGGGTTGAAATGCTAGCCTGTGCTGGGATTATGCCCTTGTCTGTACACCAAATAGAAAATATTTTCCATTTTGAAGCATAAGTTTTCTTAGTAGAAGGTTTTCTGTAACTCTTAAGGACTTCTAAAACTGCTTGGGAGTATTGGGAATCTGAATACTCTTAAGTCCTCAAGAGCCAAGCTTTGAGTCCGAGAGACCTGAGATTGGGATACACCATCCTGCCTTGAAAGGCAGTCAGTAGACTGTACCTCTGAGGGAGGTAGATTGGTTTGTTCACTGACATTGAGAGCAAAGGGGGTACCATGGCTCTCTTGGCCAGTCTGGAGTTATCAGAATCATCGAAGCTGGCTGTGACCTGAGCTTGATGAGTACTCTATGAGAATCAAGAGGAAAAGGAGGGAAGGCATAAAGGTATTTGCCCATCCAACCAAGAATCAGGGCATCCACAGGAACAGTCCCTTTCACTGGAGCCCTGCTGCAATAAAGGGGTAAATAGTGATCCTGGTGGGGAGCAAAAAGATCCATTTCTGGGGTTCCCCTTCGTCTAAATAGGGCCTGCACTACTTGGCTGTTCAGTGCCCATTCGTGATGGGCCTAGTTTACCCTGCTCAAAGCATCTGCCAGGGTACTGTCCTTTCCTGGCAGATGAACTGCTTGTATGGAGGCATTTAGGGAGTAAATCAGGCTCCATATTTTCACTGCTTCTGTGCACAGTGGAGTGGATCTTGTCCCTCCTTGTTTGTCGATATAGTACATTGTGGTGGTATTGTCTGTTCTGATATGAACCACTTTTCCCTTTGTAAGATGAGTAAAGGCCTGAAGGGCCAGGTAAACTGCTCTTAACTCCAAGAGATTTATGTGCATGAGGGACTCTGTACTGCTCCAGGAGCTTTGAAATGTGTGTTCCCCTAGGTGGGCACCCTATCCTAGAAGGGAGGCATCTGTTGTGAGCACTAAGGAGGGGAGCTCCTGCTGGAACAGCACCCCTTCCCCTAGGTTGTCTGAATCCTTCCACCACTGGAGGGCATGTAGAAGAGTTTTTTTTTTTTTTTTTTTACAGGGACTAGTTTTGAAAGTGGATCTCATCTCTGGGACCAGTGGGCCCTGAGGTGAAACTGAATGTCCCTCATTTGGAATCTGGCACCCACGACTGGGCTTGTTGCTGAAGCCATGTGGCCTAACAGCTGCAGAAACTGAGTTGCTAGTTTTGGCCTGCTCAAGACGAATGAGCTTGCCAGAAGCTGGATAGCCTGTACCCTTTACAAGCGTAGAAAAGCCTTTCCCAGAATTGTATTGAGTTCTGCCCCTATGAACTGCAATACTTGGACTGGGGTAAGAACTGGCTTCTTAGCATTTAGAAGAAACCCTAAGGAGGAGAGAACACTTTGAGCTAGCAGTAAGTGTTCTGACACTTGGGATTTTCCTACAATCAGCCAGTCGTCCAGATATGGGAAAACTGTGACACCCAGATTTCTGAGATGTGCCACTACTACTGCTATGCATTTGGTGAACACCCTTGGTGCAGAGGTAAGGCCAAAAGGAAATGGTGAGAACTGGTAGTGGCCTGAGGGGAGAGTGAACCTGAGATATCTTCTGTGTGATTCTCCGACGGGGATGTGAAAGTATGCATCTTTTAAGTCCAAAGAGGCTAGCCAGTCCCCTTTTTGTAGTGTTGGCAGGATTATTGCCATTGTAACCATTTTCAACTTGGGTTTCACCAAGTACTTGTTTAGATGTCTGAGGTCTAGTTTAGGCCGCCACTCTCCAGTCTTTCTTGTTGTTAGAAAATACCTGGAGTAGAACCCTTGCCCTTTTGATTGTGTGGGACAGGCTCGACTGCTTTTGCCAGTAATAAGTTTTTTTTACCTCCTGCTCCAGCAATTTTCTTTGTGAGGGAGGAACTGATGCAAAACGTTTAACCCTTGGAGGGGGAAGGGACTTGAAGCAAAGGTAGAGACCCTGACCCACTATTTCCAGGACCCACCTGTCTGATGTGATTTTTGACCAGTCCTGGAAATAGTGGGAAATTCTGCCCCCTTCTGGATGTGGAGAGGTAGCCTGAAGGGAAGAGTCAGGGGTTCTGCTTTTGTTGTTGTTGAGGTTGGGTAGAATGAGACCCTCTGCAGAAGCCTCTACTGCCCCAGGCAATATAAAAACCCATCTGCCGGGGTTGGTACTGTATCTGAGGAGCAGCTTGCACCTGAAAGAAAGGACTTCTAAAAGTAGACCTGCCCCTGCCTCCCCTAGAATAAGAAGTGGAAGGAGAAGGTTTGTCTCTGGTGGAATTACCTCTGAAAGTAGCCTTGTATTCGTCTACTTTCTTCATGTAGGCTTCAGTTTGTGCACCAAAAAGGGAATGGCTCTCAACTGGGAAATCCACTGCTTTGTTTTGGGTGTCCTGGGTGACGCTGGTAGCCCTCAGCCAGGCGAACCTTCTCATGACTATAGTACCAGCCATCCATCTGGCAGCAGTGTCATTCGTGTCTGCTGCCATCTGGAATTGGTATTTGGAAGCCTCCAAACCCAATGTGGCTGTCTCTAGCAAGTCTGAAACAGAGGGAGGGATTTGTCTCTGCATTATCCATCACAGACTGCCATAAAGCCTTTTGGTAAAGGGCAGCATAAGCATGGTAAGTGGCTTGCCTGATAGCAAGGGATGCCGAGAGGTACCCCCTTAGCCTTACTGTCCACCCTTCTGGAGTCTTTTTCAGGTGGATGAGAAGACAAGGGGGGTTTGGCCTTCTCACAGGCTGCCTGCTGTACAATGCCCTGATGATCCGGGCGACTGAATAAAAACTGAGCACCAGATCTCTCCAACTGGTACTTTGTCTCACATTTTTTGTCAATAGGTGTGACAGTTTGAGGAGCTTTTAAAATTTCCGGAATGTCTTTTCTGAAAAATGTGTAAAGAGGAAGAAGAAGTCATTTTGAGGGTGTTAGCCCGATTAGTTCCATATATTGAACCTCTTCATCCTGCACTTCCTCAATTGTCTGGAGGTCCAGTGTATCCACCATTTTCTTAATGAAAGACAAATAGGAGGAAAAATCCTCTTAGGGCCTTGGGGGGGTGCCAAAGTTTTGTTCCGGTGACAACTCAGGCTCTATTCCTTCTTCCTCCTCCTCATCCTCATCATCACCACCACCACCCACTGTGGGAAAAGGCACAAGAGGGGTAGCAGCAGCTGTTTGATCAGCTGGAATAGTTACAGGTTGCTGGGGGGGGGAGCAGGCCCTGCAGCACTTGTAAAAAAGCCAGAGCTTGTGAAATATCAGCAGGAGAGGGAGTATGTGTGGGCATCTGAGGGACCCCTTGAGGCGTTTCAGCCAGGGTGTCAGTGTGTTTACTTTTTCTTCGATTTTTGGCAGGCACCGGAGAGTCAGCTGGCTGACTGCCTCTCTCTCTCTTATTAGAGCCCTCACCCATATCAGGGGTGGATTTGGAGGCTCTAGAAAGAATTCCCACATTTTTAGAGGGGGTGGACTGGTCAGAGCCCAGGGACCCCTCTTCAAGTCTTCTCTTAAGACTCTCCCTGTGCCTCTCCACAGTTTTTTCAGGGAAAGACTTGCAAATCTCACAATCCTCAGTGAAATGTTTCACACCAAGGCAGAGCAGACAAAGGTCATGTTTGTTAGCCCAGGCAAATACCTCAGCACATTTAATACAATACTTAAAACCTGTAGGTCCTGTTTTCTTTTTAGGTTTCTCCGCCATTATAGAAAACAGTATTCAAAACACACTAAATAGAACAAGATTTGAAAATATGCGGTCTTTTTAATAATAAAGCGGTCGGTTCAGAAACCGATAAATGTAAGCAGAACCGCGGTTCCAAAACTGAGAAACCGCTAGGAGAACCGGAACACCTTGATTCAAAAGCTGTTAAATTAAATAATTTTAAAGAAGAAAAACAATCGGAAACCTACCTAAAAGTTTCCTGTGAGATTTACAAAGCAATCAGTTACGCCTTGGTTCAAAGGAACCTCGAGGAACTGGTTAAAAAAAAAAAAACTAAAGAATTTAAGCTATGAGGTAAAAGCACTAAATAACAACAATAAGAAGGCAGTAATGAAAAAAAAAAGACAAAATACTTGAGTTTTTTTGATCTTATGCACAATTTAGATGATCTTGATAGAGAGAGATCTCCAGGGCGTCTGAACTTTGCAGCCGAGACAGAAAATCTGAGGTAGAATGCAGGCAGTTAGAATAGGGCAGTTTGAAAATGAATGCACAAGCTAAACATTCCATAATTAGCATAGCATTCTATTTGGCTCGGAGCAGTGCTGGCTTAAGGGAGCACTGCAAAGAGTAATAATATTGGTGCATTCCTGGGGTTAGCAATGGAGGCACCCTTAAAACAAGCCGCTATGGCCCTAGTGGAATGGGCTTGAACATGGCCCAGTGCGGGCTTACTGTATTTTTTGTAACAAAATGTAATACAATGGGCTAGCCAGCAAGAGAGGCTGCATTTTGCAACCGGAAGTCCCTCATGACCTGGGGCAAAGGTGACAAACAGTTGTGAGGTTTTGCGAAAGTACTTCGTCCGATCCATATGGTACCGGAGGATGCGATGGACAGCCATAGTATGTAACAGATGTTCACCAGTACTGGAGTACTCAGGGTAAAAAAAACGGCAACTCCAGGGAATGATTCAAGGTCTGTTCTGAGACCACTTTAGGCAGAAAGAAAGGGTTACTACGAAGCACAATCCTGTCCCTATGTAAGATAAAATAAGATTCTCTGCACATCAGGGCTTGAAGCTCAGAGATTCGTCGAGCAGAAGTGATGGCCACCAGGAACAGCGCTTTCCAGGAAAGGAACCACAGAGCACAAGTGGCAGCCGGTTCAAAGGGGTCCACTGTTAATTTTTCAATCATGAAATTCAATTCCCATGGAGGGACGGGACACCAAATAGGAGGCTTCAGATGTAATATGCCTTTCAAAAACATCTTGGCTAGGTCGTGTTCATACAAAATCCAGCCATCCAACGGTTCATGGAAGGCAGAGATGGCAGCCAAGTGGACTTTTATACAAGAACAGCCAAGGTCCTCCGAGGACAAGGAGGACAAGTAATCCAGGACCTTTATAAGAGGGCTAGAATAAGGGCCCAGTGATTGAGAAGCGGACTAAATGGAGAAACATTTCCATTTAGAATTACAAGTATCCTTGGTAGCCTGCTTTCAGGTGGGAAGCAGAATATCAGCCACCTGAGAAGAGACTTGTAGTCTGTTTATGAAGACGTCTACAGGAGCCAAGCATGAAGATGGAGGGTCTTCAGATTGGGATGCACAAGGGAGCCTTGGCATTCTGTCAAGAGGTCCGGCCTGAATGGCAATGGAACAGGTTTCGCAATCGATTGCTGTTGCAGAAGTGGGAACCATGCTTGTCGAGGCCACAGTTATGAGAATCATCATGGCAGCTCCATCTGAAGTTTCATCAAAGTGCGGAGAAGGAGAGGGAGTGGGGAGAAGGCATATAAAAAGAGTCCTGTCCGAAGTTGGGACAAGGTATCTATAAGCTTCCCCTTGCGTTCAGGATAATGGAGAAGTATTTGAGGAGCCTGTGGTTTTCTGAGGGTGCACACAGATCTATCTGTGAAGTGCCCCGGAGATGAAAGAGATCCTAAAGGACCAAGTTGAGCAGTGTCCACTCATGGGCCGAGGACTGGTGACTCAAGATGTCTGCTAAATGGATGTGATGGCCTGGGAGATGAACGGCCGTGATAGTCAGTTGTTGTTTGGCTGCTTTGTGCCACACCGTGATCGCATCCATGCAAAGGGAGCGAGACAGTGTCTCTCCTTATTTGCAGAGGTAACAGACTACCGTCATGTTGTCCGACTGAACCAGTAGGTGACCTGGGATCACATGAGGACTGAAGGCATGCAGCGCCAGTATGACTGCCTTCATTTCCAGAAGATTGATATGGTGACGACTGTGAGCTAAACGCCACATGCCCAGAGTCCGGTACGGACCGAGATGGGCACCCCAACCTTCTAAAGAGGCATCTGTTGTCAGGACTTGGTGAGGAGGGGAGGCATGAAAGGGCAGGCCTCGACTGAGATTGGAACGGACCATCCACCATGTGAGAATAGACTTGAGGGCTGGCGTCACCCTGCTGGGGTCTTCGAATTGCCCTGTTTTCTGGCACCGCTGTTCTTGTACAACCCACTGGATAGGATGCATCCAAAGGCATGCAAACTCCACGGTTTGGATGACCATGGCCATGTGTCCGAGGAGGCATAGCGTGAGTCGGGCAGTGACTATCTTTCATGACTGAATCTGTGAGGCCAGGCCGATCAGGGTATCCTGCCGAGCAAGGGGTAGATATGCCTTGGTGACAGCTGTGTCCAGTATAGCCCCTATATACTGGAGCAACTGGGTCGGATGAGGACTGGACTTGGGCCAGTTTACCGTAATCCCAAGATCACAGAACAACTGAAGGGTCTCCAAAAGGGAGGATAGCAGATGTTCCTTGGTATTTGCTTTTATTAGCCAATCGCCCAAACAGGGGAAGAAGACGTGACCCTTTTTTCTCAATGCCCTTGCAACCACCGCTAGGCATTTGGTAAAGACCCGTGGGGCTGAAACAAGACCGAAGGGCAGGGCCCGAAATTGGTAATTGTGGCCCAGCAGGCGGAAGCTCAGGTACTGTTGATGGGCTGGGTGGATGGGGATATGGACACATGCGTCTTTCATATCCAAAACGCACATCCAATCTCCTTATTGCAGAAGAGGCATAATGGATGTCAAGGTCACCAGAAGAGAGGAGATTTCTTCCCGGACAAGAAGATGATGTTCTGGGGAGTATGATGACCGGGGGGTTTCGAGGAGGTTTCCAAAGAAACTCTACTGAGTGTCCTTCTGCAATCAGCTGGAGCACACAAGTGTCTGTAGTTATCCTCTCCCAGCCTAGTAGGTGGAGGAAGAATCTCCTTCCTACCGGTTCCTCTGGTGTGCCCAGAGGCAGTGGGAGAGGTAAGGAGTCAGGAGGTATGAGGCAGCGTCGCAGCTGAAGCCTCCGCTGCTTTTTTGGGCGGGGAGGGCTTGGCAGCCAGAGGGGCCCAAAGTTTATTGGCCCACTTTCCCTAAGGTTTCGCTTTCTGCTGAGGCCGTCTGCAAAAGGGACGACGCTGAGCTTGAGGGGGTTTGTACAAAGAGTCGACCGACTTGAGTGTAGTACCCTTCTCCTGCAGATCGGTGATGATGTCCTTGACACTCGGAGCCAGGCATGATGCCGGAAACCTACAACGAAAGCCAAGCTCCGACCAGCAGCGTCCACTGCGTCGTACGTGGCACAGAGCATGTGCTGACTGGCTGAACGCGCAGACCGGACTAGATCCACCAATTCCTGCTTCATCTGAGACTCAGGAAGTGAGTACAATTTAGCCTCCACCTGGCTAAGGATCACCTTCTGATAGTCCTCCATATGACCAACATAATTCAGAGCCCTAATACCCAGAGTGGAAGAAGCACAAACCTTCCTCCCATACTGGTCCAGAAGGCGGGATTCCTTGTCGGGTGGCGATGAGCTCAAGTGCTTGGGGTTAGCCATCTGGCCGTGAGTGGCGCAGATCACGACTGAATCAGCTCAAGGGTGCAAATTCAAACAGTCGACACCCTCGGGAGCCTGGTAAAGCCCATATGACTTCCTAGGAAGGGTGGCTAATGCAGACGGTTGCTTCCAAATAGTGGAGATAAGGTCGGCATGAGGTTCAATCCAGGGTGGCACCAGGGTCGAAGCGGTCTCAGGCAGATGCAGGTGCGCAGCGAGTTTCTTACGCTGTGGATCCAGCTCCAAGGAATGCCACTGATGAACTTCCTGGATTCTTCGCAGCAATTCCGTAAAAGAAGGATCCTCCAGAAGGGACTTCGGAGGAGTCCTCAGTCCTGCCTTATCCGGAGAGCGTGGCTCGTCGTTTAAGTCGCAATGACCATCAGAGTCATCCGAGGTGTCCAAGGAGAATGAAGAGGGAGAAGACTCTTCCTCCAGACGCGGGAGAGGAACGGACCCCTTGGGAAACTCCCAGGGAAGCATATCCTCCCCCACCCTGGAACCGGAGGGCTTGCCTCTGGTATTTGGAGGTGGGAAGGGAGTCTCTCGTCTCCGATGTAGGGGGTCCAGAACCAGAACCGGTGTTGGAAGACAGCTCTCTACCTCCCTGGTGAGCTGAGCCTTAGCCTCAGCCCACCAGGAGGTTAGAGTCTCCATCAAATCCACCAGCGGCTGAGGGGGCGGTGGAGGCAGGGGAGGGGGATACGGATATTGTGGACACCTGTACTGAGCATATTCATACCCCGACGGCAGGTAACCCGGCATCAAGTAGTGAGGCACCATGTACTGCAGTGTTAGATAGGCTGGCATCGGGTACTGGGGTGCCGGATACTGCGGCCCTGGGTATGACAGCATCGGCTAGGACAGGGTCGGATACCCAGGGACCGGGGGTCTGCAGGAGCAGATGGCCCGGGAAAGAGCCCGACAGGCGGGCCTGGAACAGGAGGCCCCACGGGCGGCAGGCCCGGCGTAGAGGCGGCATCCGGGAGAGGGAGAGGATGTCACCCAGTGTCGGCAAGGCTGGCACTGGTGTCCGAGGCACCAACGTCAGGTGGGAGGGAGACCTGACGGAAGTGCACCTACATCCTCCGCATCACCCGGAGAAGGAGGGGTAAAATCCCCGTGGTCAAGCTGAAGAGACGCAGGGGCCTTGGAGGGCAGAAAATGTTGGGGAGCTGTGGACGCGTGGACAGAACGTTAGATCCGCGCCGGCTCAGGACGCCGTGGACACTGTCAGGGGGCCGACATTCAACTTACCAGCAGAGTCCGGCGGACGCCGAGGAGCCAGGTCCACTTGACGGAACCCTTGCCCGAAACAGGCCCCGATGGAGGTGGTCGGGCCTGACGTCAAAGGAGCAGACGTCTGGCTTACTGGAGCCACTCACATCAGTAGGTCGCGCGGCAGTGGCCTTGCTTGGAGTGGACGCTACTTTAGCCCGGAAGACACCCGAAAAGCCCGAGCCAGACAGGTGAGCAGACGCCGTCTTGGAAGCCTCCAAGACGGCTATTGCAGAGTGGTCCCCTGGCGGGGGGGGACATTACCTAAAGCACGGTGACTCCAGTCGAAGTCGCGGTGGCCGAGGAAGAGGAGTCCCAGTCCCGGTGCTTCTCCTTGTCTTTCTTTTTACGGTGACCCTCGGGCAAAGTTAAGGCCTGATGAAGCTCCTTCCATTCCTTTTCCTTGGAGGTAATTTTATTTTTAAGGATGTGGGCCTCCAGGGACTGCTGCCTCCGTCTGTGGGTGGTGGCACTGAACGTCAGGCAATGCTGGCACTTCTCCATGGGGTAGTCTGGGCCTAGACAGAAGAGGCACTGGGAGTGTCCGTCCTAGTGAGGAAGTTGGGCGCCGCATGGGTCGCACTTATTCTTATGCTCGGAGGGTGCAGGGGACAACATGCACCTCAGAAAAAACTGACAGAATTCGAGAAAATTGAAGAAAAAAGCCGACAGTAAGACTACCAACGACAGACTGACGAGCAGTTGAACTTAACCGCGAGGTGCTTACACAAGCTAATGGCGGGAAAGATCTGGAAGGCGGGCGTGGGGGACCGCCCCTTTATACTGATGTTGCTTGACATCGGTCACCTGATGTGGGGGCAGTCCACCGCCAGAGACTGCTAACTAGAAATTTTTCTGTGGGGTCTTGACGCCTGCCGGCTTCAGTCCCATATGTAATTACCTACTTCAAGAGCCCTCTCGAAGTAAGATCTGCAGGGCTTTCTCACTGTGCCACCAGGTGGCGAGATTAAACTTCAGGCACAGCTCACAGGCGAATGCATCGAGGCTATTCCCAAGGCAGCACACACAAAGGCTGTGCTCATCTTTGGAGTAAATCTTTCCGCAACGGCAATGACGGAAAAGGTTGGCAGAGTCTGTCATTCTAGACATTCAAAAGAAATATAATCACTTTAACTCATCATTACCTGGGAGGCCATTTTTTGTCAGGTAAAGAATGGAAAGTTTGGACTTCATATGAAGCTACTGGAAGTAATGAGTTTTAAATGAAAGTTTAAAGGATGTTGGTAAATAAGTTGACAACTTACAAAAGAAATACAATGAAGAAAAAAGGCAGCTGACTGACAGTGAAGTTTCTGTGGAGTCCATGAGAGTATGGTTGATGGCAGGAAAAAAAAACTGAGGAAGGAGCATAGCCGCCCACGCTTATATAAGCAGGGACATCGGCTTATGACGGTGGCGTGGCGGCCCCAGCTGGACAATTTTTTTTTTCATATCATCCTAATGCCTGATGGCTAGAAGTTCCATAGGTGTGACTTGATGAAAGAGATATCCCCAACTAAGATCCACATCTTCTGCTCCAGGGATCGTATACTCCAGCTCAGAGTGACCATCGAGAACTTCCGCTTCTTCACATACTCGTAGAGATCTTGATCTAGTATGGGGTGCCAGCCCCACTCACTTTGGGACTCGAAGTGCCTGAATAACGTAGCCTTGACTGGCCTGGGCATCCAGGACATGGGCTACTGCCCGTTCACAAAGGAGCTCAGCAGTGCCCTCCATGAGGGCAGACAGCATGTCCAGAGACACCCCAGACTCTCAAGGCATGTGAAGGAGGTAGGGCGAGAGAGTCTTGAAGTCTAGAGACAGTCCTCTGCCCACTCCGTCGAACACCCACTTTTCCATTGTGAAACTAGATCAGTGTGGCAAAAAGTGACGTAGCTGGCCTTTAACCAGAAGAGCGATCCGAGACAGGGCAGGTAGAGGGATGACACCTTGAACCAGTCACTGGGCAGCTTTTGGAGGGGCATAGGCAGCTGCTGCAGAAGGAGCACAACAACCCACGCACCCCCACACCCTTTTTTGGACCTTAGGCCCCTAACGTCTGCTTGGAGCGAGAGGCCTGAAGCTGTCCCTATTGGGGCTGCTAATGGGGAGGCTGTGACAAAGAGCACCAATGTGGAAGAGCCAGCTTCTCAGGCTTTTTTTTTTTTTCTTCTGGTCCTTCTATGACAAAGTCAAGAATCAAGGGTGTCGTTTGACTTCTCAGTCCAAGCGAGATACCCTTCCACCCCACAGGGAAAAAAAAGGTTGGTGGTCAGGAAAGGGACATCAGCCAAGTTCTGTTGGGTGTCCACCAGGAAGGCGAAAAAATGCAGCCAAGCCCTGCAATGCATGGGGACAGCCACTGCCACCGCTCAGGCGCAAGAGTCGCCCATGTCCAAGGCTATCTGGAGCTGGTATTTAGCTAGTGATTAACCGTGCTTTCTGATAAACTCTACCACCATCCGCTGCTCTAGATGGAGGTGGGGGACGACCGGATCAAAGATTTCCATCAGGGAATGACCATAATTAGTCATCATGATGGCATAGTTAACCTGACAGAGACGGAGCAAACACAGTGTACTCTTTTTTTTGTGGTATGGTCAATCTTACGGGACTCATTGTCCTGAGGCTTGTCTACATCCCTCTAGAGCTTGGATTGACAACACCAAATCCTTGACCAGACCTTCAGCTGAAGGGTTGTCTGAAAACCCTGAAAGGGAGACCATAGGGACCGTGTACTTGCGGACCATTCGGACTGAGGGTGCCAGGCAGGATTGCTGGATGCTGCAGGGCCGGTCCCTGGACAGCCTCAGCCACGGGGAAGGCAACTCCCAGGAATTCATCGTGGTCCAAAAGAAAAAAATACTTACCATAGTAATCTTATTTCTTCCAAGGGAATCTTACTCTATTCAGACTTATGCAGTATGTTCTCACCATAAGACTGCCCCGGAGCCAAAATGGTTAATAGAACCTATGCTAATCGTGGAATGATAGGCTCAAGCTCGGTTTTCAAACCACTGTCCCTGGTAAACATTCTACAACCGTTAGATTCTTACGGAGCAAAGCTAACAACAAGCTATCTGAACTATTCTAAAAATTAACAATTTAACACCACCCAACACCCACTATTACCCTTTTATTTAAAAAAAAAATATGGTGCCACACCAACACTCAAGTCATTGCACCCAAAAAGAAACACCCATAGGATCTGAACAATATGAACAGCTGGGTTGCAGTGTCTATAGGTTCTAGCAGGGGAGGAAGGGTGGGAGCTCAGCATACAGCAAGATTCCCTTGGAAGAAACAAGATTACTACGGCAAGTAATTTTTTCTTCAAACCCCAGGAAATCTTACTGTATTCTGACTTACGCAGACTACCCAAGCAGTATCTTTGGAGGAGGGTAAAGAACCTATTTAGGACACAGGCTCTGCAGGACTACTGAGCCAAACCTGACATCACTTCTGGCCTGAGTATCCAGGCTGTAATGTTTGGTAAAGGTGTGCACTGTTTTCCAGGTAGCTGCTTTGCAGATTTCTAACAAAGGGATATCTCTCGAAGCTGCTATAGAAGCAGCTGTGCCCCTTGTAGAGTGGGCCCTGAGGCCCACAAGAGGTTCTTTACCCACCTTGCTGTACCAAAACTGGATACAGGCAACAATCCAGTAGGCAATGGTCGTCTTTGAAACGGGTTTGCCCTTCCCCATTTCTCAATATGTCAGGAAGAACTGGGTTCTATCCTGTTTGTGTCCCTTTGTGTGATCCAAGTAGTAGCTATAGCTCTCTTGACATCAAGACAATGCAGTCTACGTTCCCCTGAACTAGTACGATCAGTGAAGAAAAACTGGCAAAGTCATGGACTGATTAAGGTGGAAGACTGAAACCACCTTTGGGAGAAACCTCCTGTTAGTCCCAAGAACCACCTTGTCCCTGTGGACTGCTATGTGGTCTGGCTATGTGGACAAGGCCTGGAGCTCACTAATCTTCCTGGCTGAGGTGATGGCTACCAGGAGCACTGTTTCCCATGTCACCTGCGTAAGCTCTGCTGAGAACATGGGTTCAAATGGTGGTTGCATTAGCTGGGTAACGCATATACTGAGGTCCCATGTGGGAGTGGGTTCCCTGTGAGGGGGATGAAAGTGCAGCAGACCCTTGAAAAACTTCCTGAACTTGCCCCTTTTTCAGCAGAGAGGTAAGCAGAGACAACTGCTAAATGCACCTTAAGAGTGGTGCGCCTAAGGCCTAAGGAATGCAAGTGTGCCAGATAGTCCAAGACTACTGGTAAGCCAGCCTGGCAGTGGTCTATCCGTCTCTGTCTGCACCAAATCAAAAACCTCTTCCATTTAGACAAATAGACTTTCTGGTGGAAGGCTTTCTAGATGTCCTGAGGATCTCTAGCACTCCCTCCGGGAGGTGTAGGTCAGTATATTCTAAGTCCTCAAGAGCCAAGCTCCGAGTTTTAGGGATTGGAGATTGGGGTACAGAACTCTGCCCTGGGAGGAGGTCAATAGCTTGCACCTTCTAGGCAGACAGTCTGGTCTGGAGATTGACAGGGTCAGTAGCAGTGAGTACCATGGCTGTTTGGCTCAGTCTGGAGCAGTGAGGATCACTGTTGCTGGCTGAATCCTGAGCTTGTTTGGTACTCTGAGTAGCATAGGAAATTGGGCGGAGGAAGACATATAGAAACTTCCCTGTCCATTCAAACAGAAGTGCAACTAGAGGCACTATGTCCAGTGCAGGAGGTCTGCAACAGAACAGTGGCAATTGGTGATTGTCTGGGGCTGCAAAGAGGTTTACCTCTGGGGCGCTCCAACTTCCAAACACCACTTACAGGATCTGCCTTTTTAGGGGCCACTCACGGTGATTCTGGTTGATCCTGCTGATAGCATCTGCTAGGAAGTTGTCCTCCCTGGAAGATGGACTGCTGAGAGGGAGAGCCCCAGTAAGTAAGCCAGATTCCATACTTTCATTGCCTCTGTGCACAGAGGGGACGACCTTGTGCCCCCGTGCCTGTTTATGTAGTACATTGTGGTCATATTGTGTGTTCTGACTTGAACCACCTTGCCTTGAAGCACTGAAACAAAGGACTGAATGCCCGGATAAACTGCCCTGAGTTCCAACAGGTTTATGTGAAGCAGAGACTCCTGCTGAAGCCAGGTACTGTGTGCAGTGTGTTCCCCTAGGTGTGCACCCCACCCTAGGAGGGAGGCATCTGTTGTTAAGACTGCTGCTGGTGGCAGCTGGAGGAATGGCATCCTTCCCTGAGATTGTCCTTTTCCACCCACCACTGCAGAGCTTGCAGAAGGCATCCTGCAACCAGAACCATCTTTGACAGGGAATCTCATTTGTGGGACCAGTGAGACCTGAGGTGAAACTGAATGTCCTTCATCTGGAATCTTTTTTTTTTTCTTTTTCTATTTACTCTTTTTACGTCCCCTTACTCACCACAACAAACACCTATCTTCAGGGAGCCCTAGGCTGTGCATGCTCCCGTAGCTCAGCCCCAGGCATCTCCGTCAGGGTACCATTGGACTACCCCATCCTGCGAGGGTTTACCCCCGAGCTGCAGGAGGGGCCCCCCATTGTCCTCCCCTTAGTCCATTAGTGCCAGGTGGTCCGTACTCAGCCCCTCGAGAAGCCGGGTTATGGCTTGTCTCAAGACAACCGGATCCCACCTTCAGGCAGCTGCTGCAGGGGTTTTCCATTTTTTCTGGTCCGCCCCCATGGACATCGGCACACTAGAGGAAATAAGGGGCAGGGCACGATGCAGCATGCTGCCGCCCTGGATCCTGGCAGACGTCCTCACACCCAGCTTCTTGCTGTTCTGCTGCACCTCCATTCGTGGTCACCCAGGTGACGGTACAGCAGCGGGACAAGCAACCCACCCTCCCCGGAGGAGGAGAGAGCAGCTAGACAGGTGCTCGATCCCCCCCCCCCCGGCCAGCCCTCCAGCTGCTCGAGTCCATTCCCAAACCCAGGTCACTGGTGTCACAAGTGGTAGCTCTACCACTGCGCCAGCAGGCCGGCTCCTCATCTGGAATCATGAACCTGACACTGTTGCTGTTGATGCAGCCATGTGTCCTAACAGCTGCAGAAAATGTCTTGCTGGTCTGTGGGTATATAGCTGGAAGGAGCTAGCCAACTGCACCAAGCTGTCTTCCCTTCCCTGTGGGAGGAAGGCTCTTCCTCTCAGTGTCCATTTCCACCCCACGAACTCCAGCTGCTGAACTAGTGTCAGTACTGACTTTTTCTGATTTACCAGGAAGCCCAGTGTACACAGGGTACACTGAATGGTGGTCAGTGCGTCCCTTACCTACAGAGGAGACTGGCTTACCACTAGCCAGTCGTCCAGGTATGGGAAGACTGTAACCCCTTGTCTCCTTGGCTGTGCTACCACTACTGCTAGGCACTTGGTAAATACCCTTGGAGCACAGGTAAGACCGAAATGCATGGCCTTGAACTGGTGGTGGGCTAATGGCAATCTGAACATGAGGTACTCTCTGTGGGATTGCCTGATAGGAATGTGGAAGTCAGCATCTTTTAAGTGCAGGAATGCTAGCCAATCCCCCTTCTTGAGTGTAGGAAGATTGGTAGCCAGAGTGACCATTTTGAACTTTGGCTTTGTTAAATGGTTATTTAAATGTTTGAGATCCAGTATGGCTCGCCACTCCCCTGTTTTCTTCAGTGAGGAAGTATCTTGAGTAGAAGCCCCTTCTCCTCTGAGCCAAGGGAACAGGCTCTACTGCTTTGTCTTGAATTAGTTTTGTCACTTCCTCTTCCAACAGAGTTGCTTCTGATAGACTAGCAGGTCTGAAAAACCTTGCTCCCAGTTTGGGCAGGACCTTGAACCAAGCCTGAAGGTAGTGGGCCAGCCTGCCTCCTACTGGAAGTGGGGAGGCGGCCCTGACAAACCCCTCGGGGGGTCTGCTTAGTCTATGCACTTGGCTGAATGCTGGGCCAGCACAGCTGCTGCCCCTTCTACCTCTGCAGTACCCTCTCTGAGGTTGATAGGCAGACAATGCCTGAGCCTGGAAGAAGGGTCTGTAAGAAAAAATTACTTACCATAGTCATATTGTTTCTTCTAATGGAGTCTTGCTGTTTTCTGACACATGCAGTATGACCGACAGTTTTACCTGCCCCAGAGAAATACAGGTTACTCACCTGTAACAGGAGTTCTAGGAATGGTATATGTTGTTCATCCACACTTTCTGGCAGGTATCCTTGCCGCTTTAATTCTTGCTGGAAGGTCTTCAAGTTGGCTCCTCCCACCCACCCGGGTGGTAAAACTCTCGGCTCCGCCCCATGACGCCAGATCTGGCCCGCTGGAAGCTCAGGTTGTGCGTCGAAGCCAGGGAGATCGGGTGGGTCGTGTGGATGAACAACATATACCATTCCTAGAACTCCTGTTACAGGTGAGTAACCTGTATTTCTAGGGACATGGATATGTTGTTCATCCACACTTTCTGGCAGACTCCTAGCAGTTCTCTGGGAGGAGGGAGGCGAGGTGCACACCCCCTACTTAGAAAATAGAGACTGGAGAACCGAGGCCCCAAAACCAGCATCCCGGCGTGACTCAAGGTCGATGTGGTAGTGGGTTATAAAGGTATGTGCCGACTTCCAGATAGCAGCCCTGCAGATATCCTGGATAGGGACGTCCCTGGAAGCAGCTACCGATGCAGCGGTATGGTGGGTAGAATGAGCTCTTATCCTCTGGGAGCTCCATGCCCGCCAACCTATAGCAGAGATCTATGCAGGGGTGACCCACCTGCTTATACGTCCGCTTGGCTGCAGGTCTGCCAGGTGCGGCTTCAGTGTAGGTGACAAACAGCTGGCGAACCTCTCCCCGAACTTCAGCCGTGCGCTCCTTATAGTAAGCGAGTGCCCTTCTAGTGTCCAGAGTATGGAGCCTATATTTGACCTCCGAGGTGTGACTGGGGTAGAACACCGGCAGAGTCAACACCTGGTTAAGGTGAAACTCCGACACCACCTTCGGAAGGAATTTTGGGTGGGGCACAGGACAACCTTGTCCCTGTGGAAGACCAGGTAAGGAGACTCTATGGAAAGTGCCTGGAGCTCTCCCATCCTTCTGGCTGACGTGATAGCCACCAAGAAGGCGGTCTTCCACGACAGGTGAGAGATGTCACACCTGTGCATTGGTTCGAATGGCTTGCCCATGAGCTTTGCCAATACCAGCAGTAGATCCCACCGAGGTGGAGGTTCACGCACCGGAGGGGATATGTGATCAAGGCCTTTGAAAAAGTGCCCGACCACTTTCTCCTGCACCACCGACTGCTTCCCGGCCCGTGCCCGGTAAGCAGAGATGGCTGCCAGGTGCACCTTAAGGGTCGTCGACCTAAGCCCTTGCTGAGAAAGGGACCATAGGTAGTCCAAGATGCTTGCAAGGAACAGGAGGAAGGGTCCAGGCCCTTGCCCTGACACCAAATGGAGAATCTCTTCCATTTGAAGGCATAGCATTTTCTGGTCGACTCCTTACGGGATGCCTCAACTACATTGAGGACCTCGTCGGAAAGACCCAAGGCCTGGAACTCTAGCCGTTCAGGAACCAGGCCGTCAGGTGCAGGGATTGAAGGTCCGGATGGAACACCTTCCCCTGATTGACTGATAACAGGTCCGGGCGAGCTGGAAGCTGCCTCGGGAGCCTGGAGCTGAGGCTGAGGAGATCTGGATACCAGCATTGGCGGGGCCAGTCTGGGGCTACCAGAATCACCTGCGCCGTGTCCCTCCTCGCCTTGAGAAGCACCTTGTGGATCAAGGGAAATGGGGGAAAGGCGTAGGAGAGGCCCGGGGTCCACGGCCTCGAGAAGGCATCCCCCTGCAGCGAGCCCTGCTGAGGGGGGCGGGCATGAAACAGCCTCAGCTTCGCATTCTCCCTGGAGGCAAACAGGTCCACCTGAGGTGTGCCCCAGTGGGAGAACAGATCTTGTACTACCTCCAGCAGGAGAGACCACTCGTGGGACACAGCCCCTATCCAGCTTAGGGCATCAGCCAGAGTGTTGGAGGCTCCTGCCACATGGATGGCTAGGAGATCCACCTCCAGGCTGCGCACGAGTGACCAAACGTGGAGAGCTTCCTTGCACAGAGGCATGGAGCGCGTCCCGCCCTGGCAGTTTAGGTAGTACATGGTCGTGGTATTGTCCGTCTGGACCTGAACCACTTGACCCCGTAGAAACGGAGCAAAGGCAGTGAGGGCTAGATGAATTGCCCAAAGCTCCAGCAGGTTGATATGGCATCGGGACTCCCGAGGGGACCAGAGGTCATGCGCTCTATGCTCCCCCAGATGGGCACCCCAACCCATCAGAGAGGCATCGGTCGATAGAGAGACCGTCGGCTCGGGGCGGACAAACGGGATGCCCTCCTGCAAATAGGCTGGAACGGTCCACCACTGGAGAGCGTTCCACATCCCTTGGGTCACCGTCACTAGCTGGTCCAATGGATCGCAGCGCTGTGACCACTGGCTGGCCAATCCCCACTGAAGGGGAATGCATGTGCCAGCGGGCCCAACGGACCATGCTGGTGCAGGCCGCCATGAGACCCAGGAGGCGCATGAAGTCCCGGGCAGGGCGTGACTGCCCAGCCAGAAATGATTGGGCAAAGGAGGAAAGAACCTCAGCCCTGTCCGCCGGGAGCCGTGCTCTGATTTGAAGAGAGTCGAGCTCTGCCCCGATGAAAAGAATCACCTGCCTCGGTCCGAGTTCCGACTTGGCCTTGTTGATGAGAAGGCCGATCTGAGAGCAAACCTGGAGGGCCAGATCTCTGGCCGCTCCACCTCCTGTCTGGAGGGGGCTGCTATCAGCCAATCGTCCAGGTAAGGGTACACCCGGACCCCTCGACGCCACAGGAATGCTGTCACCACTGCCATGCATTTGGTGAAGACTCTGGGAGCAAGAGAAAGGCCGAAGGGCATGGCTCGGAACTCGTAAAGGGATCCCTCCGCTTGAAAGCGAAGGAATCTCTGGTGAGACGGACGGATAGGGACATGAAAGAACGCATCCTGTAGGTCCAGCGAACAGAACCACACGCCTTATTCCAGAGATGGTATTATCTGAGCCAGAATGACCATCCTGAAGGTCCAAGACCTTAGGAACTTGTTTAGGTCGTGCAGGTCGAGAATGGGGCGCCAGCCCCCCCCGTCCGTTTTGGGAGATATTGGACCAAGGCTCGGACACAAACCCCGGGTCTGAGGGAGGGTCTGCCACCTCTCTGATCACCTCTTTCTCGAGGAGCAGAGCGATGTCGGCTCGGCGAACCGACAGCAAGGCTGCGGACCCCGAGGCCCCCCCAGGGTGCGACAGCTCAGAAGGGCAGGGCCTGCTCGAACTCCAGAGGTAGGCCCTTTCCTACCACTTCCAGCACCCACCGGTCTGTGGTGATAGCAGACCAGGTGGAAAGGAAGTGGTGGAGCAGTCCCCCCATGGGGGGAACCCGGGGTGGAGTGATGAGGTTGGGGGCGACACCCCTCAACCAGTCACTGGGCAGGCTTGGAGGAGGGACCGGCCGAGGGACCTCCTGGGCCTTTGCCTCCCTGCTTCCTGGAAGAGGAAGCCGCAGGCTTGCCTTTGGGATGCCAAGTGCGAGCCTGCTGGCCCTGATGTGCCGTGGGCGCAGACGGATAAAAGGGCTTGGGTTGCCGTCTGCGGCCCTTGTCCCTCTGGGCGGAGAAGACCGAGTCCAGAGTGGCATTGGACTTTTCGATCCTCTGGAGGTGACCCTCCACTCCAGGGCCGAAGAGGTCGGTCCCCAAGAAGGAGACATCCGCCAACTTGTGCTGGGTATCTGCTGTGAAGGTGGATATCCACAGCCATGCCCGACGGCGCATGGCCACTGTGGCCATGACTGACCTGGCACATGAGTCGCCGATGTCCAGAGCAGTCTGAAGTTGCTGCTTAGCCATTGCCCTGCCCTGGTCCTGCACCTGCTTGACCGTGGTCTGCAGGTCAGCCGGGAGATGAGGGACTACCTCATCCAGGGAGCCCAACAGGGCATGAGAGAAGTGTGCCATCAGCACGGCCGAGCTGGCCTGATGAAGGCCAAGGGAGGACACAGTGTAGACTTTGCGCCCGGCGTAGTCCAACTTCTTGGACTCCTTGTCGGGAGGCTTGTCCATGTCCCTGGCGCTTCTGACACGCTGGAAGACGCTGTCGGTAACCAACCCCTCGGCTGAGGGGTGTTCAGAAAAACCGGACAGGGAACCGGTAGGGACCGCGTACTTCCTCGCCATCCTGGCCGAAGGCACAGGGCAGGAAGCAGGACTCTGCCAGAGCTCCAAGGCCGGGCCGACAATGGGAAATTGGCTCTGAAACACTGCTGTGCCGAACCTGGCATCACCCCTAGCCTGGGTATCCAGGCAGTAGTGCTTAGAGAATGTGTGAACAGTCTTCCAGGTGGCTGCTTCCAATGTGTCCAGCAAGGGGATATCTCTGGCTGCTGCTACTGAGGCAGTAGTACCCCTAGTGGAATGGGCCCTAAGACCCGAAGGGAGATCCTTCCCTAGTTTGCCACGCAGAAATGAATGCAAGCCACAGTCCATCTGGCTGTGGTCCTTTTTGTGGCTGGCTTGCCCTTGCCTACTTCTCCATAGGTAAGGAACAGCTTTGTCTGTGATCCTTAGTCCTGACCATGTAATAGCTGATGCCCCTCTTTACATCCAAACTGTGCAGTCTGCGTTCACCTGAGCTGAAATAGTCAGTAAAGAACACGGATAGTGATAGATTAATTAAGGTGAAAATCAGAGACTACCTTGGAAAGAAACTTTCTATTAGTCCGGAGGACAATCTTATCCCTATGAGGAGTAATGTAGTTCTGCTCTACTGACAGGGCTTGGAGCTCGCTGATCCTCCTGGCAGATGTGATAGCTACCAAAAATACAGTCTTCCAGGTCAGGAACTTGAGTTCTGCTGAAGACATGGGCTCAAAAGGAGGCTGCATATGCTGACCTATGCAAATGTTGAGATCCTAAGCTGGAGTGGGCACTCTGTGAGGGGGATGGAGATGTAACAGCCCCCTAAAGAACTTCTTGGAAGATGGGATGTGCAGCTAGGAAATGGCCTTTACCTGCTGACATATGCAGAGACAGCTGCCAAATGTACCTTTAAGGTAGAAGGCTGCAAATGAAGGGACTGCAGGTGTACCAGATAGTCCAGTAGGACTGGAAGTCCAGCCTGCTGAGGCTCCAGACTCCTCTGGGAACACCAGATGGAGATCCTCTTCCATTTAGAGGAACAGGCTTTCCTAGTGGAAGGATTTCTGGACACCCTTAGAATGTCCAGGACACTCTCTGAAAGATGCAGGCCTGCATACTCCAGGCCTTCAAGATACAAGCCCTGAGGCGAACAGACTGAAGACTGAGAGAGGATCCTCCAATGAGCTGATGTCAGCAGGTTGTATCTCCTGGAGAGATGAATGGGACTGGCCACTGACAGGGATAAAAGCATAGGATACCAAGGCTACCTGGCCCAGTCTGGGGCTATGAGGATCATGTTGCAGGCTGAGACCTGAGCTTGACTGAGACCCTGAGGATCAGAGGAAAAGCATATAAAAACCTGTTTGTCCAATCCAGAAGTAGAGCCTCCAAGGGCACTGAGCCCCGAACAGGAGGCCTACAACAGTACAGAGGTAACGAATGATTGTCTGGGGCTACAAAGCGGTCCATCTCTGGAACCTCCCACCACCTGAACACCGACAGGAGGACTTGTCTGTTCAGGGACCACTCGTGATGGCCCTGGCTGGTCCTGCTGAGAGCATCTGCTAGGACATTGTCCTTCCCTGGTAAGTGGACTGCTGACTGGGAGATGTCCAAGGAGTAGGCCAGACTTCAAATTTTCATGGATTCTGTGCAGAGAAGATAGGACCTTGTTCCTCCCTGCTTGTTGATATAGTACATTGTGGTGGTGTTGTGTGTTCTGACCTGAGCCACCTTCCCCTGCAAGTGGTTGGCAAATGCCTGAACTGCTAGGAACACTGCCCTGAGCTCAAGAGAGGTTGATGTGCAACAGAGACTCCTCAGGTAGCCAGTTCCCATGAGCTGTGTGCACCCCAGCCCAGCAGGGAAACATCTGTTGTCAGCACCAGAGTGGGAACCTGCGGAAGAAAGGGTACTCCCACTCAGACTGTCCATGTCCTGCTACCACTGGAGGGCTTGCAGGAGGGTGGAGGATACAGGGATTAGTTTTGACAGGGAATCCTTCCTTTGGGACCAAAAGGATCTCGAATGGAACTGAATGTCCCTCATCTGAAAACTTGCACTTGTGACCACAGTTGTGGTACAGGCCATGTGACCCAGGAGCTGCAGGAAATACCTTGTCAGGCGAGGAACTCAAAGGTGGAAGGAACCTGCCAGCTGAATGACAGCCTGAGTCCTTCCTGAAGGCAGGAAGGCCTTTGCCTGGATAGTGTCCAGTTGTGCCCCTATGAAGTCTAGGACCTGGACAGGAGTCTTTTTGAGGTTTATTAAGAAACCTAGGGACTGGAGTGTTATCTATGTGAGTTCCAGAAACTGCTCTACTTGCTGGGAGGACTGACCTACTAGTAGTCAGTCATTCAAGTAAGGGTAAACAGAAATCCCTTGCTTTCTGAGAAATGTCACTACCACTGCTAGGCACTTTGTAAATACCCTTGGTGCAGAGGTCAGCCCGAAGGGCATGGCCCTGAACTGGTAGTGTCCTGAAGGCAGCGGAAATCTGAATTACCTTCTGTGGGACTGCCTGATTGGTATGTGAAAGTAGGCATCCTTGAGGGCAAGGGATGCCAGCCAGTCCTCTTGTCTTAGGATGGGTAGGACTGTAGCCAAGGTTGTCATCCTGAACTTTGGTTTTGAAAGACGCCTGTTCAGGCATCTAAGATCTAGGATGCACAGCCACTCCCCATTCTTCAAGGCGAGGAAGTACCTGGAATACAACCCCTTTCCCCTGTACTGAGGAGGCACAGTCTCCACTGCCCTTGAAAGAAGGAGGGTGGAAACCTCTGCCTCCAGCAGAGTGGTTTCTGAAGGGTTGGAAGGCCTGAAAGGTCTTGCCCCCAGCTTGGGGAAGAACTTGAAGTTGAGGGCTAGGCCCTGACCCATTATCTCCAGGACCCACTTGTCTGAAGTGATGGACTGCCAGGCCTGGAGATAGTAGGCCAGCTTGCCCCCTACTGGGGTAGTGGAGGCGGCCCGAGCAGACCCCTCAGGATGTCTGCTTGGCAGGAGTAGAGAGGTGTGAGGTGGAAGCAGCTCGGCCTGCACCCCTCCCTTCCTCGACCCCTGAAGAACCCATGGGTTGCTGAAAGGAAGAGAAAGCTTGGGCCTGATGGAAGGGCATGGGGTAAAGTCTGCCACTGGCCTGCTGCCTCTGAGGGGTGGCAGACTTCTCCTTTGCAGAGGCACTTTTGTATGCCACCCTGTAATCATTCATCTTCTTCAAGTATGCTTCTATATGTTCCCTAAACAGCGAATTCTATGTTAGGGGAAAGTCCAGAGCATTGTTCTGGGTATCCTTGGAGAGGCAGGTATATCTCAACCAAGAAAACCACCTAGCCCGAGAGGCCGCATCACTGGAGCCGACAGCCATATTAAACTGGGACTTAGATGCTTAGATTCTCTTGTTGGCCAGCTCCTGAAATTCAGCTGCCAATTCAGGAGAGGTTTTTTGAGCCAACTGCTGTACTGATTCCCACAGTGACTTCTGGTATCTGGAGACATAGGCCATACAGGAGGCCCGCCTTATACCCAGGGAAGTGGCCAAATAGTTTTTTTTAGCTAGGGAGTCAATCCTCCTGGAATCCCTATCTGTAGGATGGGAAGCCAAAGGAATACCAGTCTTCTCAAAGGCTGCAGTCTGCACAACCCCCACATGGCTGCAATGGGAGGAAAGGCACTCGGTGCCACTCCCAGCCAGGACATACTTCCTGTCCATCATTTTATCCAAGGGAGACAGAGAAAGGGGTCTGCAGGACCTTGAGGGTTTGCCTCTTCAGGGATTTGTGTATGGGATGGAAAGCCCCTGTGAAACAGTGGGGTCCATCATTTCCCTGTAGTCATCCTCCTCCTATCTGGCCTCCTGGACAGACAACTGCAGGGTCTCTGCTACCTGCCTCGTAAAAGCAAAATGGGAGGTAGCTTCTGAAGGGGCTCGAGGAAGAGACGCGTACACAGGATGATCAAGGGAAACATCAGGTTCAACAGGTTCCCCTTCATACTCACCTTCAGCATCGTACTCATAATCCAACTCATAGTACTTCCTTCGGGTCTACTGGACCAGAGAATTGAACTCAACAGGCACGTGAACGGTGACTATGACATCGGTATGGAGTCAGTTCATCGACACCAGACTGCAGGTACTGAACAATTTGAATCGCTTTAGCGATTTCCTCAGTGGTTGGAACCGCAACCGCTTGCTTGCGTAGTTCCGAACCAGACTTTTTTGGTGGTACAGTATCCAGGGTTGAGTCTGACAGTCTTTTAGTGGACGAATGTTCGCCCTGATCGGTAGATTCAGTAACCGGACCGGCTGGTTCGACTGAGCCAGACCTGACATCCTAGGTTGATTTCTCCATCCTTTCCCGAAGCTTAACAAGTCTCCTATCGAGGGTAGATTGGGGAAAGATGTTGCAGATTTCACAGTCTGCTTGCAAGTGGTCGAAACCCAAGCAGTACAGACAAATTAAGTGAGGGTCAGCTTTAGCAAATTGCTCACCACACTTGGTGCAACGTTGAAACCCAGTGGGACAGGTTTTTCTCTTGGGTTTCTGTGACATAACCTCCAAAATTTGGTGCTTAACCAAAAGGCTTAGTCAGGCTGGTTAAGCGGTGCCCAAAGAGAGATTTTATCTGAACTGGCTTAGTTAGGCCGGGTAGGAGATAAGACGAAGCCTGACGACTGGCGGTTCAGCACAGATTGAAAAACCGAGAAAAAACTCTGTTAGTCAGGAATCTGCACCGGTATCCAAGCTAAAGAAAGACAGAAACAAAGCTTACTTTAAATTAGAAAAATAATGGTCCAGTCTCCTCATAGTCGTCAGAATCGACTGGACACCAAACCACTTACCCAACTGGGAAACTATGGTATACCGAGGACAGTGGTTTGAAAAAAAACACTAGAAACACACTAGAAAAAATAAAATAGACAGATAAAGATTTACAATTTATACTCTTGAACCAAGAAGAAAAGGAGCAATCTCCAAGGCGCCTTCACTGGCAGGCGGAGTAAAGAATCTGATCAGTTACTAGAACGTACCAAGGATGATGGTTTGAAAACCGACCTCGTGCTCAACATTCTATGCATCTGCATAGAGTTTAACTCCTTGTTCTCCAGGGCTGCCAAACTGGTCGGTCATACTGCATTTGTCAGAACACAGCAAGACTTCATGTTGTATCAATGAGTTCTACCCCTGCTCCCTTTGCTTTACTACTTCTGGAGTATTGCTGCCTTCTCTTTTGCAGCAGCACTCTCATAAGCCACCTTGTACTCATCCATCTTTTTCATGTAAGCCTCTGTTTGCTCACCAAAGAGGGATGTGGGCTCACAAGGAAAGTCCAGTGCCTTTGTCTGGGTCTGGTGTCCTGGGACAAATTAGTTGCCCTCCGTCAGGCAAACCTCCACAGAAACACTAAGGTAGCCATTTGCCTGGCTGCAATATCATTGGCATCCACTGCAATTCTGAACCGGCATTTATTTAGAAGTCTCTATGCCCCTTCTTGCAGCTTCAGCTCAATGTGATGTCATGGGCCCAGGGCATGTTTTGTCAATCTCCGAAACTGTATTCCTGAGACTTTTTTTTTTTAGCATCTGGAGACATAAGACATGTAAGTGGACTACCTAATGGCCAAAAAGGCACCCACATAGGATTTATGGCCATAGGATCCATTTTTCTGGAGTCCTTATTTGGTGGGTTTGATGCCAGGGGAATCCCTGCTTTATCACAAGCCGCAGCCTGCACCACCACTTCATGGCTGGAATGTCAGAAAAGGGACTCTGCCCCAGACTTGGCCACCCAATACTTCCTGTCCCTCCTCTTGTCCACTGGGGAAATGAAGTGGGGTTTTGTAAAAATCTGGAAGCCTGTCTCTTAAGAGACTTGTGGACGGGCAGCAACAGTCTTTTTGCTTTTGGCACATCCATCACCTGCTTCATGAAGGCAGAGTGGGAGGGAAAAAACTCAGCTCCCTTCTCAGGGGAGTCAGGATGTTGAGGGTGAGGGGATACATTAGTTTCAACTGGTTCCCCAAAATCCCCATCATCTTAAACCTCATCCTCATCCACGTAAACCTCAGCAAAGTGATCACTTGAACCAGGAACCAAGGAGGAACCCAGGTCCTGAACTGAGCTCTGTGAACCGGGCAGCAGAACCAATACTGTGGTACCGGTTTGCAGCGACTATAGAATTCTCATAGCACTCGCCATTTCATCTGCGGTTGGAATCAGCGTTTTTTTCGGTTGTGGTTCCTGAACTGAGTGTTTTTCCTTCCTCTTTTTCTTTGCAGAACTTGCCGGTTCAGTGGTATTGTCTGTGGTTCTTTTCTTAACAGAGGAACCATCACCCTGGTCAGAGGGTTGTTCAACCGGTTCCTCCTTATGAGAGGAGGAAGATTTGTCAGCAGCCTTCTTTACATTTTTCTTTCAGTTGGTTCAAATGCCTATCAAACGTTGACTGAGGAAATTTTTTTTTTTTTTTTTTTACAGATTTCACAATCTGCTTTCAGGTGGTCAAATCCTAGGCAAAAGATGCAAATTAAGTGAGGATCTGCTTTAATTAATGGTTCCCCACACTCTGTACAATGCTGAATACTTGTCAGGCTGGTTCTTTTCTTGTGTACTGAGATAACAAGTAGAAAACCCCAAGAAATGGGTCTCAGAGTCAGACACCCCCACAAATAAATAAGACCTAAATGTCGGTTCAGCAACTGCTGAAAGAATCGAGAGTTACCCCGGTTTCCCTCTAAAATAAACCAAATTAGGCAACCGACCCAGGGAAAGAATAAAATACATAAATTTACCTTCTAAAATGTAAATAAAAGTTTGGTTCCCTCCCAGTTAAACGAAGAAACCCGAAAAACGTACCGGAATAACACTAAATCTACATTAATCTACCTGTAAATTCAAGGACAGTACTTTAAAAATGAACAGAAATAAAATTTACTTAAAAAATCAGAGAAAATAGCTGGCCCAGTGGCACTGAGGGCTGAGGCACTGGACGCCTTACCTCGCGCAGCACTGGCGGCCGTAGGGAAGGAGAAGGATTGAACGTCCAACTGACTGCTCTCCTTCTCCAAGGAATGGGGTCACCAGCTCTCGGTGCTCCACTGGCTTCTGGCGGTGGCTGGGGGGCAGTGCATCGAAGCTCAGAAGGGGAGGACTTGGGGTTGACACCTGGAGGAGTGTGTGCAGACGCATGCACACCCTCTCCACTGGCGCTACTGCACACCCCACCTCCACAGGGAAGAAAACAGAAAAAGGTGCTGGCCGTGATACATGATACTGTCCCTTGCAGGTGCTGCCCTCGGGAAGGCACCTCCTTGATCGGATCCCTGTTGGGTGGGTCGAGTCACTCCCCACCACCGTGCCACAAAGGCTAAGTCATGGGAACTCAAGGGAGGGGGTCTAATCCTCAGGGGTCAGTGCTGGGGGACAGTGGATAGGGGTAGGAGAGCCAACCAGCACCACAGAAGGAAAAAAAACAAGTAAAAAAAAAAAAAAGAAAGATGGAGGGCTCTGCAAGTCTGTATACCAGGCAAGCGTAGTAAAGAATCTAACAGTTATAGAATGTTTACCAGGGACAGTGGTTTGAAAACCGAGCTTGAACCTAACATTCCATGATTAGCATAGGTTCTATTAACCATTTTGATTCCGGGACAGTCTTATGGTGAGGCCATACTGCACAAGTCAAAATACAGTAAGATTTCCTGGGGTTTGAAGCAGAGTACAGGCTCGGAGACAGCATGGATTTACAGCGGGAAGGTCTTGTCAAACAAATCTGACAGATTTCTTTGACTGAGTGACCAGAGAAGTAGATCAGGGAGTAGCGGTGGTTGTGGCCTACCTAGATCTCAGCAAGGCCCTTAACACCGTCCCAAACAGGAGGTTGGTAAATACATTGGGCAGCCTGGGAGTGGGCCCCAAGGCGGTAAACTGGGTCAGAAACTGACTGAGTGACAGGACACAGGGTGGTGATAAATGGCGTTCGATCCGAGGAGAGGGGGTGACCAGCGGGGCGACACAGGGATCGTGCTGGGGCCAGTCCTCTTTAATGTCTTCATAAGTGGCATTGAGGAGGGGCTGAAGGGGAAGGTATGTCTCTTTGCAGACAATACCAAGATTTGCAACAGGGTTGACATTGGGGAATGAAGAAGGACCTAAACATACTTGAGGAGTGAGTGAGAGCTAAGATTCAATGCAAAGAAGTGCACAATCATGCATTTACGGGCACAGAAATCCAACAGAGGAGTACAAGATGGGGAGAGGTACTGATGGCCACCAAGCAAGAAAGAGCCCTGGGGGTAATCATATCTGATGACCTAAAGGTAATCAATCTGAGAAGGCTGCGGGGAGAGCCAGAGGGATGCTAGGGTGTGTAGGGAGAGGTATCGCCAGCAGAAAAAAGGAGGTGGTTATGCCACTGTACAGATCACTAGTGAGACATCTGGAGTACTGTGCCCTGTTTTGGAGGCCACATCTCTGGAAGGACATAAACAAAACAGAGGCAGTCCAGAGAAGGGAAACAAAAATGGTACAAGGACTGCACTAAAAGTCATATGAGGAAAGACTAGACGATCTCAACATGTATTCCCCAGAGGAAAGAGAGAGGAGATAAAGACATTCAAGTACCTCAGGGGTATAAACAAGGTACATGAGGGTAGCATCTTTTCAGAAAAGAAGGTGTACAAGAACAAGGAGGCATGATATGAGGCTAGACGGGGGTAAGCTCAGGGGCAATGTGAGGAAGTACTTTTCCACAGAAAGAGTAGTGGATGCTTGGAACAGCCTCCCTGTGAAGGTGGATGGGGACAAAAACGGTAGGGGCATTCAAGAATACATGGGATAGACATAAGAGCACTCTCGCAGTAGGGAAGTGAGGGCAAGCTGAAGATCAACTACAGTCTGCGATACTGCATTAGATAGGAAAAAGGGGCAGACTAGGTGGGCCACACAGTCCTTATCTGCCGTCATCTTCTATGTTTCAAAACGTCCATGAGAGGGTATTTAGCCCACTTTTGGACTGGCTCTAACAGTACTGACAAGGACTCTAATGAGATAAGCCGCTGCAGCCCACTGAGGGACACGGGACCATGATTAGTGGAAGGGTCCTCAACCGAGAAAAAGTCGAAGAGCTGAGTCCCAGAAGTGGCCATGGATTCCTGATCAGAGTCATCCAATGACTCCTCAGAGATGGCCCTTGGCCATCGTTCACCATGAGCTTCCCAGGAGTCCTCACCTGGAGTTATCAGAATATACAACTGGCCTGGCAAACTGGCAGCTCTGTTGCCAGCCTCCTTGGTCTGAACACAGACTGGCTGCTGTCAGGGTGGCAGCTCCACCTTAATCAGCAGAGATGCAGGTGAGGAGAGCACATGCAGAACTGGGTCCAGCAGTGCAACCACTGGCAGCTGCCAGGGGACCAGAGATCCTTGAGGTAGAGCCCTGCCCCATGGTGGCCCACTGCTGCCAGCAAACTCCTCGGAGCACAACGCATCTTACGTCAGTGCCTCTCCTCAACCAAGGATAAGGAGGGCAACAAGTGTCGATGCAAGTGCCTCCTAGTCAAGCGGAATCGAGAGCGAGAATGCCTCGACCTTGACTTTGATGCTAGGTCGATGGCAAAGTGGATCTTTCTTTGGTTCACCATAGATGACATGCCTACCAACATTAACAACAAGGGTGTTGAAGATCCAACGTCAGGTGGAGATTGGTCCCTAGAAGGATCGCCCGGGGTCACCGATTGGTCCACGTCCTCCTGAGTGAAGACCAGCAGCACCACGGTCTACAAAGCCAGCTCCTCAGTCTCATCTGACACCTGGTCAACCAGGTCAAGAAAAGTCTCAATGGCTTGGCTGAATGGAGCTGAGGTCGACTGGCTTGATGGTAGAGCCAAACAGCCTTTGACCTTGCCCCTCAACCAAGAGTGCCCAACAGCCATCAAGTGCTCGGGCAAGTCGTGGGACCGGGAGGACCCTGACCTCTTCATGTCCCATGATTGGCACCACCACCACTTGCATTCTGAACCATGAAGGGCAGTGCTCTCCCCCAAGGTCTGGAGGGAAAGGCACATGTCATGGAATTGGCACAGGAAACACCCTCCGACATTGAGCCCCAGGGAACAGTGCTGAGACCAAGGAGGTGCCCACTACGGCACTCGTCACTTCCGCCTCAAGGGATGCAAGCTGTGCAGCAGACCCAGCCACAACCAAAGTCTGTTTTGCGGCCCTAAGGGCAATCCTTCATATCCTGTTTCGATGGCTGACCCAGCGAGAGCTGGAGATTCCTGTCCTTGAGGGACTCAAGAAGCATGGATAAGGCTGGCCCGGTGGCACTGAGGGTTGAGGAGCTGGATGCCACACCTCGCGCCACGTCGGTGACCCGGCTTAGGGAATGGACTCAGGTCATCGGTGGGTCGGCAGGGGAGGTTCAGGATTGAGCGTCCGCAGACTGCTCTCCTGATCCTGGGAAGGGTTGGGGAAATCCACCGCACTGTAGCGGCCCCTAGGGACGCCCGGAGGCACTACATGCCGGTGGATATGTGGGGGGAGCGCGGCGGATGTCGGCACGCAGTGCCTGGACATCATTGCACATCCATGCTACAGTGGGCTCAGAAACTAGGTGGAAAATGGCTGGGCGCAACAATGCAGCTTGATGGCCATGCCATGCCTTGCCGGGAGGACTCGCGTAGAATCGTACTGGGGGGTCCGGGGCCAGTCTGGCTGGATAGGGTATGGGGAGGCCCTAGAGCAGACTGGTGACGGCCGTACCAGATCTCACATCATGTGAGTGAGCCTGGTGCTCTCCCGCCGGGCAGGGCCAGTGGCTGGATGCCCCTATAGTCGCTGCAGTAGGTGAAAAATAGAAATAAGAAGCATGGATAAAGCACAGGCCGCACCAGCCACGTCGTGTTAACTGCCAAGACAGTACATACACATGTCGTGAGGATCGGTGACCAGCATTTTCTAGTGGCATAAAACACAAAATTTGAAACCCTGTTTGTTGTGTTCCATCACTGGTCTGAAGACAGAGACAAAAGAACAGCGAAACTGAAACATTTAACTTTGAAAACTTTTATGGAAAGGTTCACTTATTGTGAAAAAAAAAATCCTAAGATGAGCGCAAACAAGGTGACATGTTCTTCCAGCATAAAGAAAGATCTGACATCACGGGGCAGAGACGGGGATATCCAGCCTGAGTGGTGAGATGAGCTAAGTTTGAAGATGTCCAGCCAATAACATTGTTCCAGTGGACTGCCAGAGTATAGATAAGTGAAGTAACCATATCCACACCCCTAGAAAAAAATACTACAATCTCCTTTAAAGCAGCAGTTAATGCTACAGCTCAATTGTCAATCCAAAGCCTTTTCACTCAAATTAACATTTCCCTCTTTTCCTGGCTTGTAAGATGTGCCCCCATCTCCATTTTAAACCTGATCTATCATTGTTTATTTGAAATAATTCAAGATCTCCGGCTTCCATTAAATGTGACTGCCCCAAGTTTTCAACAATATTCTCAGCTGACTGAACACTCACTGTTTAATGGAACGTTCTTGTGCCCAGGATGGACTAGCAAGCTACACAAACTTCTCACATACCTTATGGGACATCGGGGGCATCACGTCAAACTAAGGCATAAAAATCAGCTCAAACAAGAGGAACAATTAAAACAAATGAAGTCCCCTGAAGGGTCCCTACTGCGCCTAGGCATGTCTCCTCTCCTTCCCATCAGCCATTCTACCTTTTCTCCCTAGACTTCGCAGTCCCCTTGGGGGGTTCTCAGCATCCTGAGGGGGTCCTACTGTGCCTAATCTCGTCTCCACTCCTTCCCCTCCCCCATCTTCCTTTCTCCCTGGCCATCGCAGTCCCCTTGCAGGGTTCTTAGCATCTTGAAGGGGTTCAACTGAGCATTAGCATATGTCCCCTATTCTATCTAGCCACTATCTTTGCTTTCCATGACTACCAGCAGGGTCCAATTGCATCCTGAACTATTGATTAGGCCCATCCCCTCCTAAGGTGCGAATTCTCTTCCCCGCAAGGGTTCAATTCTCCCTCCCTCCCTTATCACTCTCTTAATCCCTATCTACTGACCTTCCCCAACTCCCTTGCGGGGCACCCCGCATCCTGAAGGGTCCTCTCTTGGGTTAGGTCCTATTCCCCCGTCTAGCATTTAAGTCACACCTCCTCCTCCTCCTCTCTCCTCACTCTTTAAATCGCTACAGCCTTATCCCTCTATCTAGCCCCACAGCCCCCTTGCAGGGTTCCCCACATCGTGAAGGGGTCACTCTGGGATACTGCCTTATTCCTTCTCTCTGGTCCCTCCATTCCCCTTGCAGGGTTCCTTGCATCCGAAGGAGTCTCCAAGGACACGAATCTTCCCCCCTCCCCCCACCTAACCCATCCCTCCCTCTCCTTTCCCCCTTTTCTTTCATGTAAGCGCTGTTTACTTATTAACCCGCACTTATTATTGTTCACTCTTTCAATCTATTATGCCTAACACTGTAATACCTGTATGTTAATGTTGATCTTGTAACCTGAATGTTTAATGTCTGGAGAAACGTTTCAGTAAATAAATTGAAGCTATATAAATGGAGTTGGAAACATACGTGAGCAGCATGGTTTACCATCAGGGGTTTAAACAGAGTATATAATTAAGTATATTAAACAACTTTTTTTTTTTAATTAGCATTAACTGCTTCTTCAATATCTTAAACCTCATCTTGAAGGTGAAGCACAGGCTACTTCTAACTGTAGTTCTACTACTGGTATTTCTTCCACAGTCTGTTGCAGTATCCAATGTGCATGTGCTAAGCCCACAGAAAGCAACTGGTGGGAACCCTACTAAATCGAAATCTGCTTGACCACCCGAACCTCCCCAAGATCAGACTCAAGTCTACTTACTACCCAAATTTACACTGTAGCAGACTATAAGCACTACCAAAGGTGCAGCTAGGAACCCTGAACAGTTTTTGACCGGAGAATGTAAAAACAGCATCTATACAGTCATTCAGCTGCATGCTGTAAAATATCTCCAAAATCCCATTGCATTTAAGCTGCTTTACTCCATAATTGTTTTTAGCTTTAAAACTCTAAAAGCTACGGGGCAGCCGATTCCAGCAAAATGATTGCAGTTGATAAGCACAAGTCAAGGATTCATGGGGTTCGAAAAGCAATTTAAACAGTGTCTTATGCATGAC
The DNA here is from genome assembly GCA_016271365.2 of Neoceratodus forsteri. Classification (NCBI taxonomy): domain Eukaryota; kingdom Metazoa; phylum Chordata; order Ceratodontiformes; family Ceratodontidae; genus Neoceratodus; species Neoceratodus forsteri. Next base: position 511,411,882 of record CM028132.1, read on the forward strand.
ACAATGACAGATATGGACTGGCTTGTGGAAGACTCCACACAAGTTATCAACATATGCTTGTTGTCCCCCTAAAAATCTCTCATTATCTGATAGAAAAAGAAGAACCCTCCAGGCATCCAGACAATGTAGCACTACATGCACACCTTTTGCTGTAATGCAGTCTGAGAAAAGAAAACCAGCCATGCTAAGATTAGTGCATCTGCAGCTGAAAAGTAGTTACTTAAGAACTCACTATAGCAGGCCAACACCAGTAGACTGAAGCTGCCAGGCGCCAGGACCACACGGAAGGCTTTCTAGTTAGCAGTCTGGCATGGAATACCGCCCACTGCTGATGTCCGTGTCTGACATCAGGCTATCCTATGAAGGCAGGCAGTCCCCCCACACCCACCTCAGTTCTGCTTCCAGAGACCCCATACAGGCAACGAATGAAAGAACTGAGGGGGATCCTGAGATTCAAGACAAGGCGAGCAGAGGCCACACGAGAGGAAGAAGAGAACAGAGGAAAGGAGGGAGGGAAATCAGGGCTTGCTGTAAGGACTTCTCTCCAAGATCTACTGTTATGGTAAGTTCTTATGTAACAGTACTATCTTACTTCGAGGAAGGCTCTTGCAGCAGGGCAACACCATGAGGATTCATTCACAAGCAGTATCGAGCATCAAGCACAAGAACAGCATCAGGAGGAGGACAAGTCAACAGTTAAAGGCTCATGAAAGGAGGCCCTGAAGAACAGCTAGGCCAAAATAGCCCAGCGCCTAGAGACAATGTTCAGACTGTAGTGCTTGGCAAAGGTGTGGACAGAACTCCAAATGGCAGCTGCACAAATGTCCACAGTAGACACATTTCTGAAACAAGCCATAGAGGCAACCACACCCCTGGTGGAGTGGCCCTTAACAACTCCCGGAAGATCCTTGTTGTACTTACGGTAACAATAAACAATGCAATTAACCATTTAGATAAACTGAAAACTGGAGCGCCTTCTCTTTTGCAGGCGCACAAAAAAAACAACTGGTGAGACTTCCTGGAAGTCTTAGCCCAGTTAGTACAGTACTATAGGATTCTATGCCCATCCAAAATTTGGAGCAAAGCCTCCCCATGATTACAGTACTCAGGAAAAAAATAGTGGAAGGTGGATGGACTAGTTCAGTGTAAACTCCGACACCACCTTAGAAAGAAACTTAGGATTAGTATGCAAAGACATCCTGTCTTTGTGAAAAACCAAATAAGTTTCCTTACGCATAAGGGCCTGAAGCTCACAAATCCTTTGAGCAGAAGTAAACACAAATTTAAAGAGCACTTTCCATGACAGAAAGCACAGCTCACAACTTATGGCCAGTTCAAAGGGAGGTAAAGTGATTTTCTCCAACATAAAATTGAGGTCCCATGGAGGGACCGGGTCCCAAATGGGAAGTTTCAGATGCAAAATGTCCCACAGAAAGGTGCAGGACACCTCAAGCCGAGTCACAGCTTTGCCTTTGATAGGCCCAAGATACGCTGAGATGGCAGAAAGATGCACCTTGAGGGAGAAGTGCACCATGCCTGAATCCAAAAGGGAGAGCTATTCCAACACCCAATTCACCTGGCAGGTGAAAGGATCTAAGTGATGGGAAGCAGCCCAAAGGGAGAAACTCTTCCACTTCATGGCATACCTTAGCCCTAGTGGAAGGTTTTCAAGCAGCCACCAGGACATCTGCGACACAGGAGGACACCCCAAAGTGGGCAATGGCTATGTCCACAGGAGCCACATATGAAGGTGCAGGGACTTCAGGTCTGGATGGACCAGGGTGCTCCAGTCCTGGCAGAGCAAACCGGTACACTGGGGCAAGGGTACTGTGGGGTTCTGCCGCCAACTGCTGCAGCAAGGAGAACCAAATCTGATGCAGCCAGAAGGGAGCTATGAGAATCATCTCTGCCCTCCCCCCTTTTTTTTTTTTTAAACTTGTATTTTATTGATTTTCTTAAAGGTTACACCATTTAGCCATATCATTTTGTTTTTACATTTTTAGCTTATTCACATCATTTAGGATTTACACAGTTGGTACATCTTAATCCATTATTGAGGTGTCAGATAAGGGTGCAAGAGAGGTTTTCTATACTTCCCTGGTTGTGTCGTTGGCAAATTCTCTAATAAATTTCTGTTGTCCATTTCCTATATTGTATTAATGGCTTCTCTGGTCCTTTTCTTTTTGTTCAACTCATTTGTCTCTTTCTCCCTTCTCTCTCTCTCTCCCCAATTCCCTCTATGGAACTATATCTCTTCTACGGTTCATTATATATATTAACCAACTAATCCATCTGTTATTCAGCCTAGGTAGGGTATTCTGTACCTCAGCAGTCATATGTTCTAATCTATGCATGTGGTAAACTGCATCTTCCCAAGCTGAAGTCTGAGGTACATTCTTCTGAAGCCACATACGTGTGACAGCTTTTTTTGCTGCAGTTAGCAGTATATTGGCCAAATATATTTTATGTCTTTGTTTTAACTCACTGAGGCCTCATGAGCTCCTTGAGAGTTTCACCACTTGTGGCCTGTATACTTTTAACAGTGCAACCTGGAGCTTTCTGAGCAAAATCAAGTCATAATCAGCATGCCACACACAAATGTGAATACCTCATGAACTGTAAGTGCTACACACAAAGTATGAGCGGCAAAGTTGTTCAGCACAAACTTACCTTTCCAATGGTGCTATGCAATTAATTATAAGTAGTTTCTATTTTTTTCTATATTGGTTGAAATACCAAAACATAGTTTTCCAATTAAAAAAGGCAATGGAAAAAAATTTTTGTGGGAAAATATTTAACATATCAACACCAAATTAAGCATCCATACATTAGACGGAGGTACATAACTAAGTTTGTACTAAAAAGCAATTTATCCAATATGATGCATATATTTCTTTTCTGTTTTATTAAGGTGGCTAAGTGAAGCTTGAGAGACATGTCAGCCATACACACCATACTATACAAAAATGTGAATATCTTCTAAAGTATACATAACAGACAAAGTATCAGTGGCAGAGTTGGTCAGCAGAACATTACTTTTCCAATGGTGCTATGCGGTCAATTCTACTCACTTCAGTTTGTGAAATATTTAAGTTTTAACCAAAATGTCCTCAGACATCAAAAGTCCTCAGTGGCACAAAGTGCAGGACATCTGGAGGCGTTAAAGACCTCAGGAGTATCTTTTCTGCTGCTACCTACAGGCGTCTTGGGGCTATGGTGGAAAATGTTTGGGGGGGGGCTTTCTCAGGGGTCAATGGCCCCAGCCCAGGGATGAGTTCCTATAATGTCTCCTTTACTGTTTTCCAATAGTTAGCTAGGACTGGGCAATCCATATATATGTGTGTGTGTGTGTGTGGCTTGTGGGTTGCCACACTGTTTCAAACAGCTGGCAGTGTACGTGTACCCAAATAATTGGCTGTGATTTGGGGAGTGCGAAAGAATCTACTTAAGATCTTCCAACTGTGCTCTTTCCAACTATGTGAGCTGGTTACCTGATGTGGGCCATGCCACATCTTGGACCACAGTAGTGATTTCCACTTGCATCTCTGACTCCCGCCTGTTTTATACTACACTCATAATAGTTGTTGATATTTTCACCAATGCCTGGTAGCATCTTGAAAAAAAATGTGTTAGATCCCAAGAGGCCTTTAGTTGAATTAGGAAGGATATTATTAGTGGGATCATGCTCAAATCTACCTGGAGTCAATGTTTGCTCATGAAAATGTCTGATCTGAAAAGTCTATTCTTGTTATTGGGAACTCAGCTGCTATTTGTTCAAATGACGAGGAAATCCCCCCTCTATAAAACTGGAACGTGTTTGTCAGTCCTGTCCTCCTCCTCCAGACCCTAAACCTGTGGTCCAGTCTAGTTGGTGAGAAGGCTGGGGACAGGGCTGGAATTCCCATGCATCTGGCTCTGATTTTGTTTTCTGGAAAGGTTAGAGATGACCTCCAGGCTTGTAACAAGCTTGAGATGTAGTATTTATTTATTTGAATTAATGACCGGGCAGGCCCACTAAGACAAACATGTCCCTTTTTCAGGGGCGACCTGCGGAACAAAAGTATCCCACAGATACAACTGTAACACTATACAAAGTAAGCACATGTTCAACTATACAAGTACAATAGATAACAAAAAGTCAGGTGGGTGAGGATAATGAATTACAACAGTAAATCATCAGCTAGGAGCAATCAACTGTAGGGCGAGGTAAATAGGTGCATGTACGTAGCTAAAATAATAGGGTAGTAGTTTCAATGAAAGGTATTTACATAAAGTACATATATTACAGAAGGATATATAGTGGGATGGAGAGTAGGTGGAGTCAAAGGAGGGATGTGTGGAGAAGAACAACAATCAGTTAGGGGCAAGTTGGGGGAGGGAGAGTGAGAGAGAAGAATAGGGAAAGGGGAGAGGAGACGCAGAGTGGGCTAAGAAAGGAATAGCTGTAGGTACAATTACAGGTTGGGGGTGGGAAGAAAATTTCTTTAAAGTGCTTTTTAAACTGCGGAAGAGACTAATATGATAATGTCTGCAGGAGGCCGTTGCATTTTAGAGCTGCAGCAGATGAGAAGGCTCTCCTACCTATGGTTAAATGAGCTTTAGGTACATTCAGGATAGTCAGGTGGGAGGATCTCAGGGTCCTGGGGAAGGACTTCAGTGTGAGCATGTTGGAGAGGATGGGTGGTAAAGGAAGATGGATGAGTTTGTAAATGGTACAGAGCACAGGGAAATCCATCTTGGCCTCAAATGATGGCCAGCCTAGTGAGTTGAGCAAGTCACAGTGGTGGGCCCGTGCTTGTGCCTTAGCAGCAAAATTATCAACTCTATGGTAGACCTGCTTAAATTTTGCCAGAATAGGGGACTTGGCAGAGTGAAGTATTGGCACCCTGTAGAAGAGACCTAGGAGAAGGGTAGCCGAGGCAATGGTCTTCCTAGCATGTGAAAGTCATGCCAGACAAATCTGATAGATTTCTTTGACTGGGTGACCAAAATAGTAGATCAGGGAGGGGCTGCGTACATGGCCTACCTAGACTTTAGCAAGGCATTTAACCAGTCCCACACAAAAGATTAATATACAAGTTAGCCAGCCTGGGAGTGGGTCCCAAGACAGCCTGGGTAAAGAATTGGCTGGAGAATAGGACACAGAGAGTAATAGTAAATGGAGTCCACTCTGAAGAAAGGGGATTACTAGTGGGGCACCTGAGGGTTCAGTATTAGATCAGTCCTCTTCAATGTCTTTATAAGCGACATTGCAGAGGGACTGAAGGAAAGTATGTCTCTTTGCAGATGACACAAGATCTGCAACAGAGTTGATGCACAAGGTGGGGTGGAAAGGATGAGAAGGGACTTGGCAAGGTTAGAGGAATGGTCAAATGTATGGCAGCTTAGATTCAATGCTAAGAAGTGCAGGTAATGCACCTGGGAAACAAAACCCAGGGAAGAGTACACAATGGGGGTGAGATACTAACAACAACAAAATGAAAAGGGACCTGGGGTAGTCATATCAGATGACCTAAAGGTGGGCAAGCAATGTGAGAGGGCAGCAAGGAGGGCTGGGGGATACTGGGATGCATAGGGAGAGCATCACCAGTAGAAAACAGGAAGTTATTATCCTTCTATACAGACAGTTGGTGAGACCCCATCTGGAGTACTATGCAGTTCTGGAGACCCAATCTCCGCAAAGACATAGACAGGATGGAGGCTGTCCAGAGGAGGGCAACTAAAATGGTGCAGGGTCTACACCGGAAGACATATGAAGAGAGACTTGAGGAGCTGAATATGTATAGCCTCGAGGAAAGGAGGGAGAGGGGGGACATGATAGAAACTTTCAAGTATCTCAAGGGAATCAACAAAGTCCAAGAGGGTAGCATCTTTCAAAAAAAGAGGTGTGCAAGAACAAGGGGGCACAATTTGAAGATAGAAGGGGGGCGGCTCAGAGGTAATTTAAGGAAGTATTTTTTCACAGAGAGGGTTGTGGATACATGGAATGGCCTTCCGGAGGAGGTTGTGGAGTCAAAACAGTGGTGGAATTCAAGCATGCATGGGACAGTCATAAGGCAATTCTAGGGGTTGGGGGTTGGAAGAAGTAGGCTGCTGGTTAACTAGGATCTGCAGCTTATCCATTAGGTAGGGAAATGGGCAGACTGGGTGGGCCAAGCGGTCCTTATCTGCCGTCAAAATCTATGTTTCTATGTTAGGTAGGGTGCAGTACAGTATAAGAGGCCAAGTTTTTGATTTGTTGCCTTAATATTAGTTGTATGCGTTTCAAAGGAGAGATGTTCGTCAAGTGTCAGGCCCAGGTATTTGAAGGAACACACTCCTTCTAAAGGCACACTGGAGGAGATTTTGACTACTGGGGTGGCTGAGCCACTGTGCTGAAGGAGGTGCACTGAAACAACAGTTTTTATTTTCTTAATGTTCGGGACCAATAGGTTCACTTAGAACCAGGCCTCCAGATGCTGGAAGTTACTCTCCAGGTCCGTGGTAATAGAGGAAACGTGTTTGGAGGATCTGTATAGGATTGCATCATCAGCACAGAGCTGAACTGATGCCCCACCACAGTTGAGTGGCAGCTCATTGATAAAGACTGAGAATAATAGGGGACCAAGGATTGAACCCTGGAGAACCCCATCGGTGATGGAAGATAGGGCACCTGCCCATTAGATGCACTGGAACTGATTTGATAAATAGATAGTGATCCAAAAGAGGGAGCTGGCGTCAAGGCCAAGACGATGGAGCTTGTTAATGAGGAGTGGGTAGTTGACTAGGTCGAAAGCCTTCATGAGAAAAATGAAGACAGCCCCAGTGGCATGAAAGATGTCTGAGGTGACGCGTTGTAAGGCAGAGTCCATTCCGTGAGACTTCCAAAAAATGTGCTGATTGATGGGGAGGGTGTTGGTCTGTCCTAGGAAGGTGTATAGCTGATTATATAGAATTATTTCCTGAATTTTTGCAATAGGACATAAAATAGATATGGGTCGGTAGTTCTCGACGACGTTAGTTGGGCCACTTTTGTGAACCAGGACAACAACTGCAGTTTTCCATTTGTCTGGAATTCCGTGCGTGATGAAGGACCTACTGATCAGTAGTGCGATCGGGTGAGCAAGAGCAGGAGCTCCTAGCTTGAGGAATTTAGGTGGCAGGGAGTCAAATCCAGGAGAGCTATCAGGGTTGAGACCCAATAGTAGTTTAAGGACCCCTTTCCTTGAGGTGGTTTTTACATGGAATAGGAGGTGGGTGACTTGAGAGTGGGGAACACACAGATCGGGGGTTCCACATGCAGACTGGCCATGTATATATTAAGGTTTGTAAAGAAGTGGTTTATTCCAGTTGCTAGCTCCGAGGGCATGGATAGTGTGGAGCCTTTGAGGGTCATATGTTGCGGGATGATCCTTTCGTTGCCCTTAAGTAGGGTACTGATATGTGTCTAGAAACATTTGAGATTATCAAGGTGCATTTCTTGTAGGGATTTTAGATAATCTCACTTAGTTTTATGGATCTTGATTTTGCAGGTATTTTGCAGCTGGCGATAGGATATCCAGTCTGAGTGAAGCCCAGATCTTTTGAAGGTTTCCCAGGCTCTGTCTTAGGAGCGCATTAGTTGCCTTAACTCCTGTGACAGCCAAGAGGAGTGGATACCTTTGGCTGTTCTAATTTTGAAGGGGGCATGAGCATCAAGGATGGAGGTGAAGGTGTTGATCAGGTATTCGAATGCCTTATTTATGTCAGGGAGAGAGGTGATGGGGAACCAGTCGACTGAAGCAAGATTTTGCTGGAAGGTTGTAGTATTAAAGTTGGTTAGGTCCCTGGATTTAAGAATTCTAGGAGGGGGAGAGGGAAGTTGTTCTTCTAAATACGGAATAAGGGAGTGATCGCTCAGAGCGTCAGGGAGAATTCCCACTGCTTTGATGAAGGTTTTGTTGTTGTTAGTATCCAATCCAGAAGGCTATAGTTACCCATCTTCATGTTGAGTCTAGTGGGGTGTTCAAGTAGTTGCTAGAGTTTAGCATCCAATAGGGCTCCATGCTACTGAGTTCTGCTGGGACCCAACCAGTTAAGGTTTAAGTCACCATATAGTAAGATATATCTCTGAGGTAGAGTGTCAAGGCTTGTGAATAGATCTACAAAGCAGGAGGGAGCCACTTTAAGGGGTAAACAGATGCAGCCTATAGTTAGCAGCTGAACTTGGCCGAGGGTAATTGTGACAAAAAGCTGTTCAGTATTAGGCTTAATTCCTGAGCCTGTGAGCTTGCATACTGTGAGCCCTGTCCTAGTGTAGATCACTACCCTGCCATCTCGCTTGTGAGTCCGGTCACGTCGGTAGAAAGAGAAGCCAGGCAGACAAATATCATGGGAGTGGATGGAGTACTTTAGCCATGTCTCCGTTATACATAAAACATTAAGCTTGTAGTGCTGGGCCCAGATCTCTAGTTCTGCCATTTTAAACAACACTTTGAATGTTCATGTGGGCTGCCTTCAGCCCTTTGGTGTCAGACCATGTAGGAAATGAGGTTAGAAGGTTGTGGTTATGACTCCTGGTGGGACCAGGGTTCAATTCAATGTCACCTGAGAGAAGAAGAAGGCACAGACGGAGACTGATTGAGGGAGAGGGGAGGAAAGTACAGTTACGTAAGAACTTATCGTAACAGTAGATCTTCGAGAGAGGCTCTTGCAGTAGGTAATTACATATAGGACTGAAGCCTGCAGGCGTCAGGACCCCACGCAAAAATTTCTAGCTAGCAGTCTCTGGTGGGGGACCGCCCCCACATCAGGTGACCGACATCATGTGGCTTCAGTATAAAGGGGCGGTCCCCCATGTCCCGCCTTCTAATTCTTTCCCGCCAAAGGCCAAAAGGCAAGACGAGAGAGAAGCGGATATTTCCCCTCCTGGAAAAGGAGCTGAAAAAGCTTAGGTGGGATGGAGGACACGAAGGTATTACCTAATGCAAGAGTCTCTCTCAAGGATCTACTGTTACGGTAAGTTTTTACATAACTGTACTATCTTACTTTGAGAGGGCTCTTGCAATAGGTAATTACATATTGGACTGAGTCCCAAGCAGTCTGGAACAAGGATAAGCAAACGAGAGGAGGAAACCTACTCAGAAGTAGACCCTCTGGTTGTGAAGGCCTTAGGAAAGGAGGCCTTGCAAAACAGCCAGCCCATAGCCTGCTCTACGGCGAGAGGCAATGTCCAAACTGTAACGTTTCGTAAAGGTATGGACAGAAGTCCAAGTGGCGGCTGCACAAATGTCAGCCGCTGACACATTCTTGAAACAAGCTGCAGAGGCAGCGACCCCTCTGGTGGAGTGGCCTCTAACTTGACCCGATAGGGTCTTGTTGTACTTGCCATAACAGAAAGTGATACAATGAGCCAACCATTTCGATAGGCACTGCTTAGAAACAGCATTGCCTTCTCTTTTATGAGCAAATGAGATGAACAGTTGATTAGTCTTTCTGAGATTCTTTGTCTTGTTGGTGTAGTATCTCAGAATTCGGTGAACATCCAAAGTATGCAGGAGGTACTCTCCTTGATTAGAGTGCTGTGTAAAAAAGGCAGGCAACTCTATGGATTGATTCAGCGTCAATTCCGCTACCACCTGAGGGAGAAACTTAGGGTTGGCACGCAGAGCCACACGTTCCTTGTGAAAAATCAAATACGGGATTTTACACATCAGGGCCTGGAGATCGGAAATCCGTCGAGCAGAAGTAATGGCCACTAGGAAGATAGCCTTCCAAGAAAGGAACTTTAGGTCCGCTGAGGCTGCTGGCTCGAAAGGAGGCAGAGTAAGCTTCTCTAAAATGAAATTAAGATCCCAAGGAGGGGCAGGAACCCGGATAGTGGGTCGTAAGTGAAGGACCCCACTCAAAAAGGTCTTGGAGACCTCCAGCAGAGCAAACATTCTGTCTGCAAAGGGGACATGATAGGCCAAAATGGCTGCCATGTGAACCTTTAAGGATGAATGGCTGAGACCCAGATCGAAGAGGTCTTGCAGGTAATCGAGAAGTCATCCGACAGAGCACGAGAAAGGCTCAACATCATTGGAGGCAGCCCAAATAGAGAATCGCTTCCATTTCATGGCATAAGTAGATCTGGTTGAGGGTTTCCTGGCCTCCATCTAAATCTCGGCTACTCAGGGGTTTGAGGTACGTCTGCAGGAGCCGCGCGTGCAACTGAAGGGACTTGAGGCCTGTACGGACCAGGGTCCCCTGATCCTGGGGCAGCAAAAATAGCGACAAAGGAAGAGGAGGTTCCTCTAAGTACAGTTGCAGAAGACAGAACCAAACTTGCCTGATCCAGACAGGATCGATCAGAATCATTCAAGCGCCTTCCGAACTGAGTTTCTGCAAGACCCTCATAATCACTGGAATCGGGGGGGGAAGGCACAGATGAATCTGCCCTTCCAGTCTAGAGACAGAGCTTCTCTCAAAAAAATGCCGCGCCCTGGAGCAAGCGAGCAGAAGATGGGAAGTTCTGTGTTTTGAGGGGATGCAAACAGGTCTACCTGTGGAGTTCCCCAGTGCAGGAAGATGTCATCTAAGATCCCCTGATCCAGTTCCCATTCATGAACTAAAGCAGATGACTGGCTGAGCCTGTCTACCAGCGTGTTCTCAACCCCTAGGACGTGAGATGCCGTGAGGTGAAGGTTGTGCTGTACTGCCCAATCTCAGACTCGCATCGCCTCTCTGCAAAGGGGGTAGGAACGAGTTCCTCCCTGTTTGTTGATGTACCAGACCACATACATATTGTCCATCTGTACAGCAAGGTGACTGGGAGACAGATACAGATGCAGAGCCTGAAGAGCATACAGTACTGCCCTGAGTTCCAGCACACTGATGTGAAGGGACTTCTCGAGCTTGGACCAGGAACCCTGGGTCCTGTGAGGACCGAGATGGGCTCCCCAACCCTCGCCAGAAGCGTCCGTAGTCAACGTCTGCGAGGGGTGAGGGAGACAGAAGTGAACTCCCTGGCAGAGATTCTCCTGAACCATCCACCACTGAAAGTCCCGAGCCATGGAAGTGGAGACCAGGACAAGTTGATCTAGGTCATCCACTAGCTGATCCCATTGAGACCGAAGCGTCCACTGAGATTTTCTCATGTGGAGCCAAGTCCGAGGGACTGTCGGAATCACAGCCGCCATTAGCCAGAGGAGGCGAAGGACTGACCTAGCGCTGACTCGCCTGCGGCGGGACAACAGGCTGACCTGGGCCTGGAGAGTGGTCACCCTTTCCGGTGACAGGAAGGCCATGCCAGAGATCGTGTCCAGGATTGCCTCGATAAACTGGAGCCTCTGGGACGGGATCAGATGGGACCTGGCCTGATTAATGGTAATAGCCAGGCAGGCAAAGACCTGCTGGGTAAGGGAGTGGAAGCGCATGAGTTCCTCCCTGGATGGGGCCACGAGAAGCCAATCGTCGAGGTACGTGAAAACCTGCACCCCTGGGTATGCAGGTAGGCCACTACCACCGAAAGACATCTGAACACCCGGGGTGCCGAGGAAAGACCAAATGGGAGGGCCCTGAACTGGTAGTGGTCCCCCTGGAACACAAAACACAGGTATTTGTGGTGGGAAGGGTGTATAGGGATATGCAGGTAGGCATCCTGCATATCCAAAGTGCACAGCCACTGTCCCGGCTGAAGAAGGGGCAGGAGGATCTGCAGCAAGAGCATCCTGAACCTCTTGTACTCCATGAACAAGTTCAGAGAGCTGAGGTCGAGAATCGGCCTCACGTCCCCTGTTTTCTTCGGCACCAGGAAGAAATGGGAATAGTAACCCGTTCCCTGAAGAGGAATGGGGACGGGTTCTAGTGCCTCGTTCAAGAGAAGGGAGGACATTTCTTCCTGCACCCGAAGAAGATGCTCCTGTGAGTACAACGACCTTGGGGGAGGGTGTTGAGGGGGTTTCTGTAGAAACTCTGTCGAGTGTCCCTCTGCAATGAGTTGGAGCACCCAGGAATCTGAAGTTATTCTCTCCCAACCCGGGAGGTGGAGGGAAAACCTCCCTCCTACTGGTTCCTTTGGAAACGCCAGAGGCAGTGGGAGAGGAAAGGAGTCAGGTGGTGTGGGGCAGCATCGCAGCTGAAGCTCCCACTGCTTTTTTGGGCGGTGGGGGCTTGGCAGCCGGAGGGGCCCGACGTTTATTGGCCCGCTTTCCCTGTGGTTTCGCCCTTTGCCGATTCCACCTGCGAAAGGGATGATGCTGCGCTGGATGGGGACTGTACATGGAGTCCACAGACTTCTGTGCAGTCCCCTTCTCCTGCAGATCGGTGATAATGTCCTTGACATCATCACCGAACAGCACCGAACCCCGGAAGGGCGCTTCCTAAATAGCGGACTGCACTTCCGGGACCAAACCTGACACATGGAGCCAGGCATGATGCCGCAAGTCTACAGCAAAAGCAGAGCTCCTACCAGCAGTGTCCACTGCATCGTACGTGGCACGAAGCATGTACCGACTGGCTGAACGAGCAGAACAGACAAGGTCAGCCACTTCCTGTTTAACCTGAGAGTCAGGAAGAGAGTCCAACTTGGATTCCACCTCACTAAGAATCGCCTTCTGGTAATCCCCCATGTGACAGACATAGTTCAAGGCCCTAATACCCACAGTGGAAGAAGCATAGATCTTCTTGCCGTACTGGTCCAGAAGACAGGATTCTTTGTCAGGTGGAGACGAGCTCACACGCTTCGGATTAGCTGACCAGCCATGAGCAGCACTAATCACCACCAAGTCAGCTCAAGGGTGAGAATCAAGGAAGTCATCACCCTCGGGAGCCTGGTATAGCCTATTAGACTTCCGAGGAAGAGGGGCTAATGCCGACGGTTGCTTCCAAATGGTGGAAACAAGGTCGGCATGAGGCTCAATCCAGGGTGGCACCAAGGTCGGAGCGGTCTCGGGCAGATCCAGGTGCTCAGCGAGTTTCTTATGCTGTGGGTCCGGCTCCAAAGAGCACCACTGATGAACCTCCTGGATTTTACGAAGCAAGTCCGAAAAGGAAGGATCCTCTGGAGGAGACTTCGGAGGAGTCCTAGGCCTGGGTTTGGTCGGAGTGCGTGGCTCATCGTCCAGGTCGGGACAACCGTCGGAGTCATCTGAGGTGTCCAATGAGGAAGAGGACTCCCTCTCCCGGCACGGGGGAGGAACGGACCCCTTAGGAAGCCCTCTGAGAAGCGTGTCCTACCCCGCCCTGGAACCAGAAGGCTCGCCCCTGGTATCCGGAGGTGGGGAGGGGAGTCTGTCGCTCAGCGATGAATCGGAATCATTGCCGAGAGACTACCTCCACCTCTGGTGAGCTGAGCTCTTGGCCTCAGCCCACCAGGAAGCCAGAGTCTCTCTTCGAGTCCATGGGCAGCTGAGGGGCAGTGGAGAAGGAGGGATACGGATACTGAGTGTACTCGTAGAGTGCGTATTCATAACCCGACGGCGAATAACTCAGCGTCAGGTAGTGAGGCACCGAGTACTGTGGCATTGGGTAGGCCGGCGTTGGGTACTGGGACATCGGATACTGCGGAGCCGGGTAAGACAGCACTGGATAAGATGGAGTCATATACCCAGGGGCCGGGGGGTCTGACGAAGCAGACAGCCTGGCCGGAAGCCCAGCGGGCGGACCTGTAGCAGAAGGCCCAGCGGGCGGAGGGCCCAGCGTTGGAGCGGCATCCAGGAGAGGGATGTCACCCGGCATCGGTATGACCAGCGTCCAGGGAACCGACATCAGGTCATCTGTCCCAGCGGGAGGGAGGCCTGATGGAGGCGCAGCAGGAACCTCGGCATTGCCCGGGGATGGTGGGGAAAAATCCCCGAGGTCAGGCTAAGGAGACCCAGGGTCCCCGGAGGGCAGCGCTGGCTACGGAGAGCCGGGAATGCCGGATGTAAGAGGGTCCGACGTCAGGTTGGCCGACGCCAGACTTACCAGCGGAGTCCGGGCGACGCCGGATGAGCTGGCGCCCCGACTTAGTGGACCCATCGCCAGGCAGGCTGGGCGAGGGCGCCTGGTCAGGCAGAAAGTGGCCTGCGCCGCCCCGAAGGGTCAAGCGACTTATCAACCGTCTCCATACGGGCGCCAGAGGGGCGGACATCCGGCTTACCGGAGCCGCTCCAACCAGTAGGCCGCATAGTCACGGTTTTACCGGGAGCGGAGGCCTCCAACAGCCTGGAGGCGCCCGAAGAACCCAATCACGAGCCAGACGGGCTGGCTGACGCCGCCTTGGAAACTTCCAAGATGGCCATCGCGGAGCGGTCCCCCGGAGGGGACATTACCTGGAGCACAGCGACTCCAGCCGGAGTCATGGTGGAAGAGGAGCCCCTGTCCCGATGATTCTCCTTGTCCTTCTTTTTACGATGGCCTTCGGGGGAAGTGGACGCCTGTCAGAGCTTTTTCAACTCCTTCTCAATGGAGGACATCTTCTTGAGGATATGGGCCTCCAAGGACAGCTGCCTCTGTCTGCGGGTGGCAGCGTTAAATTTAAGCCAGTGCTGGCACTTCTCTACCTGATGGTCCAGGCCTAGACAGAAGAGGCACAGGGAATGGCCGTCCTTGTACAGGAGTTGGACGCCACACGCGTCGCACTTATTTTTGTGCTCGAAGGGTGTAGGGGACGACATACACCAACGAAAGGCTGACGATTAAGTCGAATAATTCGAGAAAACGACAGTAAATACTACCAATGACAGAGCTGACAAGCACTGAACTTTACCGCAAGGCGCTGACACAAGCTAAGGGCGGTAAAGAACTGGAAGGCGGGCATGGGGGACCACACCTTTATACTGACGCCGCATGACGTCGGTCACCTGACGTGGAGGCGGTTCCCCACCAGAGACTGCTAGCTAGAAATTTTTCTGGGGGGTCCTGACGCCTTCCGGCTTCAGTCCTATATGTAATTACCTACTGCAAGAGCCCTCTCAAAGTAAGATCTACAATTTATGTTTATTCTTGGTCCGTGAAATAAACAGGAACTGTTTTATTATGCTGGACCATGGCCAGTAGACCTAAGTGAGAGGTGGTTTCTTTCGGGGGTATTAAGCAAGTAATGACATTGTTGAGGCAGTGGGAGAACATAGGAAAGGGGTGAGTTAGATACCCTCATAGGGTAAGGCTCATCTAGCTGGAGATATGCTAGGAAACAGCAAATTAGTAAACCCTTAGTAAGGTGTAGGAACATCTTGAGGTAATTTAGTGGTCAAAATTGTGATGGGTGAGAAAAATTAATGAGGGGATTGAGATGAGGGAATCAAACAAAACATGCGTACTGACAAGCGTGTGACTACAGGTCACTGTTTAGTCAAGGGGGAGAAATTGCTTATAGTCTTCGTGTGTTAGAGGAGCGTGTGATTACAGGTCAATGTACAGCCGAGGGGGAAAAATTGCTTAGAGTTTTCATGAGTTAGAGGAGGAGGGTAGATACCTTTGAGTCTTAATGAGATTAAATAACTGAAGCCCTACAGCAAACAGTGAGAAACCCTGCAGCAGTCATGGAGAAATTAGTTGTATACTGCTGCTCTCTAGTGGAGATTTCGTAAAATGTGCATGTGGAAAAAGGGGGGAGGATAGAGAAATTCACTCCTCGCAATAACACATGCATCAGGGATCCCCTAGCTATACAAGAAAGTCCGCCAAAGGGTGGGAGCGGTGGGGAGGGTGGGGAGCCGCCACGTAGCAGCAGCGCAAACAGTCCAGGGCAGTCAATGCATGGGAACAGGCAGCTGCCCTTAGTTAAGAGGTCCCTGCACTGCTAAGCCACGTGGAGCTTCTCTCACAAATTAATTAAAGTCTGAGAGAAGCTCATGGCCGAGTGAACCCAAATCAGGTTCGAGAACAAATTGTCAGGAAAGCAGCTAGTGGGCTCCAACACTGGGCAGGGGCGCATACACGAACCTGAACCTGGGAGTGGGTTCGGACCAGACTTTTTTGTAGCAGGTAGTGCTCCTCAGAGGCCAGGGAGCTCCTTGAGCGAAATTAAGATTAAAGTAAAGAATTCCCTACGCTAAAGCTTAACATGGGTCTCCTTAATGAGGAAGACTCAGAAGCAGACGCACTGTGAGGAAACAGTAATTTTACTTTACTTAAGCCTTTATGATAATTTAGGATCAAGGTAACAACGAATTTAGTTAAATAGGGATTAAGCTGGTTTTAGGCAAAAATGAGTACAAAAACCAACACCCAGGAAAGTACAATATGGTGCAACAGATTAAGATCCTTGATGCAGATTGAATTCAGTGTTAACTCCTGAGCTCCGAGGAGTGTTAAGTCCACAAGGTGCCAAATTCAAAGAAAGAAAGTTCGGCAGGGCACAGTCTCAGTCTGCGATCACAAGCGTACCATGGTTGGCCGTTTGAGGGCAGGGAGAAGCTCCTGTGGCAACAGCCGCATGTAGGTAGTGCCCAGGGGGGAAAGTTCACACCAGGGTTGGCCATTTGACAGCAGGAAGCAGCTCCTGTGGCAACTGCCGCATGTAGGAATTGCCCGGGGGGGGCAGGTTCATATTGAGTTGGCTGTTTGAGGACAGGGAGCAGCTCCTGTGGTAATTGCTGTGTGTAGGAAGTGCCTAGGGGGCAGGTTCGCACTGGGTTGGCCGTTTGAGGGCAAGGAGCATCTCCTGCGGCAACTGCCTCATGTAGAAGTGCCCAGGGGGCAGGTTAACATTGGGTTGACCATTTGAGGGCAGGGAGCAGCTCCTGTGGCAACTGTCGCATGTAGGAAGTGCCCGGGGGGCAGGTTCACACTGGGTATGAACCCTCTCCGCCTGAATCAGTTCGGATGGGTTAAAACAGCATTCTGGCATCTAGCGGGTTTTCTTAAACTTTGTTCAATCTCTACCCAGTCAAGAGTTTCTGACTGGAGGAGGGCCCACTGACTAGTGTGGTACAGGAGGGGTGCCAATGCATGAAGTGTTAGGTTGGGTAAGGCCAAGCCTCCTTGTACTTTAGGCAGTAGCAGTTTTTATATGCCACTCTTGGTCTGTTGCCCCGTCACATAAATCTTGCTATCATCCTATCCCATCTCTGAATGTCTTTCTTAGGGGATATATTGGAACATTTTGGAATAAGTTTAACATTCTGGGCAGGATATTCATTTGTATTACTTCAATTATCTGCATCAGTGGGATTGGCAGATGGGTCCATGAGTCGAGGTCATTAGCTATTTGTGTTGTCAGTGGGTTCAGATTCCTGGCACCCAAGTAAAGTTTGTCCCTGGTCAGGTTAATCCCTAGGTACCCTATCTGGGTGTTATTCCACTTGAAGAGAAACCTCATTGTAGTTTGTCATGGGGGATCAAATCCTATACAGAGTGTTTCTGCTGTTTGTATCCAGAAAACTTTTCTATTACTAGGAGGGCTTCCATCAGGGCTGGGAGGGAATGCACCGGGTTCATGAGATACAGAAGCAGGTCATCGGCGTAATATGCCGTTTTACAGTCGTGGCCAAAAATATTGGCGCCCTTGCACTTTTTCAAATAACTCACAATTTCCCTAAACATAACTTGAAATTAACAACAGTACAGTATTTGGTCTCCACAATTCTTTATTTCTCTGTTAATATTACAGAAGCTTTGTTTTTGATTCAGAATTTAATATATCCTTTCAAATCAGAAAATGAAAAGAAATGGCATTGACAAAATTATTGACACCCTAGACTTAATATCTGGTAGCACAGCCTTTGGTCAAAACAACTGCAATCAACCGCTTTATATAGCCATGGATGAGCTTCCTGCACCTCTCTACTGGCAGTTTGGCCCACTCTTCTTGTGCAAACTGCTCCAGTTCTCCCAGATTTGAAGGGTACCTTCTCCAAACTGCTGTTTTCAGATCTCTCCACAGGTTTTCAATGGGATTTAGATCTGGACTCATTGCTGGCCACTTCAGAACAGTTCAGCGTCTTGTCTTGAACCATTCCTGGGAGCTTTTTGAAGTGTGTTTGGGCTCACTGTCCTGCTGGAAGACCCATGACCTTCGACGGAGACCCAGCTTTCTGACACTGGGTTCAACATTGCGCTCCAAAATGGCCTGGTAATCTCCAGATTTCATGATGCCATGCACACGTTCAAGGCACCCAGTGTCAGAGGCAGCACAGCAACCCCAAAACATCACTGAACCTCCTCCATGTTTGACTGAGGGAAGGTGTTCTTTTCTTTGAAGGCTTCATTTGTTTTCTGTAAACAAAGAGATGATGCGCTTTACCAAAAAGCTCTAATTTGGTCTCATCTGTCCACAGGACATTCTCCCAGAAGGATTTTGGCTTGTTCAGGTGTGTTTTGGCAAACCCCAGTCAGGCTTTCTTATGTCTCTCTCTCTCAGCAGTGGAGTCCTCCTGGGCCTCCTACCATATAACCCCCTTTCATTGAGTTGACGACGGATGGTGAGAGTTGAAACTGTCGTACCTTGTGTCTGAAGGTCAGCTTGAATCTGTTTGGCAGTTGATCAACGTGCTTTCTCCACCATTTGAACAATCCTGTGCTGCAATCTTCGATCAAGTTTTCTCTTGCGTCCACGTCCAGGGAGGTTGGCTACAGTGCCATGGGCCTTAAACATCCTGATAACATTACGTACGGTGGAAACAGGAACATCAAGGTCTCTGGAGATTGATTTGTAGCCTTGAGATAGTCCATGCTTGGCTACAAACTTCTGTCTGACTTCCTCAGACAATTCTCTGGCTGGCTTTCTTTTCTCCATGCTCACTGCGGTACACACAGTGACACAAAACAGGAGAAGGAGTCCTTTTCTCTATTCAAACTGGTTGAATGAGTGATTTTTATGTTGCAGGCACCTGCAACTCACCACAGGTGAGTTCAACTCCAAAGTGAAGGAGAAACACCTGCTTGAAATCTAATTATTTCTAACTTCTTCTAAAAGGTGCCAATAATTTTGTCCGGGCCATTTAAGGATTTATGTGTGGAATAAGCTAAGACTTAGTAAATTTTTCTGCTTTTTGTCTTTTATTCCACTGCAAACCAAAGAAATACATATGTGGATACCAAAATATTTTTTAATTTCAACAATTTTCTGGAAGGAATGGTGCATTATTAGAAAAAACTGCAAGGGCGCCAATATTTTTGGCCACCACTGTATGGGTGTGTCCCTCTACGTCATACCCTTCCATTTGGGTGTTGTCTCGGAGGTACTGTACCAGTGGTTCCACACACAGGGCGAGTTAGTAGGGCGAGGGGGGCATCCCTGTCTTGTTCCCATATGTAGGGAGAATCAATCTGAATAGGATCCATTAGCCTTAACCATTGCTTGGGGATACTTGTAAATGCCTTTCACACTTTTTTTTAAGTATTTATTTATCCTCCTGGTCACCTCTCTGCCTCCCGTTGCTTCTGCGCAGCCCGCTGGGGATCCAGCCGCCGTCCATCTCGTCAGCACCCTTTAACTCCTGCAGTTTGCCCCCCTACAGCAGGGAGCCTCCCTGATAAAGCCTGATTGATCTGGGTGTATCATGTCAGGGAGTACCCTGTCCAGGCAATAGGCCAGGGAGTCTGGTGTAAATCTTAAAGTCCGGGTTGAGGACCAAGATTGTTGGGTATGAATCACATATGGGTTGGTTTGTGAGGTTTCAGAATGGCAGAGATTGAGGCCCGTTGCCAGGAAATTGGGCATAACCCCTCATACTATTTTGTAGTGTTTCCAAGAGGGCATCCTGAATTAGTTGTCAGGTTCACTTTGTAAAATTCAGCTCCATAGCCGTCCGGACCTGGGCTCTTCCCATGTTTCAGTTCCTTAATCACCAACAACAATTTCCCCCATAGAAATAGGTTGTTTGATATTTTCTTTATGGGTTTCTATTAGTTTAGAGAGTTCTAATCTTTCTAGGAATCTCTGTATTAGACCTTCTGAAGGTCTATTCTCTTCTTGATATAGTTCACAGTACTAGGTCTTAAAGATCTTTAATATATCTGGGGTGGAGCTTTGCAGCACCCCTTGCTTATCTTTCAGTTTTAGCATGGTGGCTTGTGCCTTTTTTTTTAATTTGATAAGCTAGATTCTTGGTGGCCCTCGCTCCTGCCTCATAATATTTTTGTCTTAACCAGCACAAGGCCTGCTCTGTTTTGTAGTTGAGAATGTCTTGTATTTTTGTCTGAGTCTGTCGGATCAGGGATAGCAATGAGTGGTCTCCCTGCATGTGGGCCGACTATAAGAAGCTCATTTTATCCTGAAGTTCCTGCATTTGTTGTTCTCCGTTTCTTTTTTAGGGAAACACATGCTATGATTTCCCATCGCAACACCACTTGGATGGTATCCCAGAGCATTTGAGGGGATGTGTTCTCTGTTTTATTTTCTGTTATAATTCTGGGAATTTTTTTCCTTTAGCATTTCCTTAAATTCTCCGTCCCTTAATAATGAGGGGATAAATCTCCATTGGGAGAGCCTTCTTTCCCTCTGTATGCCCAGTGTCAGTTTCACCGGTGTGTGGTCCGACAGTGATATGTACTTCTGTTGTCCATACCCAATCAATATGTTCTCCTGTTATATGTAGGTAGTCTAGTCTGGTGTATTGTTTACGTGGGCTGGAGTAGAATGTGAGTTTGAGAGTCACTGGGTGTTGGTGGCGCCACGTGCATCACTCCCAACTCCTTCAAAAGTCATCTAAGGTGTTTTTGTCCGGACGTGCCTGGTGCTGGGCATGGGTTAGTGGTGTCCACTGAGGGACTAAGTAGGCAGTCTAAATCTCCTCCTAGTACTATTGCTCCCTCCTGTTTGTCAGTGTGTGATCTATTAAGTGTTATATCATCAATGCATCACTGACTAGGGATATATGTACAAGTTACAGACTGTGATCTCAGAGTGATTCAGGGTTCCCATTGCCATGGCCAGTCGTACCTCCCTGTCCACATAGGTGGATTCCACTTTAAATGGGGAATTTTTGGGGACA
Source organism: Neoceratodus forsteri (assembly GCA_016271365.2). Classification (NCBI taxonomy): domain Eukaryota; kingdom Metazoa; phylum Chordata; order Ceratodontiformes; family Ceratodontidae; genus Neoceratodus; species Neoceratodus forsteri. The sequence goes on from CM028132.1 coordinate 511,432,743, forward strand.
CATATGACCACTCCTCTTCATCTTCCTCTCTGATATTCTGAGAGGTGATCACCTTTTAAAAGCCAAATTTCCTGCTGGCTCGTTGGCGCAGTGGTTGGATTTCCACTTGCAACGTCAGTGACCCAGGTTCGGGAACAGACTCGGGTTGTCAGAGAGCCGGCTGGGGGGAAAAGGTTGGAGTGTCCGTAGACAGCTCACTTTCTCCAGGGCGAGGGTGGAGATGCGAGCCGGGGACCTGCTGGCCCCTGGCGGAGGCCGGCAGCACAGCAGGGCGTCAAGGCTCTACTTACCAGGGGAGTGACGGACGTCGGCATTCGCCTTGAGGTCAGGTGGCACGTCACTCTCCAAGGGAGAAAGAAGGAGGAAACAGCTCCTTGGCTAAGCCAGATGATGGTTTTCGGCCCCCCGCTGCCACCAAGGCTTCACGACCTCCTGCCTCAGCAACACCTGGAGCCGACTGCCGCAGTGCGCTGGACGGCCCCCACCGGTGCCTTCCCTCTCAGAGTAGGGGGACACACCCGACGAAGGGTAACGCCGGGCTACCTCCAGGGGGGTTGCGATCTGAGGTAGGGTAGGTGGTGGAAATGGAGGACAGATGGAAGGACCTAAGGAGGTCTGAAGGAGGAACTGGCCATGGGAGCAGAGGAGCAAAAAAAAAAAAAACCTCACATTTCTGAAACTTCTGGTGCTTCTCTTTCCCCAAGTGGGTTTCTTGGAGCATCAGAAGGTCTGGTTTTAATTTTTAAAGTTCTTTCAGTTGTTTTATATCTTTTAATTGGACCCAACAAACCATTCACATTGTGTGTTACTATCCTAAAATTAGTCATCATTTTTATAAGGTTCACATATATCCTGAACCTGTATTTCTCCTCTACTGCTCTCCCCTGCTTGCAGTGATGTTATTTCCACCATCTTCTCTCTCGTCTCTTCACCATTCTTTTCCTGTTTTGTATTTGTACCTGCGCTTGTTTCCTGTGCTGTATCTTAAATATGCTAAGTAACATTCTGGCATGGGTTCCTTGACAGCAAATGGTGTTCCCTTATACGTAACACAACTACAATACATATACTCACATAACAGTTAGTGTGAAAAGGTTGCTTTACCTAAGTAACTTACAATATATACCTCAGTGTGGGTCTCACTTGTGGACCTAGCTTAGGGGACCAACTGGGTCAAATATTAAACAATTACCATTGCAGGGAGTTAACTATGTTGACATCCAACTTGGGGGGTGCTATCTTGGTTGCCCCTGTGGGTAGTGGCTCAGCCCTCAACCTCTGGAGATAGTCAACCATTTCAAATGGAAAGGTTCTTTGGAGGAATGTATGCCATCCATTACTAGGAAAAAGGTATGGGGGGGGTATTCTGTTTCTTGGGTGGGGAAAAAACTAAACAGGATCCAGAAAATTAAATAAATAATAGGCAAGTCATCCTTGCTCTCACCTTGGCAATCCTGTGGGTAGGAAGAGGTGTTAGTAATTCTTCACCTCCTTTCTCTGGTTTTTTTTTTTCACTCCTGCTGGACTGGGTTAGCTTTATATTGCCCTTCCCCTTTCCACGATCTATAAGGACCTCTGTCATTCAGTGATCCTTGTAATTTAGGCTTGTTTGCCCTCTAGTGGGTTAAGGGGTTCTCAAAATCCATCCATAAATTCTCTTTATTTTTATCATGGTATAAATTTCCCCCTATGGTTAAACATTCTGGCTATTGTAATCATTTTACAGTTCTCTTTTTGTCTTCATCCAATGGAGGGGTATTACCTCCAAAAGGAAGTCATGCCCTTCTCTCAGGGGTTTCAGTCAGATGTTGAGCCATTTTTTTCCTTATGTTTCTCCCCTGCATACTCTCAGTTTTCTCATTTAGTATGGTTTTCTGGGCTTGAGCTCTTTAAGGGAGCGTGCAAGTCCGCACTAGTCAGTGAGTTAAAATACTGGATCTGTTCCCTATTAACCTGGTTTCTCAGCTGGCAAGCTTTCCTCTTTGCTGGTCTGCCTGGGAAGAGGTGAGGAAAAGAACATCTCCCAACAGGGATGCCTCAAACCCTGAGTCAGGTTACATTTACTCTGTCTGTGCCAGTGTCGAGGGCAGGAGTGCGACGGGTCCAAGTTGGGCGAAATACCTTAGGGAAGGTGCCCCCTCCATTCCACTGTTGATCACTTCTATAGGGTTTCCCCCTTGCGATGTTGTAGAAGGCCAACAGTGGAAGGGAGACACAATCCCACAAGCAACCCCTTATCCTCTCCCCGACACCTACCTCTTATTCGGCTTGTTCCTTAAATTTGTTTTCACTGCTTCAGCGCTGTTCCAGTTCCTTCAGGCGGTCCACAATCTGCGCTTAGGTGTCCTGAGTGTGTCGCGCACTGTTGGGTCTGCTGATGTCAGGCTTCCCCCTCGTGTCTTTGGCTGGCCTTGTGGCTGTTCTGGTTTAGTCTGGCTCCTGATTCTCCGTGCTGCCAGATCCTGTGTCGCCTCCACTGCTGTGTCATTGGTTCTTTGGCTGTCCTGATACTGTATTGTCAGACGAGCGGGGTTCGGTGTGTGAAATTTCAGTTTGTTTTGGCGCAATTCTGCAAATAATGGTATGTATTCCCTTCAGTTTTGAATTGTATGGGGTACATAGTCATTATCAAAGTAAATTCTGTTCATACCATATTGTACCTTCTTTGTCCATGCTTTCCTCAAAATGTCATCCTTGGAGGTATAGCTCATAAATTTAATTATAATGGACTGGGGACTTACTCCTACCCTCGTGGTTTCGGGCCCAAGGCGCAGTGTGTTCTTTCAATGTCCAGATTATAGTTAGATGGGAGATCTAGCACCATGTGTAAAAAGCTCTCCATGAATTCTTGCATGTTGGTCCCTTCTGCTTTTTCTGGCAGCCCGCAGACTCCAACACTATTATTATGTCACTGCCTATTTTCTGCGTCCTCCAGGTGATTACTTAGCTTTAGCTGCATATTAGCCAGCTCCAGAATGACAGCCTGTAGTTGTGGATTTTTTTCCTTTTTGTAGGGTTGTTTCTTTCTCTAGCTCCTTCACTCTGGTATCAAGCTGTCCCACCTTCGCTTGTAAATCAACCACCGATGTTTTAAATGTGGAGAATTTGGCCCTGAACTCCTGTAACTCCATCAGTATTTTATCTAGTTTCTGGTCTCTGTTCCATTTCAGCAGTTGACGTCCACTGCCGAGTTGGTTATTACTGCTACCACTGGTTTCTTAAGTGGTCGAGTCTGACTGTTTTGCCTGAGAATCCTCCACATCCACTGGGAGGATTGTGAATTTTGTTGTCCCCTTTTGTTTTCAGCATTGTAGTGCTTCTTTTAATTGCTTTGGTTTTGTAAAATTTCTAGTTTTTAGTTATTTTGAGGCAGCTTCTGTTTCAATGGGGCAAGAGCTCTTCCTTCACGCTGCCATTCAGTGGGATGACGCAATCGGAAGTCATATCTGTTACTTCTAACTGGAGCCTGAGAAGAACCCTCTGCAGTAGTGGAAAAGGAGGAAAGGTGTACAGAAACCTCCTCTTCCAAGGGAGGGGCAACGAGTCTCACTAGAAAACTCCAAGCCCGGGATCGAGCGAGCACAAAAGTATCAGTTTTGCATTGAGTGGGGACGCAAACAGATCTAGCTCTGGACAATCCCATCTGTTGAAGAAATCTTTGACCACAGAGGTCAGAAGCTCCCATTCATGAGCCCGCAACCAGGAGTGGCTGAGACTGCCTGCCAGGATGTTTTGGACACCTGGAACATGTATGGCCCAGAGCTCCAGTCCGTGCTCGATGGCCCTGTGCCAATCTCTCATCGTCTCCCAACACATGGAGTACTAGAGGATCCCCCCCCCCCCGCTTGTTGATGTAATACACCATGCATATGCTGTCCGTCTGCACCAGCACGGGACCGGGGAAGAGATGAGTCTGGAAGGCCTGCAGAGCATATAGGACTGCTCACATCTCCAGGACATTAATATGGAGCCCCTGCTCCACATCCAGCCAAGTGCCTTGGGTCTGGTGGTCCACCAGATGTGCACCCCACCCCAGGTCAGAAGCATCTATTGCAAGAATCTGATGGGAAATTGAATGTTCAAGAGAGACTCCCCAAAGTAGGTTAGCTGGCTCCAGTCACCACAATAGGACTCTCCGGGCTGGGTGAGACACCATGACCAGCTTGTCCAGGTCGTCCATGCACTGGTCCCACTGCACCCATAAGGTTCACTGAAGAACCTGCATATGAAGATGAGCGAGAAGGACTGTGGCGATGGCTGCTGCCATGTGACCTAGAAGTCACAGAAACACCCTGGTGGAGATCCAGCGACTGAGGAAACCAGGCAAGCCTGCTCCATCAAGTGAACCACCTGTCCGAGAGAAGGAAGACCTTCCCCTGGGCTACGTCCGGAACCACCCCAATGTACTGGAGGCGCTGGCATAGAAACAGGCAGGATTTTGGCAGACTGACAGTGATGCCCAAGGTGTGAAAAAGCTGAAGAGTAATCCTGCTTATAAATGAGCAAATCCCTGGAAGGAGCTGCAAACAGCCAATCGCCCAGATAGGGAAACACATAAAAGCCCTGCTGCTTCAGAGTGGCAGCCACCACTGCCAGACACACTGTGAAAACTCTGGGTGCCAAGGACAAGGCAAAAGGGAGGTCCCGGAACTGAAAGTGGTCCCCCACAAACAAAAATTAGAGGAACATTTGGTGGACAGAAAAAACTGGATATGAAGGTAGGCATCCTACATATCCAGAGAGCACAGCTAATGCCCCTCATGGAGAAGGGGTAACAGCCCTTGAAGAATCACCATCCAGTGCACTGTCAGTGGCTCAGCAGGTAGCACACTCGCCTCTGAGGCCGGGAGATCAGAGGGCTGTGGGTTCAGTTCCCATATCTGGCACTTGGGTTAATATCCCAGTACTGACACTGTAGTGCAGCATGAGAGGGGTGCTGCACTTCTGAGGTGCCGTCTTTCGGATGAGACGTTAAACCGAGGTCCCATCTGCCTGGATTGATAGTAGTTCAGGTGGATGTTAAAGATCCCATGGCACTTCTCGAAAAGAGTAGGGGAATTTCCCCGGTGTCCTGGACAAATTTCCCTTATTCACTAAAAATACCACCAACACTTTAATCTGGTTCAAAGTCAGCTGGCATTCATCTGTATCCCCCTCCCCCGGGTCGTGCCTGAAAATAGGCAGGATTTGTCTAGTGCACTTACCCAGTCAACAAAAACTAAGTAAAATAAATCCGGAAGCATTTGTGCTCTATGTACAGGATAAGGTGGCTCAGATAGAGGATGGGCCACAGATTCCCTGTCTTTTTGGGAATGAGGAGTGGGAGTAGAACTCCCTTTCCCTCTGAGTCAGAGCGATGGGCTCTATGGCTTCTTTTTGAAGAAGAGCCTAAATTTCCTTCTGGACTAGAGGCAGGTGGGCTGGGGGATAAGTGGAGTGTACTGGAGGATGTTCTGGAAGCCACTCAAGGAACTCTAACGAGTGCGATCTTGTGCTACAATCTGAAGAACTCAATTGTCCGTGGTTATCTCCTACCACCTGTCGAGTTGTACAGAAAATCAACCCCCGACCGCCTCCCCCAGATGCTGTGCTGGGGTGGGGAATCGGCCAAGAAATCAGGAGGTGGGGCAGGCACTGGGAGGGCAGCCGTGGATGCTCTGGGGACCTGGTGGCAACAGATGCGGGGACTGACGCCGGCTTGCGTTTGTCCTTACTTTTAGCGAACTGACAGGACTGCTTGTAGGTGAAGTGAAGAAAGAACGCCCGTTGCCCGGTCCAAGGCTGCGTATGGTAGACTGAATGGACCGTCCTAAGGACTTTCCCCAATTCATGTGGAGGGGAGATCATGTCCTGAACATACCCGCTAAAGAGGATGGCCCCCCTGAAAGAGGGTGTCCAGGATGCTGGACTGCACATCCGGGGCAAAGCTCAACACCCGGAGCCAGGAATGGCGGTGGAGACAAACTCCAGCAGCCCCCATCCTACCAGAGGTGTCGATGGCATCGTAAGCCACATGGAGGACATGGTTGCTACATCCGAGCCTGACTTAAGGAGCTGGGCAAGCTGCATCTTGGTGGAATTCTCTGGCAAAGTCTGAACCAGGTCCCTGGCCTGGTCCTAAAGGACATTCTGGTACAGTACCATATGCGCCAGATAATTAATTAACTGCTCAGATAGCCAGAGTAGTGGAAGCAAAATCCCACTTCCCAAAGTGGTCTAGCTGCCTAGACCCCTTATCAGAAGAAAGGATGCCAAGACGCCTGGGCCTCTTGGTACAATCGTGGGCTGCATTCATGACCACTAAATCCACCTAAGGGTGGCCACCCAAAAAAGGCTTGCCAGCAGGAGCTTGAAAAGGAGATCCACTTTCTTGGACCAAGGAAGGATGGTCGAGGGATGACTGCAATTCGTCCTGGTGACATCATTGTAAGAGTCAATAAAGGGTGGCACCACCAGGAGGGCATCCTGCTGACTCAGGTAGACGGCCAGCCGGGACCACTCTGGCTCCTGCTACTCCGTCTCTATGCCCATCAAAGACTGAATGTGGGGCATGACGTCCATGAAAGAGGGATCATCAGGAGGAGACTTAGCAATCATCCTGGAGGAGTCCTCCCCTTCCGAGGTCACCTCAGGCAACGAGGAAGACCTAGAAGAATCAAAATCCTCCCCACTGGAGTCATCCTGATCACTGGCCGGCAGCAGGCAGTTGTCCAGACGACAGCCACAGCCAGAGTCGGTACGGGAGCCCGAAGTATTCTACGTGAGTGGGTCACCAACGCCAGACTTGTCTGGGTTCTGAGGTGGCAGCTCTCAGTCAGAATGGCGGGGGGATGCCAGGGGCCAACATAGGAAGCTGCTTCTGGATGAGAGACCACCACGTGGAAAAGAGGGCCCCATAATGCATTGCTGGTGTAATACTGAAAACCGGGGGGGAAATTAAAAGGGTACCCTGGAGTAGGACCCCCCCCCCCAGGGCTGGCTGGGGGTCCGGTGCCAAACCAGGAGAAAGCAAAGGCACAGGCTGGGGTATAAATGATGCCAGTGCCGGGCCCATATGCAGAGGTGGTGGCAGAACTGGCAGCAGCCCAGCAGGCATCAGCAGGGAGCATCCAGGAGAGGGATCTGCTGGTGCTGGGAAAGCCAGAGAGGCCGGCACCTCAGGAGGAGACCTCCCAGAAAAAGGCAGAGGCATCGCCAGACTATAGGAAATGGCAATAGCCTGCTGCAGGTGTTGCCCAGAAGGAATGGCATTAGGATCCACAGAGGGGACAGATGTGGGCAGCACCGTGGCTGGGGGAGCGATGGCAGAGGAACAGAAACCCAAACCAACAACCCCGGCTGATACACCTGACAGCCCATAAGGGAAGAAATGGGCCTGAGTGTCAGCGGCTGGGGAACCACAGACAAAGTCCCCAGCACCAAGGAGCCACCGCCCAAGACAGCAATAAGGGTGGGTGGCTGTGCCTCATGCAGCCTGGAGAAGGAGAGTGCTGGCAAGACAGGGGGGAGCCTACCTCCTGCGAGAGGAAGACTACAGCATGGTTGCTGATTTATGAGATGATCACAAGCGGAAAGCAGACTGGTCTCAGTCATTGTCCCAGTGTTTGTGCTTCCCACCTGATTTGTGAGAAGAGGAAGAAGCCCCAGAGGACTGTGCTAGCGAGGCAGAAGAGCTCCTGCCCTGCAGCTCCTTTCCATCTGGACCAAGTTCTGCTTAAGTAGGTGGCTCTTCAGAATCTTCAAACGATGACTCCGACTGGCCTGGTTCAACTTCTGGTAAATCTGTCAAGCTTCGATGTTTTGATTGGGGCCTAGGCAAAGGATGCAAGTACATCAGCCGTCCTTTTCTGGAATCTGTTTGCTGCAGGTACACTTCATGGAGCAGTCAGAAGATGAAGCTGATGTAGAAGACATGAACTTGCTGGCTGAACACAGAAAAATTTAATGTTAAACTAGCAAGAAAAGGAAAAAGAAAAAAGCGTGGCAAGTACGAATAATGGTGGTTAACAGAAGCTGCAACGTCCACAAAGGTCTGACATGCATGGGTCGACAGCGGGAAAAGAACGGAGGTGAGTGTGGGGGACTGCCCACCCTTATAGGATAGGCTGATGTCAGCAGTGGGTGGTCCCCCGTGGTAGACTACTAGCTAGAATGTTTTCTGTGTAGTCCTGGCACTTGGTGGCTTCAGTCCTATCGGTGTTGGCCTGCTGCAAGAGCCTTCCTTGAAGTAAGATTAATCCAAAGCAAAAATTCAAGAATGGTACACAGCGTAACCTTTCCCTTGTGTGGAACACTACTGGCTGATGTAATGGCTGCCAAAGAACATTCTTTTTCAGGATATGAAATTTACTGTAGCTAACACTTGACCAGTCTCAAATGTTTTCTCCAAGAGCATAAGGACCAAGGTTGGGGACCCATGGGGGCAGTGGTTTATGCAGGAGATTAAACATATGGTTGAACCCTTGAAAAAGTAGCACTTGCTGATGAAGTGGTACATTTCTCTGGCACTAGTGCTTTCAGAGATGGTACTAGACATGCCTCATTTGTAGTCTTGGTTTAGGAAGGCTGTAAGGAAGTTCTTTACAAAAAGGTTTGTAAAGAAGTGGAATATGTTGCCAGAAGAAGTGATCGACACAGAGTCTGTCACTGTTGTTGGCTGGTTCCCACAGGTCGGACAGGTACCAAACCATAGGAGTTCGGGTGAGCAGTCAAGGGAAGTGGATGAATGAACTAGGGAGAGTAAATAGCTCTGCTCCAGCAGTCAGCTGGGTGCAGATGTATGCAGGTACTGTGTAGACTCAAAGGGCCATAGGGCCTTTTTTCTGCCAGTGATATCTATGTCTCTACTGTAACCTTGTAGGTTAAAGATCAACAGCAAGAAAAAAATGCTCACCGTAGTAATCTTGTTTCTTCCAAGGTGCCCTTTAGCATCAGTAAAAATAAGCAGTTAGCTAACTAGGTAGAGCTGCCGCAGAGGTGGACTTTTTGCTAATGAATAAATGAATTAGCCAATCAGAAGAGAGCTTGAGGGTGTGCCGATTGGAGCCTGCCTAGAGGGCACAAGAATTTTTTGAAGCTAGAATGGAAAAATGCCCATGTTAAGTGTGCACCAACAAGATAAAAAAAAAACATGCAACAGCATGAACAAAGAACTATGGAAAACATGTAAATCTTGCTTTAAATGCTATTCAAAGGTTGAGAAACAAATTTGGCAATAATGAGGAAGCAGGGTCCTCTTCAATCCAGTTTCTTGGGGAGGATGGGTGGGAGCTTACTGATGCTAAAGGACACCTTGGAAGAAACAAGACTACTATGGTGAGTAATTTTTTCTTCTCACCCCAGGAGTCCTTTACCATCACTAGCAATATGCAAACTACAAAGCAGTGTAGTTGGGATGCAGGTACAGAACCTGTTTAGGGAAGAGGCTCTGCAGGACCGACCTGCCAAATTTTGCATCAGATCTGGACTGCACATCCAAGCAATAATGTTTTGTGAATGTGTGTACATTCTTCCAAGTGGCTGCTTTGCAGAATTCAAGCAAAGGAATATCCCTTGCAGCTGTCACTGCAGCAGCAGTGCCCCTGGTAGAATGTTCCCTGAGACCCTCAGGGAGCTGTTTACCAGCCTTGTCAAAACAATAATGAATACAGGAGACTTTCCAGAGAGAGATGGTCCTCTTAATGGCTGGCCTACGTCTACCTACCTCCCCACAGGTGAGGAAAAGCTGGGTCGTGGAACCTCTAAACTGTTTGGTGTGTTTCAGACAATCAGAGATGGCTCTTTTCAAATCCAAGCTATGGAGTCTGTTCTCCAGGAGTGTATTTTTCAGTAAAGAACACAGCAAGGGTAATGGTCTGGTTTGATTTAGGTGAAATTCAGACACCACTTTAGGCAGGAATTTCCAATTAGTTCTGAGCTCTACCTTATCCCTGTGTAGGATTAAGTAGTTAGGCTCAGTACATAGTGCCTGCAGCTCTGAGATTCTTCTTGCAGAGGTGATGGCGACTAAGAAGACTGTTTTCCAGGTAACATACTGTAAGTGTGCTGTAACCATAGGTTCAAAAGGTGGCTCCATGAGTTTGGCAATGCATAGATTAAGGCACCAAGGGGGAACAGGTTCCCTAATTGGGGGATGAAGGTGGAGTAGGCCTTTGAAAAACATTTTGAAAACAAGCAATGAAATGACACTTGTCCTTAACTATGGAAAGGTAAGCAGAAATTGCCACTAGGTGAAGTTTTAAAGATGAGGCCTTTAGGCCTGAGATCTGTAAATGGACTAAATAATCCAAAAAGGCTGGGCACTGGAGCTTAGAAAGGATTTATATGTTTCCCCTTGCACCAGAGAAAATCTTTTCCATTTAGTTGCATAAGTTTTCTTGGTACTGGGCTTTTTGGACATCCTTAGGATTTTAAGGACCTGTTCAGAATACTTAGTATCTGGATACTCATACTCCTCAAGAGCCAAGTCTTGCGGTGAAGGGATTGCAGATTCGGACAGGTCATTTTTAGTTGTGATAGAGTCAGGAGGGAGCAACTGAGAGGAAATTGAATAGGCTTGCTGTGCGACAGGGCTACCAAGAGAGGGAAAGTACAGTTACGCAAGAACTTACCATAACAGTAGATCTTCGAGAGAGGCACTTGCAGTAGGTAATTACTTTTAGGACTGTGCCCCCTGGCGTCAGGACCACACGGAAACTTTAGCTAGCAGCGTCTGATGGGGGAATGCCCACCAGATGTCACGTGACCGTCAGCATGACACTATATAGTGGGTGGTCCCCCACGTCTGCCCTCTAGTTCTCCCGCTGGAGACCTCCTAGGTGCTACAGGAGAATGAGAAAGAGGCTCCTGGAGCCATGAAAGGCTCAAGGAAAAAGAGCTACAGAAGAAGGGGAAGGAGGGAGGGAAAAAGGTTACCTACTGCAAGAGCCTCTCTTGAAGATCTACTGTTATGGTAAGTTCTTAGATAACTGTACTATATTACTTTGAGAAGGCTCTTGCAGTAGGTAACTACTTGTAGGACTGAGTCCCAAGCAACAAGAGTCCGAGGGACAGGAAAAAACATGGGAGGCTGGAAGTAAATTGCTGAAAAGCAGCAAGAGCTTTAGGACAGGAGTCTCTGGAGGACAGCCAGACTGAAACCAGCCCTACGCCTAGAGGCGATGTCCAAACTGTAGTGTTTTGTGAAAGTGTGGACAGAACACCAAGTGGCAGCCACACAAATTTCTGAGGTTAACACATTTCTGAAACAAGCCGTGGAGGCAGCCGTTGCTCCCGGTATAATGTACTTTGACCTGCTCGAAGGACTTTACCATACTTCTGGTAACAAAAACCAATGCAGTGAGCGAACCATTTGGTAAGGCATTGCTTAGAAAGTGTTGCACCCTCTCGCTTGGGTGCAAAAGAAACAAAAAAGTTGGTCCGCTCTCTGTACAGCTTTTGTCCTGCTAGTGTAGCAACGTAAAATTCTGTGAACATCTAAAGTATGCAGAATTGCCTCCCCCCATAACACATGCTCAGGGTAACAGACCTGCAGTTGAATAAACTGATTCAAAGTAGTCTCCGAAACTACCTTCGGAAGAAACTTAGGATTGGTACTCACAGCCACCCCGGTCTCTGTGAAAAATCAAATAAGGCTCCTTGCACATCAGGGCCTGAAGCTTGGAAATCCTCCGAGCAGAAATAACAGCAACTAAAAAGAGCGCTTTCCAGGACAAAAACGCATGTCACGCATACTTGTCAGTTCAAAAGGAGGCAAGGTCAGTTTCTCCAAAACAAAACTGAGGTCCCATGGTGGGGCAGGATTACGCAACAGGGGTTTCAAATGCAGAATCCCAGGTTTTAGAAACCTCCAACTGAGCCAGAGTTTTGCCCTCCACCAGAGTGTGGTAGGCAGAAATGGCCACCAGATGCACCTTCAGAGACAAATAGCTCAAGCCCAGGTCAGAGAGGTAAAGGAGATACTCCATGACCTGAGGAATGGGACATGAAAAAGGCTCCCAACCCTTCGAGGTGGCCCAGATGGAGAAGCGCCTCCATTTCATAGCGTCTGTCATCCTGGTAGAAGGCTTTCTGGCCTCTACCAAGACCTGAGTTACCCTAAGGGAAACTCCAAATCTGGAAGCAACTATGTCTTGAGGAGCCATGTGCGAAGGTGAACGGACTTCAGACCTGGATGGACCAGCATGCCCCCTTCCTGGGTCAGGAGATCATGACAAGGGAAGGGAGAAAAGGTGCAAAGAAACCTCCTTGTCCAACAAAATGACAGTGTGTCTTGCCAGAAAGCACCATGTGCAGGAGCAAGTGAACAAAACTTGGGAAGTTTTGCGTTGGATGGGGCTGCGAACAAATCCACATCTGGATGACTCCACAGGTCGATGATGTGATCTACTACATCCTGCTTTAGCTCCCACTCATGCTCTCCTAGCCTGGTGCGGCTGAGCTAGCCAGAGGACGTTTTGCATGCCTAGGACGTGGACTGCCAATTCCAAGCCCTCACTGCTTCCCTATGTAGAGGATATAAGTGGGTGCCCCCTTGCTGCTGAGGTACCACACTATACACATGTTGTCCGACTGGACCAACACTGTACCCTGGCAAAGCAGGTGCTGAAAAGCCTGTAGTGCATTCAGAACCGCTCTCACTTTGAGCACATTTATGTGCATGTGTAGTTCTGAAGAGGACCACAGGCCCTGGGTCCTGTGGCTCCCGAGGTGGGCACCCCATCCCATCCCCGACGTAGCCATAGTCAGGGTCTGGGAGCGAGGAGGGGCCTGGAAAGGAACTCCCCAGGTAAGACTGTCAGAGTTCTGCCACCACAGAAGAGCTCTCTGCATTGGGCCTGAGACTATGACACAGTGGTCCAAGGTCATCCACCCTCTGGTCCCAATACAACCTGACAGTCCACTGCGAAATGTGCATGTGGGGTCTGTCCAAGGGGACTGTGGGGATGGCCACTGCCATGAGGCCAAGAAGGCGAAGAACAGCCCTGGCCGAGCTCTGTCTGTAGGAGGCTACCAACTAAGCCTGCCTCTGTAGAGCCTCTGCCCTGTCCAGGGTTAGGATTTCCATACCCTGGACCGTGTCCAACACCGCCCCAATAAATTGCAGGCGCTGGGAAGGACCGAGCTGTGATTTGGGGTAACTGACAGTGATAACCAGTCGCTTGAAAAAGTGCAGGGTAGCCGACAGAGATGCCTCCAACCCCTCTGTCGACAGGGCTGCAAGAAGACAATCATCGAGGTAGGGGAAGACGTAGTGCCCCTGTCTCGTCAAGGCCCCTGCCACAACCACGAGACAGTTGCCAAAGACACACGGTGCTGAAGACAGACCAAAGGGGAGGGCTTTGAACTAGTAATGTTCCCCTTGAAAAGAGAACCTGAGGAACCTGCGGTGGGGTCAAAACACTGGAATGTGCAGGTACACATCCTGCATGTCCAGGGCGCAATGCCACTGTCCCTTGGACAGGAGAGGCAGCATGCCTTGCAGCGTCAGCATCAGAAACTGCTAGTATTCGACGAATAGGTTTAGGGTGCTGAGTTCCAATATCTGGCACAGATCCCCCGTCTTTTTTGGAACCAGAAAGAAGTGGGAGTAGTATCCCTTCCCAATCTGGTTTGCGGGCACTGGATCCATTGCTTCCTTTCAAAAAAGAGCCATGACTTCTTCTCTTAATAGGGGAATATGTGCCCTTGGATAATGGGAATACCCGGGAGGTCTGTTTGGAGGTTTTTTCACGAAATTTGAGAGTGTGACCAAGCTTGATCAGCTGAATGACCCAGGCATCTGTCATGATGGATTCCCAGTCCCCCAGGTGCCTTGCAAACCTTATGCCCACCGGTTCCTCCGACTGACGGGGAGAAGCAGCGAGTCAGGAGATGGAGGGAGGGAGGGTTGAGGAGGGCCCCCTGCAGCGCTCTGGGTTTTGGCTGGAGGGGTGGCGGCTATATTAGGAGCTCTGCACTTAAATTGGTGCCAAATGCCTGCTGTGGTTTCACCTGGCATCTGTTTTGCCGATGAAAAGGACGCTTAGGTTGAGGTTTCCGGCAATACATAGTATGCACCAACCTCAGAGCTGTGCCCTTATCCTGAAGGCTAGTGATAATGTCCTTGGCATCCCCGCTGAACAGGACAGAGCCTCTAAAGGGGGTATCCCGAATATCAGTCTGAACATCAGGTGCCAGACCGGACACCCTAAACCATGCGAAACGACTACTGTGACGTAGTCTATGGTGCTGCCCCTAAGTCCTCCCTGGCCAGACTGGGCACCCTCTTCAATTCCTTCTGCCACTTTGCCCAGGATGCCCCACCTTGCACTCATCATTGCGATCTTTATCGTGCCCTACCCTTCCCCTCTCTTATAAATAGGCAACTCTCCCACTGTGCTAAATTCACCTCCGGGCACTGGTTGGGTGAGCTCCTTTCCTACCTCACCTCCTCCTTTATAACACCCCCACCCTCCCATTTCCATAGATCAACCAACTCCCATACCCTCGTCTGTCCCCCGCAGATCCACCCAAATCGGCCAATCCAGTTACTCTCACCACCTCCCAAAAATCTGGAATTCTCTCCCCCCTCAAATCCGGCACTCATCCTCCACCTACTCCATCGGTTCTGCCCTCAATAATTACCTTGCACATAGCTGCTCCTGCCATGTCCCTCCCTAAATCCCTCCTCTAAGCCCTGGACAAACCCTACCCCTCTACCGTCACCTTCATTTTACCCTGTGTACACCCACCCCCCAAAATTCCTAGCTCTCCTCCCATTCCCCCAAATTGCTCCCCCTTACTGGCCCTCCCTTGATCTCTCACAGAATGTAAAGGACCCAGATGCTGTCCACGGGTCCTTCTCCTACCCCCAAGGGGCTTGTATCTCTCATCTACTCCCTTCCCCCACCATCCTAAAGGGGTATCTCTGGGACACTGCCTTATCCCCTTCTCTCCGATTCCCCCAGTCCCCTTGCAGAGTTCCTCACATCCTGAGGGGGTCTCCAAGGACACGATTCTTCCCCCTCCCTCCCTTTTAAGCACTTGTTTACTTATTCACCCGGAACTTATTATTGTCCACTTTTTCTACATATTATGTACAACACTGCTGTAACACAGTAACATCTGCCTTACAACTGTATGTTAATGTTGATCTTGTAACTTAAATGCTTAATGTCTAATTCCCATTGTACCCCTGGGAGATGAGTGACTTGTCACTCAGTGTGCCTTCCTGGTGAAACATTTCAATAAATAAATAAATAGGCTCATGGCCGTGGCTGTCCTTCTGGCCAAGGAGTCCACCGCATCATAGGTGGCCCTAAGAGAGCGACTCCCCGCCATCTTAGCAGACCGGAGGGTATCCATTAAGGCGGTCTTTGACTCTAAGTATGGAAGGGCCTCGACAATGGGCTCGAGCTGGCGAAACAAAGATTTTTGATACACTAGCATGTGTGCCACAGAATTAAGGGCATGAATGGCTAGTGTCGAAGAGAAATAGAATTTTCTCCTGAACTGCTCCAGTTGTCTGGACTCCTTGTCAGGAAGGAAAGTACTGAGGTGCTTAAGTTTGGCGCACCTATCATGGGCAGCAAGTGATGACTACCGAGTCAGCTTTCAGATGTACGCTGAGGTGGTCTTTGCCCTCTGGCATCCTGTAAATGTGGTCTGCCTTTTTGGCCATAGCCGGAATAGAGGACAGCGTCTGCCAAATGGTGGAGGACAGATCCTCACGAGGTTCCAGCCAAGGAGGAGTGAGAACTGGACTCGTCTCTGGAAAGTCCAAATGCTCAGCTAACCTCTGGCGTTTGGGGTCCTGAACATCCAATTTCCAACTGTGCGCCTCTGCCATTTGTCTCATGAGGTACACAAAGGAAGGATTCTCAGAGGGTGACTTGGGGGATTCTTTAGGAATAGGCTTCGCTGGATGAGGGGTATCGAATCCTGAACCCTGCGAGGACGACTTGGAATCTGATTCCGAATCAGAAGAGTCTGAAAGTTCTCTATTTGGAGGAGCAGGCTCCCTCCTTAAAGGGGCTTCTTCTGACATCAAGGCCTGTGTACGGCCTTTTGCCAGGCCTGACGTCAAAGCGCAAGGTGTGACCGGCGAAACCGCCCTGGGGGTCTGGCCTTGCCACAGTACATCTGAGAAGTACAGCCGTCTGCTGTCCAATTCTGAGACTAGTTGGGATTTAGTCTTGGACCACCAAGTCTGTAATATCTCTCTGAAGTCTACCTGCGGCTGAGGAGAAGGTGGAGGAGGTGGGGGGTGGGTGAAAATCCTGACACCCCAAATGACAGCCTGAACCAACAGTATGGGCTCAATGCATCAGGAAGCCCAGTGTAGGATAATAATGAGCATAGTCCAACGGCTGAAAATGAGGCATCTGGAACCCCACCGGAGAATACCTTGGGTAATAAGAATATACAGCCGGGAAATGGTCCTGCGTTGGGCCCGGAGGGAAGCCCTAGTGGCATGAAGCCAGACGGTGGCCCCGACGGCATAAAGCTGGACAGCGGCCCTGACAGGAGGTACCCCGGCGCAGGATCTGAAGACAGAAGGCCCAGCGGAGGCCCCAACTGTGGAAAACAAGATGGAGGCCCCGGAGGATGGCTTGATGGAGGCCCCGATGGGGGAACCAAAGGGGCCGACGGGCGCTGAGGAGGAGCAGGCTCTGGCACCCCTACCAGGGGAGGAAAAAAAACAGTGGCGGTGACGACACTAAGCCCATGGGAGCTCCCGAGTCATGGACTCCCGATGGAAGGTCTCCATCCGCAGGTTTCTGGGAACAACAGCGGAGGCTCTGATGGAGGAGGAGACGGGGGCTCACCATGGAGGGAACTCTGGGGTGACTCTCTCCCCCGGCCAGGATGAGTGGAAGTCTGGCTGGGCGTCATCAGGACCAACAGGAAGGTCCAACGAATGACTTAGCAATCTCGGTAGCACGGGAGATGGAGACACTGATCCCCCGACTTATCGACCGGCGAGCAACTTACCGGCCACGCCTGTCAACAGAGCCCATGGTAGTAATAGGCCTAAGGCCAGCAGAGGCCTTGGATGCACCCGAGGCTCCCGCTGTCACTGGAATCAGTGGCAGCGAGGGGGGGGGCTGAAGCCTATTCTTCAGGAGGAAGCGCAGGCTTGGCCGCGGCGCCAGGCTTCCCAGTGGAAGAGTGCAGCTGCTCACCCAAAGGGCCCAGAGGGTGGCCTCGGGTGACAGGGGGACCGCTCCTGGTCCCGATGCTTTCCTTTGTCCCTCTTCTTCTTCTTGTGGGAGTCGGAAGGCAAGGAAGAACTGCTCCTGAGCTTCTGTAGCTCCTTTTCCATATATGCCATTTAGAGCTTTAAAAGGTGGGCTTTGAGGGACTGCTCGCACCTTTTCTGTGTGGCCTGGTTGAACTGGGAGCAGGCCTCACAATCTTCAACGTTATGGTCCAGGACCAGGCAGAAGAGGCAGAGGGAATGCTGATCCTTATGCGGTAACCGGACACCGCATGAATCGCACTTGTTTTTATGCAATTCCACAGAAGAAGTGGAAGACATATACAAAGATGGAACAATAGATGTCTAAAGAGAAAAAATGGATACTCATACGAAAATAAGGCGATTAAACTCTGCGACAAGCTTCAGAAGGTCCGACGTGCACAGGTCAACAGTGGGAAAGAACTGCAGAGCGAACATGGGGACTTGCCCACTATATAGTGTCACGCTGACGTCAGTTATGTGATGTTGGGTGGGTGGTTCTCCGTCAGACACTGCTAGCTAAAGTTTCCGAGTGGTCCTGATGCCAGTGGGCTTAGTCTTATAAGTATTACCTACTGCAAGAGCCCTGTCGAAGTAAGATCCAAGGTTGCCTTGGCCAGTCTGGTGCCACCAGGATCATCGTTGCTGACTGGGCTCTCAGATACAGTAATACCCTGTGAATCAGAAGAAATGGAGGGAAGGCATAAAGAAATTTACCTGTCCAGCCCAGAGTTAAAGCATCTGCTGGGATAGTCCCTGTTGTGGGGGGCCTGCAGCAGTACAGAGGAAGTTGATAGTTGAGGTGAGAGACAAACAGATCTATTTCTGGTGTGCCCCACCTCCTGAAAACTGTGGCAAGGACCTGTTTGTTCAGAGTCCATTCGTTGTACCCTTGGCTGATGAGACTCAAGGAATCAGCCAGGATGTTGTCCTTGCCTGGAAGATGTATAGCTGAGAGGCTCAGATCAAGAGAATAATCCAGAGACCCAATTCTCATTGCCTCTGTGCAAAGGACCGAGGATCTTGTGTCACCCTGCTTGTTTATATAGAACATGGCAGTAGTGTTGTCTATCCTGATTTGCACTGATTGGCCTTTTACCCGAGAGGCAAAGGCTTTTAGGGCCAGGTAGATGACTCTGAGCTCTAGCAGGCTGATGTGGCTTACGTATTCCTTGGGAGACCAAGTGCCACTTACAGAGTGATTGTGAGCTCCCCACCCCAGGAAGGAGGCATCTGTAGTAATGATTTTTGTGGGTATAGAAAGCTGAAAGGGAATACCTACTGATAGGTTGGTAAACAGAGAACAACAACAGGACAATAGGCTGAGCTGCAACTGTAAATGTACTGCAACAAAAAGAAGAGAGAGTCCAGGTGGGCTCGAAAACGTTTGGCAATCTGTTCAATGTCGACTCCATTTTATTTGAATAAATGTAACTCTCGAATCAGACGTTCAAGAGTCTGTAACGTGTTTGCTTGTGCTGGCCTGAGCTCTGCTTTTTCTTTTTGCTACTGATAGGTTGGCTTTGTCCTTCTAGCAGTCCAGAGCCCGGAGTAGTGTTCTTGTGACTGGAACCAGCTTGGAGACAGAATGCCTTCTTTGGGACCAGTGAGCTTGCAGGTGATACTGTATGTCCCTCATCTGGAACAACAGCTGTCATAGAGGCCATGTGTCCCAGGAGCATTAGAAAATGTATGACCGGCCTGGGCTGGTTCAGGACGAAAGAGTTCACCACTAACAGGAAATTTTGGATCCTGTCTAAGGGAAGGAGAGCTTTGCTCTGCTATGTATCCAATTGTGCTCCTATAAAGGTAAGGAGCTGAGCTGGATTTAAATGGGATTTCTTTTCATTGATTAGGAACCCCAGCAACTGTAGAGTTTGTTTTGTGCAGCTGAGAGCCTCTGTGACTTGCAGAGGGGTGTTTCCCACCAGAAGCCAGACTGCTATGCCCAGTTTCCTTAGGTAAGCTGCCACAACAGCTAGGCTCTTGGTGAATACCCTTGGAGACGACGTCAGGCCAAAAAGCATGGCTGCAGACTGATAGTGTCCTGATGGCAGTCTGAATCTCAGAAACTTTCTGTGGAATTGCCTTATTGGAATATGGAAACAGGCATCCTTTAGATCTAGGGAGGCTAGCCAGTCTCCCTGTTGCAAAGAAGGAATCACCATTTTGAGAGTGATCATTTTGAATTTTGGTTTCAGTGAGTGCCTGTTTAAGTACTCGAGGTCAAGAATAGGTCGCCACTCCCCATTCTTCTTTTCTGTGAGGAAGTATCTGGAGTAGAGGCCCTTTTCCATCTGGGAAGAGACTACCTCCTCTCCACTACTTTTGCTGATTGTAAATTATTTACATCCTATTTCAATAGAAGTGTTTCTGTTAAAGTTAGGGGTTTTTACAGTAAGGGACCTCTGAGAGACGGAAACTTTTTGAACTGAAGGGATAAGCCCTTTTACACTACCTCCAGGACCCACTTGTCCGAAGTAACGTGGTTGTAGAATTGGAGGTAGTGGGAGAGCCTGCTCCCGACTGGGTCTGGGGAGGCGGCCTAGTTGTTGAAGTCAGGGCTTAGACTGGGAAGCAGGTGCAGGAGTGGTGGCAGCTCTTCTCTGGCCCCTCCTGCCCCTTTCTCTAAAGTAACCTCTTGCTTGGAACTAATCCATGGGCACTAGTATAGGGAAATATGCCCTAGGGTAAAATTCTCTGCCTCTGTTTCCTTTATAATGGGCTTTTTGGGAAGTATAGGCTTTTTCTTTTGTAGTGTTGCTCTCATAGGCAGTTTTATACTCCTCCACCTTTTTCATATATTTTTCAGTCTTATTCCCAAAAAGGGAATTATTCTCGCAGGAGAAGTCCACAGCTTTAGACTGGGTATCCTGCATCAAAACTGTAGTTCTTAACCATGCCAAGCACCTTAGTGAAATGGCTTGGGCCATGACCCTGGAAGTCGCATCATTATTGTCCACAGCCATATGGAACTGGTACTTAGTGGCTTCTAGTCCACTTTTCACAATTTCAGCAATGTCCTATACCATCTTATCTGATTTCTGGCTTAAGATGGCCTAAACAGAATTCCACAAGGCCTTTTGGTACTTAGCAGAGTATGCCAAGTAAGTAGACAGGCGCTAAATTAAAGAAGCTGTGGTGTAAGATTTGTTTGCCATAAAGTCTAGTCTTCTGGACTTTTTCTCAGGCGGCTGAGAGGATAGTGGGACTTTAGCCTTATCCTATGCTACCAACTGTACCACCCCTCCATGGCTAGGGTGAACATAGAGAAAGTCAGCATCATTCCTGGCTAGCTGATACTTTCTGTCAATCTTTTTTTTGTCTACTCTAGTCAAAGCAGTAGGAGTGTGAAGTAGCTTCATGGTAGTTCTCTTTAGTGACTTGTAAATGGGAAAGACCATCTTTTTTGGAGGTAGAAGACCTATCATTTCCCTGTAGTCTTCATCCTCTTCCTCTGTGGTCTCCCGGGTAGGAAGACCCAGAGTGTCTGTCATGTGCTGTAAAAAGGTTACCAAGGAAGAAAGATCCTATTGGCCATTCGGTGAAGTACCAAACCCCTGGTCTGGAGAAACATCTGGTTCTAAGGGATGACCCTGTGACTCATCATCATCATCATCCCCATCTCCCATGCCATATTAATAATCTGGGCCAAAAGATGGAACAGAAGGTGCACAGAAGTAGGAGGAGCAGAAAAAATACTGCCCATACTATGTATTGTTTGGTAAAGGTGCAAGCCTTAGCCATGTCTTCAACAGGGGGTCTTTTTCCTAGTCCGAGACTTTCTCCTTTTCTTGAAGTGACTTTCTTTATGTTTTTCTTTTTCTGTATGTTTTTGTGCCACTGGGGTCTCTCCTTGCCTTGTCGCAGGAGGGGCAGTGGTATGCTTTTCTTTAAATTTCTTTTTTGCAGGCACTTCATCAGTGACCTATTCCCCTTGTCTCTTTTTTGGCTGGTCACCATTTTTATTGTTACTCTGTTTATCAGACTTATTCTCAGAGAAGTCCCTAGGGAGTTATCTTTAGTTTTAACTTAAGAAGAGGACCCCTCTTCAGTACTTCTGGCAGAGGGGAAGCAGACTGAGAAGCCATAATTTGCAATCTCTTGGCTCTCTTTTTCAAGGTTTCTGAACAAAATTTAGAGCAAGGTACACAGTAATGACCTGGACCTAAACGCTGTAAACACAAGTCACGGCTGTCTGCTTTAGCCACAATTTTTTGACACTTTAAACAATTTTTAAAACCTGTAGATTCAGTCCTTTCCTTGGGTTATTCTGTCAGGCCAAATTGTCGAAAATGACAGAAAGAATGGCTCCCAAATAGGGAATTCAAAAGTTAGCAAACAGTTCCCTCACAGTAAAGAACCACAACTTTCTGAGGTAAAAAGAAGCTTAAAATGAGGAAAAACTACGGTTCCCATCGGAAAACAGGAACCGCAAAATAAATATAATAGAATAAAATCAAAAACACTAAAGACACAATATATTTTACCTCAAATAATTGAAAAGAACAATGAGGAACCGTGGAATATGCGGTTCCCGGAAACCGATTGGAACCGCTAAAATCGTGGAAAATATAATAAAATAGCCTTATTTACTCACAAACTCAGCACTCTCACAAGAAAAAGTGACAACTTCGGCGAAATTTTGTCTGTGGCCAACATTAAGAAAGCACCCCAGAGGCAGTGTTGCTCAGTCAGGCGGAGAAAAAATTCTGGTGCCCTCTGGGCAGGCTCCACTCAGCATACCCTGAAGCTCCCTTCTGATTGGCTAATTCATTAGCATAAACCCCACTGCCAAGGTAGCTCAACCTAGTCAACTTATTGCTTATTGTTACTGATGCTATAGGACCCCTGAGGTGAGAAATTTTCTTTTTTGACAGTGAAGTTTCAGGTTCACAAATGTGCTGCATGTGTCCATTTGGTGTTTTTTCCCCCATTTTTTTTTTTTTTTTTTTATCTTTTCTTTTTGGTTACCTCCTTGGCTGGGAGGGTGGTCCTATGGTTCCCCTCTTCTTCAGGGAACTTCTTGGCTGCTGCCCCAGACCCAGTCAGAGCTCAAACCCTTTTCGCCCTGCCATCCCAGGTCACGTCAGAGCGGGGTTTTATCCCACACACTGCAAAAGACCTGGAGGCCAGGGGGGCTGCAAGGGAGCTGGCTTAAGTGGGTCCGCCGTGGCGCAGTTGAAGTCTGCCATCACTCACACTGGAGGATTGGTACTTTTCTTGTCCCTCAGTCCCCCCCATTGTGCATACATGTAATGGCATCAAAGACGCTGCCGCACACACTCTTGCACGCAGCACGTCCAATGCCAGCCCGCACCAGCCGACACACTGATTGCCGAGCCTACACATCCCCGGCCACCACCAGGAGCCAGTACCACCGCAGTTCTCCCCACCCTCCTCCCAGTTTAGCAGTCTAGGGGACACTCGATCCTCCTGCCCCTGGCTGACCCTCCGAGACCGAGGTCGTTCCCAACCCTGGGTAGTTGGCGTGGGAAGAGGTAAAGCACCAGCGCCTCAGCCCTCTGTGCCACCAGACCGGCTCCGCATGTGTCCGTTTGTGAAGTTACATGACTTTCTCAGTATTTAAAATACATCTAGCTCTACTTAGATGTTTTAAGTTCTGTACAGTAACGAAATGTTCACACTGTCACGCTCTGCGTGCAAGCACAGTGTCACTTGGTGACACAAAAGGTGGTCTTACGTCACTTGCTACCGCTCACACATACAGTCAGTTTCATATATATGGCACCAGTACACAAACTGAGGTGTCTGGATTGAAATATATCAATTCCTATTCACTGATACAATATGGCATAGTTTTCAACGCTCAAAGTATATGGTTTCTCTGTATTGACTGAAAATCATCCGTTTTACAGTTTGCTTTACACTAAGTGCAGCTCAATAAGACTGCGTGCCATGTGCCAATAAGAACACTATGTAAACAGAAGTCACAGCACTCACGCAACTCAGTTAAAGTCCAGTCGAGTTAAACAGCCCACAGACTGGTAGTCTTCTCACTTTACTTGTTGCAGGACATGCAGGTTAAACTATAGCATAGCAGGGAACAGAAAAATCCTGAGATGTGAGTGCCGTGACTTTTGTTTGCATAGGTCTGACTAGTCTGCACTGTGTGAACGCTAGTCGGGGAAGTGTGCTCATCAAAGGGTACAATTCGTCTGGGAAGCTGTAAACTACATTTTATGTAGATAACACCACAGTGAGTGTGATTTGGTCACATAATGCAGTTCCTCAGATCGCACTGATGACTTGCATAGTTTCTAAGACCTCGAGTATACAGCTCAACAGGCCTCATTTCAACTTCCATTTCAGGGGATCTTCTCTTCCATGGTCATACTCTGCATCCAGATCCAGAGGTGATGCAGTTGACAGCCTGGTTCCTGAGAGGAAGAGATCTGTTGAAGCACATTTCTCCAATAAAGTGGTGCATACCCTAATGGACTCAAGGAAGGTTTCCACATCTGCAGGTTATGATCATGTGTGGAGTATCTTCTCTGGCTGGGCGAGAGAGATGTGTCAGCCTTCTAAAGCTGTGGTCCCACAGATATTGGATTTCATGCAGGCAGAGGCAGACAAAGGCTTCACGCTGAGCACCCTGCGAAACCAGGTGTCTGTGCTGGGGTAGCCATGGGAACTTCCATGTTCTTGACCCTGGAAAGCATCAAAGAATTGTATCCATTTTCTAAGGGCGGGTCTGCAGAAGCCAACCGTTGTTTCAAT
The DNA here is from genome assembly GCA_016271365.2 of Neoceratodus forsteri. Classification (NCBI taxonomy): domain Eukaryota; kingdom Metazoa; phylum Chordata; order Ceratodontiformes; family Ceratodontidae; genus Neoceratodus; species Neoceratodus forsteri. The sequence goes on from CM028132.1 coordinate 511,456,705, forward strand.
CTCTGGTACCTCCACAGGACCTGAACCTGGTGTTTAATGTTCTGTGTAAGGCACCTTTTGAACCTTTTTTGTAAGTGCCTGTGGACATCTATCCAACAAAGTGTGTTTCCTAATTGCAATCTGTTCAGCCAGAAGGACTGGTGACCTTCAGGCACTGTCCCATAAAGAGCCATACCTTATCATTCATAAGGAAACGGTAGTATTGAGGACAGTTCCATCCTTTGTGCCTGAGATCCCTACAGCCTTTTGTGCAGATCAGGAAGTCTGTCTTTTGTCTCAATCCAGCAAATCCAAAAGACAACAAACTTCATAGCTGGGATTTGCATATGGCAGTCGGAACTTGACTAATAAGAACAGCAGATTTCAGAAACTCTGAGTTTGTTTCTTCTTTTTGGAGCAGCTTTGAAGGGTCAAAAAGCTTCCAAGGCCACCTTGGTTAGGTGGGTAAGAGCTTACATCGCCAAGGAATATGTGGATGAGAAGAAGAAAGCTTCTGCTCTCATCAAGGCTCACTCCAGCAGGGCACTTGCTACATCCTAGGTGGAGAGAGGGAGGCAACTATGAGTTATGCAAAGTGGAAATGTGGTCCTCTGTTCTTATGTAGCCCCTGCTTCTAGGTCTTGAGGTATTGCAGATGCTGTGAGGAGGGGCGCACCACAGACCAGTAACTCTCCCAAGACATTTCTAGCAGCATAGGAATAGAAAGGTATGATATGGCCTACCTGGTGACATCTTCAATTTAGGATTGAAAAGCTCACCTCGCCCCCAACCAGCACTGCACCTCAAACCCAACAGCAATGGAAGATACTAAAGGAGAACTCCACCTCTGACATCTCGGCTGCTTCTGCTGCGGCCCTTTGGAGGGGAGGGTGGTCATTGAGCCTTGATTTCACCACAGATTTCACCACAGAACCCACCACCACAGTTGGACCAGATTACATTACAATTCATTAGAAAACTTCATTGAATGGCCAGCCCAGTGATGAGGAGGGTTGAGGCCGCAATGCCTTACCTCCTGCCACACCGGCGACCCGTGTTTGTGGTGCAAGCAGGTTGTCAGGGGTCAGCCAGGGAGAGAGAGAGAATCCAGAGGACAGCTCTCCTCTCCCAGGAAGGGTGGGGAACAGAGACCGGCACCTGCCTGATAAATAGTAGAGGCTAGGTGTTGGCACGCCGGGCTGTACAATGGGGGTCAGAGAAGCTGACCGACGTGCCAAGTGTAGACTCATGCACAGGTCTGCCACTGTCAGCATTGCACACTACCCTCTGCAGGGAAAAGCAAAAAAAAAATCGGGTCCCGGTCATGCGGCATGATTGGCCGTCCTCCAAAGGCGCTGTCCCCGAGAAGACACCTACCCGACGCTGGATCTGGACTTGGCATTTTGAGTTAGGGGCTCCCTGCCACAGAGGGTAAGCCATGGGAGAACACGGGAGGGGTTCTGAAGTTTACGGGACGGGGCTGGGAGGACGGCAATGAGGTAGGGCCAACTGAGACAGGGAAGAAAAAGATAGCAAAAAAAAGAAAGGAAAAGAAAACTCCACTAAATTTGTATGCTCACCAGCTTCTACCAAGGCACAACACTACAATTCTCTAAACATGAACTTTATTCTGGGCCTGAAAATGATTATGCCCAGGGAACATAATTTTAAATGGAGCAACTCCATGGGGCTGAGAGACAGGCAGCGATACATACTGTAAGTTCAGGTGCAGTATTGTTCTTCCTACTTTCCTATTTCATTACTTGGCTCTGAATTCTTATACAGCATGAAGCAGCTATACATCTGATAATGTAAGAGAATTAGACATAATGGCTCATTTCAGTTCTTAAAGCTTCTTTCTCAGAAACCCCTTTGTGGCAAATCCCAAGCGCTCTGTTCACAGTTGTGCTTCCTTACTCTCTGATGGGGGAGTGATTAACTCCTACCCAAGCCAACCAAGCCTTTAGGCCTCAGGTTGTTTAGCAGCCTAAGCCTCTGCAGCTGTTCCCAAGGGACCTTCGAACCCACACATTTCCTGAGCCAAAATGCAAATTAGAGGGGAACTGCCTGCCAGACACCAGTCCAAAACTGCAACTAAACAGTAGCTCTTTTCCCTTCCCAAAGTCAGTGTTTCCCAGTAGGACCCTGGCCCTTTAGCGGGTCCGACGGACGTACCACACACATGGTCACAGTAGGTCCCAGGGTCTGCCAAAGACATGGGCATGGCAGGCCCTATAGTGAATCACTAGCCAGTGACCCCTGACCACCAGAACATTGCCCCCCCCCCCCCAGATAGCATGCTGCTCGGGAACAGCATCCCACAGCTGCCACTGCCAGAATGCCCTACAACAGTGCTGCCACCACTGAAGTGGCCCCACTACCTGAGCACCCCATATCTTAGCCGAGTCCTGGGGTCCCTTTTTTTCTTTTCTTCTTCTGCCTGACCTGATGACGAGGGTCCATCTCCTTTCCACCTCCTGCACTCTTCCTTGAGCCACAGCTGGCATCCAAAATCAAACTGGGGCACTACCCCCCACGACTGCTACTACACTTGTCATACCCTTAAGAAAAAAATAACATTATTACAGTGAGCAATTTTTAATTCTAATCCCAGGAATTACTCACCTAAAGATCAACTGCAGCATTGTTTTTTAATCATTTTTTCCCGGTTTTTCAGATTGTATTTTGTTACCTACCGATGCGTTTTGAATTCACATGTATCTTTCTAATACAGCTTTTCTTCCAGAAATGTGTTTTCTTTTCATCTATTTACTGAAGGTGGGGGATGCGCGGGCCCAGTATTTTTGGAGAGAGAAGTGAATCATGTCATGTCTATAACATTCCATTTGACCTGATGTATGTGTCATATGCTTTCTTCAGAGCATGGTAGTAGCTCTCAAATATGGACTCCGACAAAGTATTTTATGTTCAGTCAGACAATGTGCTTGTTTTTCCGACTGTGGAACCCTACAGTTTTGAGTCTCTTGCTAATTCAGCTGACGTACAGTCTTTCTCGGAACATGATAAAGATGTTAGCACTGATTATAGCCCAGCCTCAGCCCACTGAAGAATGGTTCATTTGTGTGTCAGTCAGCATTTTGTTTGGGACTCCCCAATTTTATTTTGTGTGTGTGTGTCTTCTGTTTGCCTGGCAACGTGTTAGTAATGTCAGAGTATCGTTATGGGCACGTACATCGGTTTTGGAATGATAGCATTCCACTGTGTGGTGTTGCTATTTATTAGTTCTTTTACTCGTTTTATTTCATTCGTTTCTGCTGGATGAGTGTTTTTCTCTTATGAGATGTTTCCCTGCCGTTTTGTAAAAGAAAAATGCTAAATCAAGTGTGAAAGTAATGCACTGTAGTGGCCTAATGTCTCTGTGATGGTGTCTATGTATCTCAGTCTGGGGGGTGCCTCGTTCTGTGTTGCAGAATATCAGACTGTTGAATGGGCATGGGGAAATCACTGTTCTCTCTGTGATTTGATAGCAGGCTGAGGCAGTGGGTGGAAGAAAAAATTACTCACCTTAGTAATGTTGTTTCTTCTAATGGAGTCTTGCTATATTATGACAATTGCAGTATGACCGCAGGTTAGAACTGCTCCGGAGGTGAAATAGTTAACTTTCCATGCAGGCATGGAACTTAGAGCGCGAGCTCGGTTGAAAACTCTGTCTGTTGTGCTTCAAAGACAAACTGTCAGATCTTTTCGAGCTAAAACTCACTAAGGTTCTGTGTGGAAGCTGTAAACCTACACTAGCCAACTGGCTACCAACATAAACACTCATTTTTTGGCCTAAAACAAAGACTCAAGTCAGGAGACCCAAAAATGCAAAAACACAACACCAATTCACCCAAAAGGGTAGGTGAAAAACAACAAGGTGGGCATCAAAAAAGTGCCAACCCTGTACTGCCCACCCACATCCCAAAACAGAGGTTCTGAGAGGTGCAGGCAGGGACGGAGGTCATAATATAGCAAGACTCCATTAGAAGAAACAACATTACTAAGGTGAGTAATTTTTTCTTCAAACATGAAGTCTTGCTATATTATGACAATTGCAGACTACACAGCAGTACCCCCATGGAGGAGGGACAGAACCTACTTAGCAAATAGGCTCTGAAGCACGGCTGTGCCAAACGGAGCATCACTCCTAGCCTGGATGTCCAGGCAGTAATGCTTGGTAAAAGTGTGAACTGTTTTCCAGGTAGCTGCTTGACATATTTCTAGAACAGGAATGTCTCTGGCAGCAGCCAGAGAAGCAGCTGTACCTCTGGTAGAGTGAGCCCTCAGGCCTGAGGGAGGAACTTTACCCAACTTCTCGTAGCAGAATTGGATACAAGAGACAATCCACCTGGCAATGGATCTTTTAGTGGCTGGCTTCCCTTTACCAACTTCGCCATAGGTAAGGAACAGTTGGAGGGAGTCAAACCTATAACCCTTGGTACGCTCTATGTAGTAACTAAGGGCTCTCTTCACATCTAGGCTGTGCAGCCTCTCTCCCAGAGGAGGGTGGTCAGTGAGTATACTGGAAGAGAAATAGATTAATTAAGGTGGAAATCTGAAACCACCTTAGGCAGGAACTTTCTGTTAGTCCGAAGGACCACCTTATCTCTGTGAAAAGAGATAAACTCCTGCTCCACTGACAACGCTTGTAATTCACTTATGCATCTGGCAGAGGTGATGGCTACTAGAAACACAGTTTTCCAAGTCAAGTACTTGACCTCAGCTGAAGACAAGGGCTCGAAGCGGGGTTGCATAAGCTGAGCAATGCAAACATTAAGATCCCAGGCAGGGGCAGGATCTCTGAATGGAGGGTTGGTGTGAAACAACCCTTTAAAAAACTTGGAAAATACAGGATGAGCTGAAAGAGAAGAGGATTTACCTGCTGAAATAAAAGCAGACACAGCTGCCAAGTGCACCTTGAGGGTAGCTGGTCTCAGCCCCAAAGAATTCAGGTGGACCATATAATCCAGGACTGTGGGTAGATCAGCAGAAACTGGAGAAATATGCTTTTCCGAGCACCATATGGAAAACCATTTTGTAAGTAGCCCTGGTGGAAGGCTTCCTTGAGGCCTTCAATATATCCATTACACCTTGGGAAAGGTGTAAATCAGCAAACTCTAACTCTTCAAGAACCAAGCCTTGAGATTGAGAGATTTGAGATTCAGGTACCAGACCCTTCCCTGGGCACAGGTTAACAGATTGTGAGTCCTGGGAAGGCACAGGGGAGGATGGACTGCTAAGGACAGCAGGAGAGGATACCAGGGCTGTCTGGCCCAATCCGGAGCTATCAGAATGACTTTGCAGGATTGGGATCTGATTTTGACTAGCACTTTGAACAGGAGAGGAAAGGGAGGGAAGGCATAGAAAAACTTCCCCTCCCAACTGAGGGCTAAGGCATCCAGTGGGAGAGAGCCCAACACTGGGGGCCTGTAGCAAAAAAGAGGAAGTTGGTGATTGTCTGGGGCTGCAAAAAGATCTATCTGTGGGGTGCCCCATCTGGCAAATACTACTCCCAAGACCAGGGGATCCAGTGACCATTCGTGTTGGCCTGGAAATCCTGCTGAGAGCATCTGCCAGGACATTGTCCTTGCCTGGGAGGTGAACTGCCGTAAGAGAGGTGTTCAGGGAGTAAGCCAGAGACCACAATCTCATCGCTTCGGTGCACAAGGCCGTAGACCGAGTGCCCCCTTGCTTGTTGATGCACCACACTGTAGTGGTGTTGTCTGTTCTGACCTGAATACTCTTGTTCTGAGCAGATTTGGAAAAAACTTGAAGTGCTAGAAAAACTGCTCTGAGCTCCAACAGGTTGATGTGGAGCAGGGATTCCTGGGGAGACCACAGACCCTGGGTGGTGAGGTCGCTCATGTGAGCTCCCCAGCCCAAGAGGGATGCATCTGTAGTAAGGATTAGAGAATGAGACTGAGTGACAAAAGGAACCCCTTGTCTCAGGTTGGTCTGATCCTGCCACCACTGTAGGGCTTGGATCAGGGTTCGAATTACTGGGATCAACTTGGTAAGAGGATCCTTTCGTTGAGACCAAAAAGCTCTCAAATGGAACTGGATGTCCCTCATCTGAAATCTTGCTCCCTGCACAACTGCTGTGGAAGCAGCCATGTGTCCTTGGAGCTGCAGAAAATGCCTTGCTGGCCGGGAGACCTGCAGTGTAAATGAGGAGACCAGGGAGACCAGGGTCTTTGCCCTGTCTAGGGGAAGGAAGGCTCTGGCTTCCTGTGTGTTCAGTTCTGCGCCTATGAAGGTAAGAAGCTGGACAGGCTCTAGAACTGACTTTGAGAGATTCAGAAGGAAACCTAGAGAGGTAAGCAGTTGCTGCTATATCTGAAGGTGTAATTTGACCTGGTCTGGGGACTGGCCTACTATGAGCCAATCGTCCAGGTAAGGAAAGATGGCAATCTTTGCCTTCTTAGGTAGGCAACTGCTACTGCCAGGCATCTGGTGAATACCCTTGGGGCAGAAGTGAGGCCGAAGGGCATTGCTCTGAACTGGTAGTGGCCTGAGGGCAGCTCAAACCTGAGGTACTTTCGATGGGAGCTTCTGATGGGAATATGGAAGTAGGCATCCTTGCAGTCCAGGGAAGCTAGCCAGTCCCCTGGCCTTAGAGAGGGTAGGATAATTTCCAGAGTCACCATTTTGAACTTTGGCTTTAAAAGGTGCTTGTTTAAATATCTGAGATCCAGGATGGGACGCCATTCTCCTGTCTTTTTTGGGGTAAGGAAGTACCTGGAGTACAAACCTTTGCCCTGGTGTAGGGGAGGAACCCTTTCCACAGCTCTGAGAGCCAGGAGAGTAGAGACCTCTGCCTCTAGGGCAAGTGCCTCTGGTGGAGTTGCAGGTGGAAAGATCTGGTTCTCAGCTTTGGAAATTTTTGAAGCTGAGAACAGTCCCTGCTCTACTTCCTAGGACCCACTTGTCTGATGTTAAAGACATCCAGTCCTGGACAAAGTAAGCCAGCCTGCCCCCTACAGGTAGAGGAGAATCGGCCCTGGCAATCCCATCAGAGTGCTTGCTTGGCAGGGGCTTTGGGCTGAGGGGTGGAAGCAGACCTGCTTGTACCCTGTCTGCCTCTCCCTCTCCAGAACCCCCTCTGAGCATAGGCGGAGGAGGAAGCTTGGGCTTGGTAAAAAGGCCTATGAAAAGGCCTGCCCCTGCCTCTAGGAAGCTGCTTTTGAGGAGTGGCCTGCCTTTCCTTGGCCTGTGCACTCCTATAGGTGGTCCCATATTCATCCATTTTCTTCATGTAATTCTCTGTTTGCTCCCCAAACAGAGAATTTTCCACAACAGGAAAATCCATGGCCTTAGACTGGGTATCCTGAGACAGGGTAGTACATCTGAGCCAAGCCATCCGCGAAGTGCCACAGATGTAGCCATGACTCTTGATGAAACATCATTAGAGTCCACTGCAGCATGAAATTGCACCTTGGATGCCTCAATACCATCCATAGCCACCTGTTCCAGCTCCCTGGCAAGCTGGTCAGGGACTTGTTTTGCTAGGGCCAGCACAGTATCCCATCTGGATTTCTGGTACCTAGCAGCATAAGCCATATAATTTGCTTGTCTGAGTCCCAAGGATGCTGTCATGTACTGTTTCTTTGCCATAGCATCAATCTTCCTGGAGTCCTTCTCAGGGGGGTGTGAAGCTAGGGGAATATTAGCCTTGTCACAGGCTGCAGCCTGCACTACCCCCACATGGCTGCATTGCTGAGTGAGGAAATCAGTGTCGGAGCCTGATAAGTATACCTCTTGTCCATCCTTTTATCCACAGGAGGTATAGTGTGAGGAGTTTTAAAACTTTACTGTCTGTTTCCGAAAGATTTATGCAAAAGAATAGACAGTCTCCTAGACCTGGAATATCCATCATTTCTACATAGTCTGGCTCCTCTTGGTCATCAACAGCTTCCTCAACAGGGAGCTGGAGAGTTTCAGCAACTTTTTTATAAAACATGAAATGAGATGGGGACTCAAAGTCTTGGAGGAGAAACCCCTAGGGGTCTATCTGGAGAGATGTCCGGATCAATGGGCACATCCAGATCTTCAAAACCATATTCACTCTCCTCATATTCCTCTTCCCCTTCCCCCGGTTCATAAAAATCCTCAAAATCATAATCTTGAACCGGTGGAACCAGCTGAACCGAACGCTTACCAGAAGGTGTCGGTTCGGTCGGAACTGGAGAGAGAGACTGGACAATTTTAATTGCTTTAGCTATTTCCTCAGCAGTTGGGGAGAGAACTTTTGGCTCTACACTAGCTGACTTTCTAGTCCTTTTTGCTGGAACCGGCTCCTCAGAACCGGCTCTTCGTTTGCCCGAGGAAGTATCGCCCTGGTCAGAGGGCACTCCCTCCGGTTCGGTTGGTACCGAACCGGGCTGGCCATCCGGGTCAGCGGACTTTTTGGCCTCCCTTTCCCTGAGCCTACCAACTCTCTTATCTATGGTGGCAGCAGGGAAATTGTGACAAATCTGGCAGTCTGAATTGAGGTGGTCAAACCCCAGACAATAGACATGTGGTGTGTGGGTCAGCCTTAGCAAAAGCTTCCCCACAAACACTACAGTGTTGAAACCCAGTGGGTCCGGTTTTTCTTTTGGGTTTCTCAGACATAATGCCAGCCTAACCAACTTGCCCGTTTATGGCAATCCACCAAGCAAGACACCTTTATCGGTTCCCAACCGTGTCACGGGTCGTGGAAAAAACCGTAATGAAATCGGTTTTTTTTTTTAGAACCGATAAGAACCGGGAACTGCACTCTAAAGAAGGACTAGTAGATTTAAACACAACCTGATCGGTTCAAACCGAACCGATAACAAATTACAAGTTCCACACAGAAAAACTAAATGTAAAACCTATCTATTACTTACATTACCACAGACAGAGCTTGAACCGACCGGTTGCGGTTTAATTTCAGCTAAAAACCAAAAAATAATACTTTTAAACCGACAAAATGAACCGAGCAGAAGGAGAAATCTCCGGAGCAACTGTTCAGTGAGTAGGAGTAAAGAATCTGACAGTTTGTCTTTGAAGCACAACAGACAGAGTTTTCAACCGAGCTCACGCTCTAAGTTCCATGCCTGCATGGAAAGTTAACTATTTCACCTCCGGAGCAGTTCTAACCTGCGGTCATACTGCAATTGTCATAATATAGCAAGACTTCATGTTGTTTGAACATATGTGGACTGTTGGATGAGACTGAAGATCAGCCAGTGTCATTACGTGATCGGCTACAGTTTTCATGGAAGCATTGGGCTTCTGTTTCAAGAATGGTCTGTGAGGGTCCGGCTGAGGAAGTGAAGTAGTCCATATCCCAAAGGGTAAAGTGGTAGTATTGTGGCAGCAGTCTCTAGCGTACAGGAAGACGGGGGCTTCAGGAACGGTGGGAGATAAAAATTTCAGCTGTGGACTCCGGATCAGTTTGGGAAGGGGGCCAACAGTTTGAGTTGGGTCAGTTCTAGTTAGATAGTGGAGTTGAATTTTCTGAATTGCGAAATAACTTGCTTTGATTTCGGTCGCTCCTGAAATAGTTTTGATTTCGCAAGACTCCACAGCGCTTATATCATGTCATGTTTCAATAGAATTTTGCTTAGATTTTAGGAGAAAATACAGAGCAACTAGTCCAAGTGGTGTGCCCCCATATACTCTGTCCTTTGCTTGCCTGATGGATGGGACACATATTTGTGTTCCTGATGTCACTGGTTCCATTCTCTTCCAGTGCCCATTTGCAATCTTCATTGAAGTATGCCCTCATGTCCACAGATCCCACCCCACCTCCCACCACCTCATCAGTTCACCCGGCCCCCTTCCCCTACACACACATATCATGTTTCCACTGCACCCAGGCTTTGTATGTCCATATTTTGTTCCTGACATGATGCAGTCCATCCTGCCATTTACACACACATGCACGGTTTTTAGTTATTATTCAGTATTGCTAAGTGTTTACTCCCCTCCATCCCGCCCGATCCACATAATAACATAAAAACAACTACATCATTCTCTGGTGTGTAGCTTTAACTATATAATGACTGTCCAAGTCACTTCGCCACCTCACATACAAAACGCCACAGCTAACTGCTGCCACTTTCCACCACAGAAAATTTGTTTTCAGGATGTATGAGTCCAGAACAGATCACAATTTTAAAACTGCCACCAACATGGTTCCATCCTGTCTCAAACACCGCATGCGCTCGGGAGGCAAAAATCACATCACAACTCACAGGCTCTGGCCGCAGCTAACAAAAAAAGACCATTTCAGAAACTGTGAATTCAGCATTGTTAAATGACACCAATTACAAGTATTACAACATCAACCGTATAAAAAAAAAACACCATAATTTGAACTACACTACCATCAGGTAATGTGGCAGTGTGACACCTTGGCACGAAGAAAAACCAATGACAACGCTGCAATTGATCTTTAATGTTTACACTTCATGCAGAGTCAGTAGCAGTGCCTTGGGAGGCTGAGTCCAGAACCTAATTAGGTAAAAGGTTCTGCAAGATACAGTTCCAAAGCTGGCATCCCTTCTGGACTGTATGTCCAAACAGTAATGCTTTGTGAAGGTATGTATTGCTTTTCAGGTAGCGGCTTTGAAAATTTCAAACAAAGCGATGCCACTTCAGGATGTCACAGGGGCAGAGGTAGCCCTTGCAGAGTGCACCCTTAAGCTTCCTGGTGGCATTTTTTCAGCTTTTTCATAGCAGAACAGAATACAACAGACTATCCAGTGACAGATGGGCACTGTAGGACCTGACATCTTTTTTTCCAGTCCATGTAGATAGGACTTATGTCCAGGCTATGCAACTTTTTCTCACCTGTCTCGAATGCTCTGGACAGAGTACAGAGAGGGTCACTGACTGATTCAGGTAGAACTGTAATACTACCTTAGGAAGGAATTTTCTGTTGGTTCTAAGATCTACTTTATTCCAATGCGGAATTATGTAATTTGGCTCTATGCAGAGGGCTTGCCTTGCAATTCACTTACCTTCTAAAGCAGAGGTCATCACAACCAGGAATATGGTTTTCCATGTGACATACTTCAGGTCAGTGATTTCCATGGGCTCAAAGGGAGCCTACATAAGCTGTGCAGTGCACACATTAAGGTCTCAGGGTAGGACAGGGTCCCTCACTGGTGGGTACAAGTGGCTCAGGCCTTTAAAAAAACTTTGAAAATGGGCTGTGATGGCAAAGACTTCTCCTTGCCAGCTGATATGTATGCTGGTACTGCTGCGAAGATCACAGTCCCAATGACCATAGTTATACTACTGTTACGGAGCAGAAGAAGCCCGAAGCCCTTGGAAGCTCCTACATGGGATTATAAGATGTCTGGTTACCTCCCTCAAGTAAATACTTATCCAACCTATTTTTGAAAATATTCTTATAGCTACTTGTTATTATATCGTCAGGTAGCCTGTTCCAGTTGTAAGCAACTCTCTCAGTGAAGAAGAACTTTCTTCTGTCATTCTTAAATCTTTCACCTCTTAATCTCAGTAAATGGCCTCTTGTGACAGATGTTGAACCTCTAGCCTTAATGCTGATATCTTCTACTAAAGTGTGATCATTCAATATGTCATACATTAATAATAAATCACCCCTTTTCCTTCTCTCATCAAGTGTATACAGTTTGAGTTTCTTTAGCCTCTCTGCACAATGTAAATTACTAACTTTAGCTATCATTTTTGTCATCCTTCTCTGTACTTTTTCTATTCTATTAATATCACTTATTCTATAGGGGTTCCATAGCTGGCTAGATAAATCAAGGTGGGGCTGAACATATGATCTGTAGAGTGGCAAAAGGACCTCAAATCTCTCTCCATGTTAGTGTGATGCACTGTGTTGTGTCACTTAGTGTGTATGGATTTATTGTTTTTACCCATATGGATAATGCAAGATTTTTGTGGGTTAAAGAACACTAGGTATTGCACAATTACAGGCAACACCACCTCTACTGGGTTTATTTTTCTGGGGGCATACAAATAAGAAAACATTTTCCATTTAGAGGAATACGCTTTCCTGGTAGCAGGTCTCCTTAAAACCAAATGCACCTTCAGGACTTCTTCTGAGAGATCCAATCCTGAAAATTCTAACGCATTAAGAACCATGCCCTCAGGCATAGGGTCCTGGGGTTTGGAAATGTTATTCTGCCCTAGGACAAAGTCATCCGACTATGACTGCATGGCAGGCTGACTGGATTCTTGTCGGATGGTAACAGAAGCATCGAGTACCGGGCCTGTATGGCCCAGTCTGGTGCTATCAAGATCACTGTTGCAGGTTCTCTCCTTAGTTTCAGGAGTATTTTCTGAATGAGTGGAAATGGTGGAAAGGCTTAGAAAAACTTACCTGACTAATCCAGTACCAGGGCGTCCTCTGGAACTGCTCCTCTGGCTGGTGGTCTGTAACAGAACTGGGAGATGGTAGTTCTCCCATGATACAAACGGGTCTATATTGAGAGTGCCCCACCTTAAGAACATTGCATCCAGAACCTGCTGGTTTATGGCCCATTCGTAAACCACACAGAAAACTTATAGCTAGCAGTATTCAGCGGGGGACCACCCCCGACGTCGGCACACTGACATTTGACCTACGGTATAAAAGGGGCGGTCCCCCATCCCATCCTCAGTTCCCCCACTGAAGACCCTAGCGTTTACTGAAACTGGAGAACCAAGGAGGCTCCTCTTAAATGAGGAAAGCAAAAGAGCTGCGATTGGGAAACCACAACCAAGGGAAGGAGGGAGGGAATACTCTCTAAGATCTATTGTTACGGTAAGTTCTTACATAACTGTACTATCTTACTTCGAGGGGGCTCTTGCAGCAGGCAATAACCTTAAGAACTGAATCCCAAGCAGTAGAGTAACACGCTCAGTCAAAAGGGCAGAGGGCACATCAGTCACAGGGAAATTTACGACAGGAGGCCCTGAAGGACTGCAAGTCAGAAACTGGTCTGATGTCTGGAAGCAATGTCCAAACTGTAATGCCTTATGAAGGTATGGACAGAACTCCAAGTGGCGGCTGCACAAATATTTACAGCCGACACATTTCTGAAAGAGGAAGTCGAGGCAGCCATACCCCACCCCCCCGGTAGAATACCCACTGACCTCACCTGGCAAGGGCTTGTCATACTTGCGGTAGCAATACACAATACAATTAGCTAACCACTTAGATAAACACTGTTTGGAAACAGGAACCCCTTCTTTCCTGGGGGCAAATAAAATGAACAACTGGTCAGATTTTCTGAAAGGATGGGTGTGGTCCAAATAGAAATGGAGCACATGATGAATGTCTATAGTATGGAGAAAAGTCTCTCCTTGATTGGAATACTCGGGAAAATACACAGGCAGGTAGACGGATTGATTCAAGGTAAACTCAGACACAACCTTGGGCAGAAACTTAGGATTAGTCCACAAAGACACCCTGTCTCTGTGGAAAACTAAATAGGGCTCTTTACACATCAGAGCCTGCAGCTCGGAAATTCTTCAAACTGAAGTAACAGCAACTAAAAATAACTCTTTCCATGACTAGAAAGTGTAGCTTGCAGCTTGCAGCGGGTTCAAAGGGAGGAAGAGTGACCTTCTCCAAAATAAACAACATATCCCATGGCAGGACTGGGGACCCTAATGGGAGGTTTCAAATGAAGAATGCCCCTCAAGAAGGTGCGAGACAGGTCCAGCTGGGCAATATTTTTGCCTTCACCGAGCGCATGGTAGGCAGAGATGGCGAAAAGGTGCATATTGATAGAGCAGTAACCCAGACCAGTATCAGGAAAGGGAACATTGTTTAACCAGGAGTAGCACACTAAGCCGAAGCTTGTTTCCAGATGCGACCTGGGAGCACAAGGAAGTTACAGGACTTGCTCAGGATCACACAGTATGCACCTAGGCAGCTGTGGGATTCAAATCCAGGTCTCCAGATCTGCAGCTCAGAGCCTAAACCCACTGCGTTATACTGCCCCTAAAAGGAAAGGAGGTACTCCAGGATGAGATTCACTAGACAGGTAAAGGGGTTAAACTGGGCAAGTTAAGGGGTTCAACTGCTGGGTGGTAGCCCAGATGGAGAACTGCTTCCACTTCATGGCGTATGCGGCTCTGGTAGAAGGTTTATTAGCAATCAACAGAACATCTGCCACCTAGGAGGAGACCCCAAAGCATGCGATGGCTAAGTCTGATGGTGCCACGCATGGAAATAAAGGGACTTGAGGTCCGGGTGAATCAGAACACCCTGCTCCTGGGAGAGCAGGTCAGAGCACAGAGCCAGGGGAACTGGATATTCCACTGCTAGTTGCTGCAACAATGGGAACCATATCTGGCGAGGCCAGTAGGGCGTTATCAAAATCATCTTTTTTTCTTTCCTCTGACTACAACTTGACAAGAACTCTCTGCAGGAGCGGAAAGGGAAGAAAGGCATACAGAAACATCCCTCTCCAAGAGATGGACAACGTGTCTCTCCAGAAAACACCAGGCCCTGGATCTTGCAAAAACAAACTGGGCAGTTTTGCATTGAGTGGAGATGCAAAGAAGTCCAACTCAGGACGACCCCACCTGTCGAACTGAGCCTCAGCTACAACGGTTGAGAGCTCCCACTTGTGAGTCGTGAGTCTTTGATCTGGAACAGATTAGGCTGTCGGGCAGGACATTTTGGATACCTGGAACAAGAACTGTCCTAAGAACCAGGTAGTGTTCTATGGCCCAATGCCAAACCCTCATAGCCTTCCTGCAGAGGGGGAACGAATGAGTCCCCCCTTGCCTTTTTTTTTTTTTAACTTCTTTTTATTATTTTAAATGTAAAAAGACATTACATATAATTCCTTGTAGAACAATATACAGCATATTATTCCAAAGTACTATTATGACAGGTGAGCAATCACATGTGTTACTAGACCCAGTTATATGAATATCTGGAGACGTATAAACTACTGACAGATTGTCAAGCAGGCTTCAGACCTGGGAGGTCAACGGACACCGCACTGATGGGCTTCATGGATTCTGTGGCAAGGGGCACGGGAGTCTGTTGACGTGGTGTTCATCGACCTCTCAAAAGCCTTCGACTTGGTCGATTTTAATATACTGCTAGGGAGACTAGCTCAATGAAACATTGTCAGATATGAAAGGCACCTATATGGGTGTCCCTCCAGGTTCAATTTTGGGCCCCGTTATTTTTGATTTATATAAATCCCATCCCATCATACATTAAAAAAACAGTAAGATTTATCTGTATGCCGATGACATTGCCCTAATAGGAAAAGCTACAAATATACATAGTTTACAAAAACTCTTCAATTTGATTTTGATACTCTACAATATTGGTTACTACGATCAAAAATGGTTCTTAGCACAAAGAAAACTCAGGTAATGCTTTTCCATTCAAAAGGTAAATTACCTCATAATCAAACAATAAATATATATTCATCAAGGGGTCATGTGTCAGAGCAGGTTCAGGCCTACAAGTATTTAGGAGTCTATATAGATAGTACTCTTACTTTTTCCACACATATAACAAATGTAGTCAAAAAGGTTAATTCTAGATTGGGTGTGCTTAGAAGGAAAACATCGATTCTCTCAAGAGAATCAAAAAATAGAGTGGCTGTTCAGTTACTCTTACCAACATTAGAATATGGTAGTGCAATATATCAATTTGCCCCTAAAACATTATTAAACTGTTTGGATAAAACATATTCTAGAATGGCAAGATATGTGTCGAAATGTTCCTTTTCTACTCATCACTGCATTCTACTTCAAAACCTAGATTAGGATTCCCTTGCTACCCACAGAAAAAAATGTGTAGGATAGAAAGCTTGTATGGGGGGACTAAGTATGGAAGGAACTCCCTTGATGTCTCTATTACTTATAAGTACAATCTGAGGGAACTGAAACATAGATGTCTAAAAGTCCCTCTAGAAATTAATATTTACAGTGGAATGCAAAGACGTTTCTATCTACCAAAAATATGAAATGAGACAGATCCAGAAATTAGGACTATCGATAGCTTAGGTCAATTTAAGTACTTTCTAGATTTAATATGGAGAGACAGATGTACTTGTTATGGTGATGATATGTGATTTTATGATTCGACTCTTTGATTAGATTGTTTTAATCTTCTCTCTGCTTCATTATCTCTGGGTTTTGGGGTATTTGGTAGTACTGGGGATGAAATTACTTTTTTTTCCTCCCCTCCTCTTCTTTCTTCAATGTCTCCTCTCCTAGATTTGAAATTCATAAAAACTGTCTTATACTACAGTACACACATATTGTCTTGTCTATTTTAATGGTAAAATCCAATTTCCAGCATAAGACTTTTTATTGAGACTTACGGTATATTGTGTGTGTCTTTTGTACGCATTGCTTGGAAAACCAAGTGAGTGCTGTTTTAAGATTGTTCCTGTAATATTTTATTACATGATAATTTGTACTTGTGAAACCGTGACCTAAAAGAGGCCAACTTTGATAAACAGGGCCTCCCAGTCCTAAAAGTTATTTACCTGTCAAAAAATAAAAGTTTTTATCTATCTATCTAGATTGAGGGGTTATCCTATAGCAAAAGCTACAATATTTCAATAAAAAAGTTTTAACACAAGGTTATTATGCCATCCAGTGCTTGGGTGATAAAAGACATAAAATTAAATAAAAATTACTAGTAACTGGCTAATCCTATTAGCCTAATAGCACCCACTTCAACTCCTTCTTTCATCCTGGGTCTAAAATTAAGTCCCAAGCCCCTGCATTAAAAATTTATAAGCAAAGAACTGCAGATACCAACAGATAGTCCAAACAACTATGAGGTAAACCCATAGCAATAACAGTAAATGCTTTCCACGTTAGTTATTTTGTTCCAGGAATTAAAGTTTCTGCTGAGTTGCATGTTCAGCTAGCTAACAAGAAGTAGAAGTGCCAGTGGATGAAATAATCTTCCTATTCTCAGGAGGCACATCTCTGCTCGATTTAAGCACTTAAGCTCTCTCTCCAACAATTATAAAAGGCACAAAAACACCCTCCTCTCCAAGGCGCCATCTTTAACTAAGGTGAATTATCTTAAATGATCCCCCTTTTAGTCATAAGTCCCGCATTACTACTGCATTATTTACATTTCTGTATTTATATTTTATTGAATTTTGAAGAAATTAATACATGAACTGTATTCAATGTACGTGAAATGGTAATACAACATACAAGGTATTTTAATACCACATTAGCGACATAGGAAACAGAAGGATACACATTTCACCTTGTCACCACTTACTAGGGGAAGACACAAATATGCATATACATCAAATCAATTACAGATTTCCCCTCCCAGAATTAACCTTATTGCAACCAGTGCCTTTGGGTGAGTGCCATATATAAAAAGTTGCCTAAACGGATATATTCCCACCCAATACCGGATTAATGACCCCACACTTTATTGCTTCAGTTCCTCCCCATAGCATGCTCCCAAAAGAAATGTAAATTGTCTAACTTGAAACTGAACTGGTGATACCAACACTGAAAATTCGCACTGACAGTAACATTGTCTGACATTTATTTTGAAGCAGGTGTACCCACCGGGACAGTGATGGCAGTAAAAACAGATGCTGGTAAAAGGGGAACAGAGCGGTCCAAACTTTTACTCCAAAAAGCTAAATTTCTCGCCTTACTCGGAGAAGCACATGGCTTCCATGACTCCCACCTAGTGGACCTTCAAACTCCCTCGTAAAATACAAAATTCACAAAATTTATAATGCATAGAAAAACAGCAAACATGCATGTCTGTGTTTTAACAGTAACAATGACATAACTCAGAACAGGGTAAACTGCTAACTTTGCCCAAGTCCGACTGAAAGATTATGAACATCAAGTCTAAAGGCCCTGCTTATCAGACTGTCAGAAAGCGTTCGTTAGTTCATGACTCAGCTGATTCCAGGTCGTCCGGAATACCATTCATGGCTTGTTGCGACACCAGTTGTTTCTCCACTAAGTTCCAGGCTGCTTTAGGATCCACAAAACTATAATATTCATTTGCCATTGTAAATTGCAGCCATGCTGGGAAGCCAATGCAGTAACTTATGGCCAAGTCTTTCAACTTCTGTGCCACCCATTCAAAGGCTAGCTGATGCTGCCTGGTTGTGTATGAGTAGTAGGAAAAGAACAGACTACGTCTGTCTTCCAGGGTTATGGGGAAATGATCTCTTGCTGCCCTTAATATCCAATCACAATCTCCCATCAAACCTGCCATCATTAGCACTATCCGGGACCCCTCTCCTCCTGTCACAGCACGTCGGGGGTTAACACAGTAGACCCTTTGGATGTGAACTGCTGGATGCCTTCCAGGACAGCTTCCTGCTGCAAATGGTCAGTGAACCAACCAGGTTAGGGAATACCCTTGACCTTGTGCTGGCAAATGGGGACTTTGTGAGAGAACTTATAGTGCAGGAACCGCTGTCAGGGAGTGACCACCACTCAGTGTGGCTCACATTGGATATGGGCAAGGAAGGAGTGGAATCTGGCACAATAGTGCTGGACTTCAGGAGGGCCGACTTTGGGAGGATGGGGGAAGTGGCAAAAGGGTACCAGTCCAGAATTCAATCTAGTATGGACACTAACCAGAGGTGGGAGCTCATAAAGCTGGGGATAGTGGAGGCAACCAAACCTGCTGCAAAGCCCAGAGCAAGAAGGCTAGGCGAAGAAACCGATCTGGTTAAGCAAGGAGGTCATGGAAAAGGTAAGGAGGAAAAGAGCTGCCTTTAGGAAGTACAAGAAACAGGAGGGGGAGGACAGGAGGAGACTGACAGAATCAAGGAGGTGACAAGGGCAGTAAGGGGAGCCAAAGCATCTAGGAACTCAGGCTGGCACAAGGCATTAAGAAGGGGAGAAGGACTTTAAGTACATCAGGAGAAAAGGAGCTGTAAGGACCACACAGTAAGGATTAGGAAGGAGGGGGTTGGGTGGAAGCAGGGTGCGATAAGGCAGAAGCACTAAATGAGTACTTGCTCAGTATTTACTAAAGAGAAGGGGGTGACACCCAAGGTGGGAGAAATGGCAGAAGCAGGGTGGGAAGTGGTGACAGATGGGGAAATCAGAGAGGCAGAGTTCGAGAGGGTTTGAAGGCACTGAGGGTGGACAAGGTGCCAGGCCCAGATGGCATCCACCCCAGGGTACTGAAGGAGCTGGCAGAGGTCCTTGCAGGACCTTTGGCAGACCTATTTAATGCCTCACCACATTCGAGGTGTGTACCTCAGGACTGGAGGATGGCTCATGTGGTGCCCCTCTACAAGAGTGGCCCCAAGGATGAACCGGGAAACTACAGACCAGTGAGCCTCACATCCATCGGGTAAGCTAATGGAGACCATCCTGAAAGGAGAGGCTGGTGGCCTCCCAGAGGCCAAAGGACTACAGGACAGCAGACAGCATGGCTTCATACGTGGCAGATCCTGCCAAACCAACCTGGTCGAGTTCTATGACTGGGTAACTAGGCAACTGACAGGGCCATGCAGTGGATGTCCTGTATCTGGACTTCAGTAAGGCATTCACCCAGTGCCACGTGGAAGGCTGGGAAGGAAGTTAGTAGGCACAGGCGGGTGCAAAGCTGGTGAGATGGGTAGGAAACTGGCTGCAGCGAAGGCAACAGAGGGTGGTGGTGGGTGGGAGCTCTCACCCAAGGGCAGTGACGTGGTGTCCACAGGGCTCGGTGTTGGGACCAGTGTTGTTTGGGATATTCACTGCAGACATATCATGGGACATCAAGAGCAAGATCAGTCTGTTTGCTGATGATACCAAGGTAGGTGCGGTGGGGATGACCTAGGGGATGGCAGGGGTTGCAGGATGATCTGGCAAAGCTTGAAACTTGGTCAGACACCTGGCAACTGGGTTAATGCCAAAAAGTGCAAGGTGCTGCATTTTGGGATGAAGAACCCAAGGAGGAGTTACCAGCTAGGGGAGTGCAGCTAGCCCAGACAGAGGAGGAGAAGGATCTGGGTGTGCTCATTACAGGGTCAATGAACAACCTGCACAATGTAGGAAGGCAGCTGCAAAGGCCAACAAAATGCTGGGTTGTATTGCAAGGGTATATCCTCGAGGAGGGAGGAGGTGATTCTGCCACTGTATAGGTCATTAGTTAGACACACCTGGAGTACTGCGTGCAGTACTGGCGTCCGTATCTGAAGAGAGACATTAAGTTACTGGAGGGGGTGCAGCGCAGAGTGACAAAGATGATCAAGGGGCTGGGGGACTTATACGAGAGGAGGTTGAAGGAGTTGAACATGTACTCAATGGAGGAGAGGAAAGACAGGGGTGACATGATTGAAACCTTTAAATACATGAAAAGGAATAAACAAGACAAGTACAGAGGAGCTGTTCAAAGTAAGGGAGGGGAGGGACACCAGGGGCCATGATATGAGACTGGAGCGAGGAAGGTTCAGGAGGGAGATGAGGAGACACTTTTTTACAGAGAGGGTGGTGGCTGGGTGGAATGCGTTACCTCCTGAAGTGGTATGCAGTACAACAGTGGACTGCTTCCAAGCGAGATGGGACAGGACAAGGAGGAGTTAATGAAGAGGGAAGGGTGGAAGGGAGGGCAGCACCTGCAGAGATAAGGGGTGCTAGCTGCACGTTCGAAGCAGGCTTGATAGACCTCTAGGCCTTTATCTGCTGGCACCGTGTTCATATGTTCGTAACTGCGTGCCCCAGACAGATTGTTTAAGGTAGCTACCTCTCAATGAATGTTGCTAAGTCCTCCCCTTCCACTTCTTCGGGGAGAACCAGGATTCAGACAATCGCTGATCTGACAGTATTCTCCAGCTGCTCAATTTGGGTCCATAACAGGCTCTGTTTCTTAACTGAGGTTGCCACCACCGCCACTGCTATATTGGCTGCTTTCTCGGACCCTGTTGCCCTTTCTACCTCTCCATCGATTTTTCCTTCCACTACCGTCAATCGACCAACATACTGGTCCATCTTTCGGTCAAGGGTTTTTATCGATTTTGTTAAGTCAGCTACTGCCTTCTGCAGCGATTCAAGCATTGTAGGAGAGTTTTCTTTCCGTCCTGGTGCCATTTCCTGCTGGCCTGCAGCATGGGATGGTACCGGAGCTGAAGGCTAA
Organism: Neoceratodus forsteri; assembly: GCA_016271365.2. Taxonomy (NCBI): domain Eukaryota; kingdom Metazoa; phylum Chordata; order Ceratodontiformes; family Ceratodontidae; genus Neoceratodus; species Neoceratodus forsteri. Next base: position 511,477,754 of record CM028132.1, read on the forward strand.
TTTTTTGTAGTATTTCTAGGACAACCTATCTTGAGATTGGTATCAATCTCTTCAGCTCACCAAGTCCAATGTATATCTATGAGAAACGCATGTTCCCTGCTAGGCTGCTGGCTCGCCCCCCCCATTATTTACATTTCTACATACTTTTATAGGAGGACCAGACACACAAGACACACAATGCAGGAGAAAGAAAACAAGTTCAGGAGCTCACTATCGAAATACATACACTTATTTGCATCCCAATTGCTAAAACATGCATCCTGCAGCACACACCTGGTCGTTGTGAAAAAACATGGTAAGGAGACAGAAAACATTCAAGCTAATTAGTACACTAACATTTAAACTTGTTTTAGTTGTGTGCCCATATTAAGTGTTCTCATCTTCCACTGCAGAAATACTCTCTGCCTCCGATTCAGCCATTTTCATGTCTTGCACAGTAGACTCCGATCTGTCCATTCGATTAATCAATTTGATCACCTCCTTTGGGTTGGTAAATGAATATATGGTAGTTTGTTTTGGATTGTAAGATGGAGGCAAGCAGGCAGCAAAAAAGCAAAAGGGATTTAATTATGGTGTACTTCTTTTTGGACGCCGTCAAAAGCCTTGCGTCTTTGCCTCATTGCATATGACCAGTCCTGGAAGAAAAGTATTTTGTAACCCACTACCATAACAGATGTTCTTCTTGCTGCCAGTAACACTTGATTCTTGTCTCTTACCAAAAGGAATGATAGCAGGAGTGCTCTGGGGTGCTCTGTTCTTGTTAAAGCCCTTCTAAGAGTAATTCAGTACACCTGCTCCAGATGGGGAATCTCTGCTAGATGTAGTTCCTTCTGCAGCCAGGTTTCCATAAACCCCAGGGCACTGTCTCCCTCCAATGCCTCAGGTAAGCCCAGCAGTCTGACGTTTCTTGCCCTGATTAACTTCTCAGAGTTCTCCAAATGAGTATGCAGATGAGCATTCTCTTTAGTCAAGATGTTTGCCACTGCAAGAGCTTTATCTGCATGTTTTTGGGCATTAACTGAATTGATCTTTACAGCATATATTGTCTGTTCAACTGTTGTAAGCCTAGTAGTAATAGAATCAAGTTTCTTGTCCATGGTATTATTAGAAGAGCACAGCTTTGCAACTGTTTTTTCTAGTGCTTCAAGTGCTACGCTGGTGTGATCCTCAGAGGGAGCTGAACTTGAGGCCTTCACAGAATCCTGGCTTGCGCCATGAGGCTAAAAAAAGACCAAAAACTCTGGAGTCCCTTGTTGCTGCGCCATACTTTTTCTCGGGTCTCCCATAGCTGATCCCATTAATTTTTATATTAAAATTGTCCAGGAGGATGTTATCTCTTCAAATCTGACAATGTTTCTGTAAAATCTGCAGTTTGTGACTTTAAGAATATTGATTTAGTTCTGTTCTGCAGCAGCTCCTCTGAAATGCTGCTTCTCAGCATGATGACTAGCAATGCCCCCCCACCTTGCTTGTTGAGGTAATAGACAACCAATACGTTGTTTGTCAGAATCAGGAGCACAGTCCTGGACTTCACCTCCTACATCGACCAAGCACTAGATCACAACCACTTGGTCGGCGTCTCATTTATTGACCTGTCAAAGGCGTCTGATACAATCAACCACTCCCTACTGATCGAACAACTATCACATCTAGGACTTTCGCTAGATGCCACCCGCTGGTTTCAAAGCCACCTTAGTGAACGCTCCACGAAGGTCGGAACTGGAGATTCCATTTCAACCTCCCTCCCAGCCCACTCGGGAGTCCCCCAAGGTTCCATCCTTGGTCCCTTACTCTTTAGCATCTTCATGAATGACGTCCCTGTTGCATGCCACAACAGAATTCTCCTATATGCAGATGATGCAGTCATTTTCACGAGCCACTCTGACCACTATCTCCTTCAGCAGGAACTTCAGCGAAGTTTCTCAGAAGCTGAATCCTGGTTCAGGTCACACAAGCTCATCCAAAATTACTCAGAAAAACAAATCAATGCTGTTTCATGGTACCCACAACAAACACAAACTCCAACGGTAATGCTTTGGAACAGGTTGACCAGTTCAAATACCTGGGTGTGACCCTTGACTGCACTCTTATCATACACCACGCAGATGCATAACACTGCTAAAGCAATGAATACCAGTATTGAACTGCTCTACAGGCATAGGCATTGTCTGACGGCCGGAGCACCACAACTTGCTATCCAGAGCTCAGTTACCTCATTAACTGACTATGGTCTTGTAGTTTACAGATCAGCTACCGACACTGCCCTCTGGCGGTCAGCCCTAGCCCTAAACGAGGCATGTCGGCTCCTCACCTCAGTCGCTCGACTCACACACACGTGAGAAATCTATGAACAGGCAAATTGGCTACAGCCATCTGGCAGAATAAAGTACCAGATCTGCATTCTTGCAAAGAAAACTTCACTGGGTCTCCTCTCCCCTGGTTTCAGTCTATACTGTCCCCTCACTGTGTCACTCGCCTAACCAGGAGCTCAGAAAACTTAGCTTTCTCTGTTCCCCGCTGCCGGACCACACAAGGACAGCGCTCCTACAAAGTTAGGGCTTCCAACTGGTTCAACTTTCTTTTAGTGGAAAACACCAACACATCGAATCTCAGCTCCTTTAAGCGCAAACTTCAACAGCATTTGATGGCTGATGCCCACTGTGACTGCTTCACTTAAAATTCTCTACTTGCTCTCCTGGCCTCCCCTGCTCTAAAGCACTCTCCCCACACCCCCTCTCACTCCCTGATATCTCTTTCCCTTATCCCTAGTCAGCCTTCCCTAACCTCTCCCTGGTCCCCCGGTATCATATCTCCTCTCTCAGCTTCCCTACACCCCCTTATGCTCCTCCCCCACCACTACTCTCCACCCTCCTAGTTCTCATTCTTTTCCACTCACCCCTTTCCTGCCCACCCCTCTATGTTCCCTCCACCCTTAATATCACCTTCCTCCCCGCCTACATCACACTCAACCCCTCTCCCTCCACTCCTCTCCCCCTCCCCCGATCTTAGCATGTTTTCTGCAATCTGAGTCTACACCTTTTGCTACCTCTGCTCATCATTTGCACTTGTAAGAGCACTTCATCATATGTAACCACCCCAGGCATACTGTGTACAATGACTGATGCTGTGTTCAATCGCACCCTTTACTTAATCTCTTGTGATCCTTGATAAAGCCTTGAGCAGCTCATGTACTGTAACCATACTGTAATGTATACTTGTTAACTTGCCTGTCTTGTTTTAACTTGTCGAGTTTCCGCGACGTGGAACCTTTGTAAGAGAGCGTTTGCTCAAAGTTGGCATCCAAAACTTTTAAATAAATAAATAAAATAAATACATAGGAGCAGGCCCAGAAGCAGATGAGACTGAAAGGCCTAAAAGGCTAATAGGATTGCTCGCATCTCTAGCACATTAATGTGGAAATGCTGTTCTTGAGGAGACCATGTCCCCTGGGTCTGACAAGTGACTTCCCCAGCCCAGGCAGGATGCGTCTGTCATAAGAATCTGATTTGGTGACTCTGCACGGAAGGGAGGAAACTGGACGGGTTCAGCCAGCAGAACAGCATTTGTGGCACAGGGTTGGATAAAAGAACAATCTTGTTCCAAATCGTCCATGCTTTGGTCCCACTGAACTCTGAGGGTCCACTGGCATACCCGCATGTGCAGTTGGGCTACAGGAACAGTGACTATGGCTGCCACTATGTGCCCCAAGAGCATGAGGAACAACCTGGCTGGGACTGGACGTGATGAAGACACCAATCGAGCCTGTTCTCGCAGACAGTCTGCTCTGTCTGGAGGCAGGAAAGCTCTGCCCTGAGCCGAGTTTAAGATTGCTCTAACAAACTTATCTTTGACTTGGCCAAAGGGAGGACTTGGGCAGGTTCAGGGTGATGCCCAGCATCCAAAACAAATCGAAGGTGATCTGCATTATCCAGAGCAGTTCGTCTCTGGAGGGGACTGTGAGAAATCAATCGTCCAGATAGGGAATGACATAAAGACCTTGCCTCCTGAGGGCTGCAGCTACTATTGCTAGGCATCTGAAAAAATGCGAGGGGCCAAGGAAAGGCCGAAAGGCAGGGCCCTGAACTGGTAATGGTTCCCCAGAAGCAAAAGCATAGGAACCTCCTGTGGGGCTGAAAAACCTGGATGTGGAAGTAGGCATCCTGAATATCCAGGGAGAAAAGCCAGTCTTCCTGACGGGGAAGGAGACCTTGGAGGGTGACCATCCTAAAGAGTTTGTACTCTATGAAAAGATTTAGGTGGCTGAGATCCAGAATGGGTCTGAGATCTCCAGCCTTCTTTGGAACCAGAAAGAAGTGGGAATAAAGGCAGAAGCAGGAAATTACAGACCTGTTAGTTTAACCTCAGTGGTAGGGAAAATGATGGAATCACTTCTGAAGGAAAGAACTGTCGAGTACCTAGAGGCCAGAGGGGCACAGGACCCAAGGCAGCATGGATTCACAGTGGGGAGGTCATGCCAGACAAATCTGATAGATTTCTTTGACTGGGTGACCAAAGTAGTAGATCAGGGAGGGGCTGTGGACATGGCCTACCTAGACTTTAGCAAGGCATTTGACACAGTCCCACACAAAAGATTAATATACAAGTTAGCCAGCCTGGGAGTGGGTCCCAAGATGACAGCCTGTAAAGAACTGGCTGGAAAATAGAACACAGAGAGTAATAGTAATGGAGTCCACCCGAAGAAAGGGGTTGCTAGTGGGTACCCTGCAGGGTTCAGTATTAGGACCGGGTCCCTTCAATGTCTTTATAAGTGACACTGCAGAGGGACTGGAAGGAAAAGTGTGTCTCTTGCAGATGACACAAAGATCTGCAACAGAGTTGATGCACAAGGTGGGGTGGAAAGGGATGAGAAGGGACTTGGCAAGGTTAGAGGAATGGTCAAATGTATGGCAGCTTAGATTCAATGCTAAGAAGTGCAAGGTAATGCACCTGGGAAACAAAACCCAGGGAAGAGTACACAATGGAGGGTGAGATATATAACAACAACAAAATGGAAAGGGACCTGGGGTAGTCATATCAGATGACCTAAAGGTGGGCAAGCAATGTGAGAGGGCAGCAAGGAGGGCTGGGGATACTGGGATGCATAGGGAGAGGCATCACCAGTAGAAAACAGGAAGTTATTATCCTCTGTACAGACAGCTGGTGAGACCCCATCTGGAGTACTGCGTGCAGTTCTGGAGACCCAATCTCCATAAAGACACAGACAGGATGGAAGCTGTCCAGAGGAGGGCAACTAAAATGGTGCAGGGTCTGCACCGGAAGACATATGAAGAGAGACTAAAGGAGCTAATATGTATAGCCTCAAGGAAAGGAGGAGAGGGGACATGATAGAAACTTTCAAGTACCTCAAGGGAATCAACAAAGTCCAAGAGGGTAGTATCTTTCAAAAAGAGGTGTGCAAGAACAAGGCACAATTTGAAGATGGGGGCTCAGAGTTAATTTAAGAAGTATTTTTTCCCACAGAGAGGGTTGTGGATGCATGGAACGGCCTTCCAGAGGAGGTTGTGGAGTCAAAAACAGTGGTGGAATTCAAGCATGCATGGGACAGTCATAAGGCAATTCTAGGGGGTGGGAGTAGGAAGAAGTAGGCTGCTGGTTAACTAGGATCTGCAGCTTATCCACTAGGTAAGGAAATGGGCAGACTGGGTGGGCCAAGTGGTCCTTATCTGCCGTCAAATTCTATGTTTCTATGTTAAAACCCCTTTCCTCTTTGATTGAACGGAACGGGTTCGATGGCCTTTTGTAGTAGCAGTGCCTGGATTTCCTCCTAGATAAGAGCAATGTGATCCAGAGGATAATGGGAGTGCAAATGAGGGTTGTCTGGGGGCATCTCTTGAAATTCAAAAGTGTGCCCCTTTTATACAAGTTGAAACACCTGTTGATCCGAGGTTATCCTGCGCCATCTGTCCAGGTAAATGGAGAAGTGACCCCCCCACTGCCTCCCCCAAAGTCTCTGCCAGGAGAGGGGGGGGTTGGGTAAAGAGTCATGCTGAGGAACCTGGGATGGGCAGGGCAGCAGGAAAGGTCCTAGGGGCCTTAAGGGCTAAGGCTCCTGTCACCAGGGAGGTGGCCTTATGTTTGAAGGCTCTTCTGGACTGTTGTCCCAGAGACTCCTGACGTTAGTTCCTCCAAAAGGGCTGACAATGGTTGAGTCTTGGCTGGGAAAGGTACAAAGATTGCACAGACTTCAGTGCCTGACCAGATCCCTGTAGGCGGGAGACAATGTTTTGGACATCCTCGCCAAAGAGAACTGCTCCCCCAAAAGGAGCATGAAGGATTTTAGCCCGCACATCGGGGGCAAAGCCTGAAACCCTAAGCCAGGAATAGCGGCAAATACAGATACCAGTGCTGCTGCCCATCTGACTACGTCTGCGGTATCGTAGGAGGCCCTCAGGACGTGAGTTCCTATGTCTGACCCAGACTTCAGATGCTGGGTTGGCTGAGATTTGGTAGAATCCTCAGGGAAGGTATGTACCAATTCCAGAGCTTTCTCCCACAGGGCATTCTGGTATTGCAGCATGTGGGCTAGAAAGTTCAAAGACCAAACAGCCAAAGTGGCCAAGGCACAGACTTTCTTCCCTAAGAAGTCCACCTGGTGCAACTCCTTGTCTGAAGGGTGCGTGCTGAGGTGTCTGTGCTTCTTAGTTTGGTCATGTGCAATGCTCATGACCAAATTGGCAACTGGATGCTCCCCATAAAAGGGCTCGTCCCTGGGGGCATGATAGTCTATCTGCCTTCTTAGGTAAGGTCTGGGTGGAAGATGGATAACTCCAGGCAACCCTGTTGTCATCCTCAAAAGTGTCAATGAGAGGAGGGATGACTGAAGGCAGAGTGTCCTTCTTAGGGAGGAAGGCTGCCCTCTGGGTCCAGCTTCTCCGTGTCCCTACCCATGAGGGACTGAATGTGCCTCATGACGTCCAGAAAGGTTGGAATGTCAGGAGGGGACCTGGGAGTATCTCTGGGCTCTTCAGGCTCCAAGGGTAGCTTGGAATCCTCAAAGTCCTCCACAGAAGAGGAGGAGGAATCTCTCTGGAAGGATCAGACTCCGGGACTGGCATCGGTGGGCAACAATCCTTTTTAAGATGGTCCCCCCCCCAATGGGCAAGCCTGGTCTGCTGGGGGGGAGGGGGTCCAATGGAGGTGGGGTAGAGGGCCTCCTCCTGGCATCATTATTCTGCATGAGCTTCCATCAAGTCATAAACAAGGTACTGTAATCCACAGTAGGTTGAGGGGGAGGCAGTGCCAGGCGGTTAGGTACTGTATTCCCCAGCGTTGTCCCCGAGGCATCTTAGGCTCGGGCGTCTGTCCTTGAGGAACCGGCTGATCAGGCAACGGCCATTGTGGTGAAGGGATGACCGGTTCATCTGGTGTTGGTTAAGGCTGTGGCTGCGGTGAAAACGGTGGAGGTATCTCTGGGACTGGCGTCAGTGAGGCCGTCGGTGTAGATGTAACCTGCGTAGAGGAGGAAATTCCCGGAGGCAGAAGCGTCACCTGTGAAGGAGAGGTAAGCGCATGCTCCAGGCATCACTCAGAGGTGTCGGCCCCAGAACTCAGGACCGACATAGGCAGCTCCAAGACTGGGGGTGGGGAGGGGGCGGGGCTGAGACCCACTATCCAAAGAACTGGTCGAGCCACCTAGCTGAGAACCCACTGGGATAAGGGGCCTAAGCTTCTGAGGCTTTGGGGCTGGGGGCGGTGTCCGAAGCCCAGAAGAGCCTTCGCCTGAGATGGTGATAAGGGCGGCAGGCAGACCGGAAGGAGGGAGGGTTGCCGGTGAAGAAGGGACAGACCTCCTGCAGGCGGAAGATCCAGAAGTGGCCACCTACTTGTGCGGTCACCTGGAGCAGGAGCTGACTGGGCCTGATCCCTATCCTTGTCTCAGTGTTTGTGTTTTCCACTCAACTTCTTCTCCTCCTTGAGGGAGGAAGAAGTTGAAGCACCAGAGGCAGGGGAGGAAGAACAAATTACTCACCTTAGTAATGTTGTTTCTTCTAATGGAGTCTTGCTATATTATAGACATTAGCAGTTTGATCCAGCTCTAGAACTGCCCCGGAGTGAAATGGTTAAAACCATTCCAAAATAGAATTTTGGCATGAGAGCAGCTCTATCTGTGTCATTTCAAACTTGAACTGTCAGATCTTTACGAGCCAAACTCACTAAAGTCTGTGTGGAAGCTGTAACCTACACTAGCCAAATGGCTACCTAAATAATAACAACCATTGATGGTCCCAACACCCAAGACTCAAGTCAGGGGACCAGAAATACTAACACCATTCTAATAATATGAAAATGGAACATAAGTATAATAAAACACACACACGCATACACACACACACCCCAAAGTCCCAAAGGGACAAAATGCTAACAGAACATAAGTAGTGCCCACACTAAGTTGCCCGCACCCCACCAAGTAGAGGTTCTGAGAGGGACAGGTTGGGGGGGAGGTCTATAATATAGCAAGACTCCATTAGAAGAAACATTACTAAGATGAGTAATTTTTTCTTCAAACAACATGAAGTCTTGCTATATTATAGACATTAGCAGAATACACAGCAGTACCTCCATGGAGGAGGGCAGAACCTACTTAGGGAATAGGCTCTGAAGAACAGCTGTGCCAAACCGAGCATCTCTCCTGGCCTGGACATCCAGGGAGTAATGCTTGGTAAAAGTGTGTACCGTTTTCCAAGTAGCAGCCTGGCAAATCTCTAATAAAGGGATATCTCTGGCAGCAGCTAGAGACGCAGCTGTACCTCTGGTAGAATGAGCCCTCAAACCTGGGGGGGGGGGCTCTGCCCACTTTCTGATAACAAAATTGGATACAAGAGACAATCCACCTGGCTATTGATCTCTTAGTGGCAGGTTTGCCTTTCCCAACTTCACCATAGGTAAGGAAAAGTTGGAGGGATTCGAACCTGTGACCTTTGGTACACTCTATATAATAACTAAGAGCTCTCTTAACATCCAGGTTGTGCAACCTCCTCTCACCAAGAGGAGTGATCAGTGAAAAATACTGGAAGGGAGATAGATTGATTAAGATGGAAATCTGAAACCACCTTAGGCAAAAACTTCCTATTAGTCCTAAGGACTACCTTATCCATGTGGAAAGACATAAAGTCAGTCTCCACTAACAAGGCTTGCAATTCACTTATGTCTCATAAGAAGTGACAGCCACTAGAAAAACAGTTTTCCAAGTTAGGTACTTAAGCTCTGCAGAAGACAGAGGTTCAAAAGGGGTTGCATTAACTGGAATGCAAACATTAAGGTCCCAAGCAGGGCCGTTCTCAAAGGGAGGATTAGAATGGAGTAATCCCTTAAAAAACTTGGAAAACACAGGATGAGAGGAAAGAGGGGATGACTTTCCTGCTGACACAAAAGCAGACACAGCTGCCAAATGAACTCTCAGGGTAGCTGGTCTGAGACCCAAGGAATTAAGATGTACCATGTAATCTAACAAAATGGGCAATTCAGCAGATTCTGGGGAAATATTTTCCCAGCACACCAAATGGAAAACCTTTTCCATTTAGAACTATAAGTAGCCCTAGTGGAAGGCTTTCTGGAAGCCTTTAGGATCTCAAGAACACCCTGAGAGAGGTGTAAATCAGCAAACTCTAACTCCTCAAGAGCCAGGCCTTGAGGTTGAGGGATTTGAGGTCCGGATACCAAACCCTTCCCTGGGCACAAGTCAACAGATTGTGATTCCTGGGGAGGCACAGGGAAGATGGACTGTCAGAGAGACAGAAGGAGTGGGTACCAGGGCTGCCTGGCCCAATCCGGGGCAATCAGAATCACCCTGCAAGGCTGAGATCTGATTTTGACTAGTACTTTGAATAGGAGAGGAAAAGGGGGAAAGCATAGAGGAACTTCCCCTCCCAATCCAGAAGAAGGGCATCCAGGGGAACTGAGCCCAGCACTGGAGGCCTGCAACAGAACAGAGGAAGTTTGTGATTGTCTGGGGCTGCAAAAAGATCTATCTGAGGGATGCCCCACCTGGCAAAAACTATCCCCAGCACTTGAGGATTCAGGGACCATTCGTGATGGCCCTGGGAAATCCTGCTGAGGGCATCCGCTAGGACATTGTCCTTCCCTGGAAGATGAACTGCTATGAGGGAAGTGTTCAGGGAATAGGCCAGAGACCACAACTTCATTGCCTCGGTGCACAAGGCCGAAGACCGAGTGCCCCCTGTTTGTTGATGTACCACATTGTTGTGGTGTTGTCTGTTCTGACTTGTATCACCTTGTTGTGGACAGATGCAGAAAAAGCTTGAAGAGCTAAAAAGACAGCTCTGAGTTCCAGCAAATTGATGTGGAGCAGAGATTCCGGGGGACCAAACTCCTGAGTGGAAAGGTCACCCATGTGGGCTCCCAACCCAGAAGGGAAGCATCTGTAGTGAGAGTCAAGTCGTGAGAAGGGGAAATGAAGGGACCCCGCTCTAAATTGCTCTGATCCTGCCACCACTGGAGAGCTAGGATCAGGGTTCGAGTCACTAGGACCAACTTGGAAAGGGGGTCTCTTCTGAGACCAAAAGGTTCTCAAGTGAAACTGAATGTCCTCATCTGAAATCTGGCTCCCTGCACAACAGCTGTGGATGCAGCCATGTGCCCCAGGAGCTGCAGAAAGTGTCTTGCTGGTCGAGAGACCTGCAGAGTGAAGGAAGAGGCCAGAGCCACTAAATTCTCTACCTTTTCTGGGGAAGAAAGGCTCTGGCTAGCTTTGTGTCCAACTCTGCCCTATAAGGTGAGTACCTGGACTGGTTCCAGAACCGACTTTGGTAGGTTTAGCAGAAAACCCAGGGAGGTGAGAAGCTGCTGGGTGACCTGCAGGTGAGATTTTACCTGTTCTGGGGACTAGCCTACAATGAGCCAGTCATCTAGATAGGGAAAAACAGCAATCCTCTGCCTCCTTAAGTGGGCCACTGCCACTGCTAGACACTTTGTGAATACCCTTGGAGCAGAGGTAAGGCCGAGGGCATTGCTCTGAACTGGTAATGACCTGAGGACAGTTCGAATCTGAGGACACTTTCAGTGGGATCTTCTGATTAGGACATGGAAATAGGCATCCTTGAGGTCCAGGGAGGCTAGCCAGTCCCCTGGCCTTAGGGAAGGTAAAATCATTGCCAGAGTTACCATTTTGAACTTTGGTTTCAAAAGATGCTTGTTCAGATATCTGAGATCTAAAATGGGCCGCCATTCTCCTGTCTTTTGGGGTAAGAAAGTATCTGAATACAGACCCCTGCCCTGATGCAGGGAGGAACCCTTTCTACTGCGCTGAGAGCTAACAGGATGAGACCTCTGTTTCCAGAGCAAGGGTCTCTGAAACACTTGCGGTAGAAAAGTCGCTTCTCAACTTGGGAAACTTTTGAAGCTGAGAACCAGACCCTGGCTTACTACTTCCAGAACCCACTTGTTTGAGGTTAAAGAAGCCCAATTCTGACTGAAGTAAGCCAGCCTGCCCCCCACTGGTACAGGAGAATCGGCCCTGGGCACCCCATCAGGGTGCCTGTTTCGCAGGAGCTTTAGGCTGGGGGGTGGGAGCAGGTCTGCCCACCCCTCGTCTGCCACTGCCTCTGAAGAAGCCCCTCTGAGCATAGGCAGAGGAGGCCTGAGTCTGGTAGAAAGGCCTGTGAAAAGGCCTACCCCTACCCCTGGGGGCATGCCTTTGAGGAGTGGCTTGCCGCTCCTTAGCCTGGGCACTCTTGTAAGTAGTCCTATATTCATCCATCTTCTTCATGTAATTCTCTGTCTGCTCTCCAAACAGAGAATTTCCCACCACAGGAAAATCCATAGCCTTAGTCTGGGTATCCTGTGACAAACTAGTACACCTGAGCCAGGCCAACCTACGAAAAGCTACAGATGTGGCCATGACCCTAGAGGAAACATCATTAACATCCACAGCAGCATGAAACTGAACCTTAGAGGCTTCAATGCCATCAGCAGCCACCTGTTCTAGTTCACTAGCCAGCAGGCCCATGGCCTGCTTGCTAATGCATAACAGTATCCCATCTAGATTTCTGATACCTAGCTACATAAGCCATATAATTTGCTTGCCTGAGTCCCAGAGAGGCTGCCATATACTGTTTTTTTGCCATGGCATCAATCTTCCTGGAATCCTTGTCAGGAGGATGTGAAGCCAAGGGAATATTAGCTTTATCACAGGCAGCAGCCTGAACTACCCCAACATGACTGCATTGCTGAGAAAGGAATTCTGTATCAGGGCCTGACAATGTATACCTTTGGTCCATCTTTTTATCTACAGGAGGCACAGAATTAGGAGCTTTTAAAATTTTAATTGTTTGTTTCCTAAAAGACTTATGTAAAGGAATAGACAATCTCCTAGACTCTGGAATATCCATCATTTCTACAAAATCAGGCTCCTCTTGCTCATCCACAGCCTCTTCTAAAGGAAGCTGGAGGGTTTCAGCAACTTTTTTATAAAACATAAAATGAGATGGGGACTCAGACAGCATAGGGGGAGATTCTAAAGGTCTGTCTGGGGAGATGTCCGGTTCAATGGGCACACCCAGACCTTCCCAGCCACATTGATACTGTTCATAATCCTTCTCCCCCTACTCTGGTTCATAAAATTCCTCAATATCATAATCCTGAACCACTGGGACCGGACGAACCGACCTTTTACCAGATAGTGGTGGTTTGGACGGACCCTGAGACAGTGACTGGACAATTTGTATGGCATTTGCTATCTCTGCAGCAGTTGGAGAAGGAACTTTGGACTCCAGACCTGCTGATTTTCTTGTTTTCTTTACTGGAATTGGTTCCTCAGAACCAGCTTTTCTTTTGCCCGAGGAAGTCTGGCCCTGGTCAGAGGGCACTCCTCTGGTTTGGTTGGCACCGAACCGGCTGGCCATCCGGTCAGCGGACTTTTTGGTCTCTCGCCCTGAGCCTGCCCAATCTTTTTCCAGGGTGGCTGCAGGGAAATTTTACATACTTGGCAGTCTGACTGGAGGTGGTCAAACCTCAGACATAAAACATGTAGTGTGGGTCAGCCTTGGCAAAGACTTCCCACAAACATCACAGTGTTGAAACCCAGTGGGCCCGGTTTTTTTTTGGGTTTCTCAGACATAATGCCAGCCTAACCAAAACTTGCCCTTTAACGGCAGTGCCAGGCAAAACACCCTTATCGGTTCCTAACCGTGTCATGGTATTGGAAAAAACCGTAATAAATCCGGTTTTTTTTAGAACCGATAAGAACCGGGAACCGCACTCTAAAATAGTAACTTTTAGTTTTAAATGAGTTTTAAACCCACTGATCGGTTCAAAACTGAACCGATAACTTACAAGTTCCACACAGACAAAACCTTCATTTACTTACGGTTACCACAGATAGAGCTTGAACCGAACGGTTTTGCGGTTAAAATAAAACTATTCTTGGTTAAATCCAACCGAGAAAACACTTTTTAAACCGAGAAATGAACCAAGCAGAAGGAGAAATCTCCGGAGCGACTGTTCACTGAGGCGGAGTAAAGAATCTGACAGTTCAAGTTTGAAATGACACACAGAGCTGCTCTCGTGCCAAAATTCTATTTTGGAATGGTTTTAACCATTTCACTCCGGGGCAGTTCTAGAGCTGGATCAAACTGCTAATGTCTATAATATAGCAAGACTTCATGTTGTTTGAAGAAGAGATTTTGCCCTGGATCCCCTTCTCCATCGTCGCCAAATTCTGCTATAGAAGGAAAGCCTGCAGGGTCTTCAAAGCGGCATCTCTGTGTGGCCTGGTTGAACTCCTGGCAGTGCTGGCAGGCCTCAGTGTCATGGTCAGGGCCTAGACAGAGCAGGCACAAGGAGTGGCCGTCCTTAGACGGGATCTGCTTGCCGCAGGCATACTTCGTTCGCCAGTCAGAAGACATTACTGGAGAAGAAGACATGCAGAAAATCAAAGAAAATAAGAAAAAAAATACTATGAAAAATAAAGCGCGGTCAATAACGCAAACAAAATGGTGGTCAACTAGAAGCAGGAGTCCATGGAAGTCTGATATGCACTGTCGACGGCGGGAAAAGAACTGAGGATGGGATGGGGAACCGCCCCTTTTATACCATAGGTTGGATGTCAGCGTGCTAATGTCGGGGGGTGGTCCCCCGCTGAATACTGCTAGCTAGAAGTTTTCCATGTGGTCCTGGCACCTGGCAGCTTCAGTCCTTAAAGTTATTGCCTGCTGCAAGAGGCCCCTCAAAGCAAGATCAACTTCTATAATTTTTCTGATGGTCCACAAGGTCTCTCCATTTGATAGAACCTTGAAATAATGAAACTATTCCCAAAACAATGCAGTACAAGAGCCCAAAACTAACAAATGGCTCTTGCACTTAAGAAACTGTGCCAAAGGTCAAACTGTAGCTCCTGTAACAGGAATGGATTAAGGTGAAAGGGCACAGGCATAACATGGAAAGGGAAAATGCTCCGATCTCTGTAAATTGGAAAGCAAAAAATAGTAAACCACTAATGATAGGAAAACACAAATGTGGTTTACTGGCCAAATAGCAAAAAACAGTAGCAGCAGCTGCCAAGTAGAATATTCTCCAGCTCCTGGAAATCAAACAAGAACTGGAGAAACCGAGATTTATGGAAAAAACTAAACACAGAGTTATCAAGAAAACTGACCTAAATACACTTTTGATATGAACTACAAAATAAAAACATGACTGGAGAACTAGTTATTACCGAAGTTCACTATGGGGAGACTGCTCTCTTCAGGAGGAATTATGGATCTGAGCAATGGGAAGAGTGGAGCGCAGATGCAGAGTTTGAACCCACATTCCAAATTCTAAAATCTGCATAAATTCTATCTCCAGGGCATCACTCGTGGCCAAGATGACTGCATGAACTGTCAACATGAAATGAGGGATTCTTGGGGGAGGTGAAAAAGCAAATGTGGCAAAATATATTAGGCACTATATCATCTGCAGTAGAACAGTTGAAGTAAATTTATTGCAATGAACAGGAGTTGAGTCACAGGGACCTAGGAATGACAGAGGAGGAGCAGGCTGTGGAAGAACTCAAGCAACATTATACCAGTTATCTTGAGGAGCTAGTGCATGAGTAACAGAAGCACGGCAGAAAGGACCAAAAAATGGTGGGGAATGGAAAAGTAATCGTTCATGATATCAGAATATGCTCTGAAGAAAAAAAAAAAAAACAACAGTTTTCAAGTTTATTTTATCACACACACAAAGAGGAAACATATAAGACAAGAGTCTTAATTCTTACCTTGACTGGCGTGAATGGCACCATACAATGTTTCTGTATTCTTTCTAGTAGCCACACTTTGTCATACTTCTTTCCATGCGGGATCTAGCAAGCAAAAACAAATCATTTTTATTTACAAACCTTTATAGCCCTGTGTTCAAAGAGCAGTAAGAAATCCTAGCAACCTATGAGTTTTATAGCTAGGTACTACACCTAAGTTTGTTTGTTTAATTTTGTTGACCCGGTAAGCCCAATGGGCCTAGAAGTCTCTTTTTCAGGAGCGACGGGGGGCAGATGGTAAGCAACTGGCAACTGAAATTGAACCAGATTAAGCTGTTGGTGGTATTTTTAGTGAATTAGGGAAATCTGGCCAGGACACCGTGGAAATTCCCCTACTTCCTGCGAGCAGGGGGGACCCATTTTCTGGTGGGACCAAGATGGCTGCCGCTGTCTTTGCGATGGAGGAGGAAGGAGGTCTGGTTGGGGCTGAGGTAGCCCAGAGTATGTCAATAGTTACTGTACCTGCTTTTGAAGAACCAGTGGTGTCTGTGGCTGGGGTGCACCCGCGGGGTGGCCAGCAAAACGCAGATTCAAGTGGGCCTTTGCATTTTTCGGCAATGTCCTGTTTGAGTCTTGTGCAGAAACAACGTTGCCTCGAGGAGGAACTTTTGCGCGTTAGTGACTTGTTGCAGAGGGAATGCCGGACCGCGATTTCAGAGGAGGACCGGAAACGATCGGCTACTTCGTCGAGTGCTGCTGAGTCTGAGGGGTCAAGCAAGCTTCTTCCACCGTGGAAAGACCTATCGGGGAATTGGACAAGCCTTCCAGGGATTGGGGAACTTTGGTGAGGAGTCCTGTCGCCAGAGCGAGCGCTATGAGGGGCTGATGGATTCCAATTTCTGGAGGCACATGGAGACCGGAGCAAGCTGTTCCTGATCATGCAGTGGATGAACAGATAAGTCCTTGTGATATATCTGACTCTACAGGGGCTGTCTTGAGTACTGAGGTTATTGTTTCCCCTACCCCGCTGTCTACAGATATTGCTGCTGATTTAACTATGGGATCTCGGGAAGGGGGGCGGCTGGAGATGTGAATGCTTCCCCTAGCCTTCCTGAGTCAGTTGTACATCCTATCTGCAAACCTTCTTATGCTAGCCATTTCAGACAGCCGCTGGAATTGGCAAAGCGACGAAATGCTGTTAGATTATGTTATGTGGGTCCTAGGGATACTCCCCCAGATAGGTTTTTTGTTGGGAAGACATTATTGAAACGCAGCATGGGTTTTTTCCCTCAGAGGTATATGCATTAATACATGTTCCGGGGGAATTCACCTTTGACGTCAGCTTTTGCACCCCTGCCTTGATGGAGTTGTTTTGGAGTCGATATCTGAATTTGAAGACTAACCCACTATGGTCTGACTTTATTGTATTACCTTTGTCTCAGCAGGCCTATAGGATCATCACAATCATGTTTCGGAATGAAGGGGTGAATATTGTTGATATTGTTTAATGGCTGTCTAAATCTTGTGATATTCAGGAGAATCCAGTCCCTATTCTGGAGGAAGAGGGGTTTTGGAATGGGGGTTGGAAATTTAGGGTAAAACTTCATTCCACAGATTCTGGCTTAATTCATCTGCCTAATTGCTTCTTTCTGGGGAGAGATAAGGGGTTTCTTTTTTATCCTGGGCAGCCTAGGGTTTGCTTTAAGTGTGGGTCTCGAACCCACATTAGTACCTCCTGCACCGTCCTTAAATGTTCTTACTGTGGGGAGATGGGTCATCCAAGTGCCCATTGTTTTCAAACCTCAAAATGCAATCTTTTGGCTGAGGTGGGTCACACATTTGAAACCTGTCCCTTAGCTGCCAAAAATACTGCTGATGCTGATTATGGGGTACAAGATCATTACATCCGGGAGGCAGTTGGACCCGGTATTCCTACTAAAGGAGGGAGGGGCCCTGATATTGACAGGGTTGTTCCCCCCTTGGCTGACTCTGGTTTGTTAGAATCAGCTGATTCCCAGTTGACTACCATGGTTCCGCCTGATGTGGGAGCTGTAGTTGGCTTTTAGGGTGGATCAGGGGGAAGGTGGGAGCATCGTCCCTGTGTTGCCAGATTTAGAGACTCCGGATGCTGGGTTTGTGGTGGTTAGCGAGAAAAAGGGGAACTCTGCCAAAGGGAGGGGGAAACTAGGGAAGAAACTAGCTGCACCTGCTCCTGTTGTTTCTATGGCTGACCCGAATATGTTTTCTGTTTTGGAAGAGTGTCCAGTGGATGATCCTAGCGGGTCTGGGCCTCCTCTACCTGGGTTAGAATCTACTGAACCTGTGGTTGACCAGGTGGGCCCTAGACCACCTGATGATAAGATTGGTAGGATCACAAGAGCATCTAGTAAGGTGAAGTGAATGTTCCCTTGCTGGGCTCCTTGTTCCCTTCCACCTTCGGGTGGCATCCTTAAATGTGAACAGTATTAAGACTCCAGAAAAACGACGCAGAACTTCACATTTTCTGTCTGAAAATCTAGATTGCGTTTTTCTGCAGGATGTTTGCTTGCATTCCCTTGAAGAGGTGGAGGCTGCCTCTGCAGGTTGGATTTGGGGGGACTGTTTTTGGTCTTTGGGTGCTGACTTATGTAGTGGGGTTGGAATATGTTTTTTTCATTATCATGTCACTGTGCTACATCAGATAGAAGTTCTGGCTGGCAGGGCCTTGGTTCTCGATGTTAAATGGGGTTCCTTATACCGGAGGTTAATTTCTGTGTATGCTCCACAATCTAAGTTTGACCGGGTTGCTTTGTTTAATTCACTTTATCCCTTTTTATGCTCTCCTTATTACATTATTTTTGGGGATTTAACTGTTCCTTCCTTTACAAGTGGCTTCAGGGATAATGAAAAAGGTGTATTGTGATGAGACTAGTTTGTTGAAACTCATCTCAGACGCTGGTTTGGTAGATGCTTTTGGACCCTCTACTGGAGGGTCTGGGGACACTTATTTCTGTGGACCAAGGGCTTTCAAGATTGATTTCTTTTTTCTCACTTGTGGTTACTGTTCAATCTAGATCTTTGCAGGATGTTGTTTCCTCTGATCACAGATTACTGAGACTGACCTTGGCTGATGTTCCTGCAGCTCGGAGAGGCGGTATCTGGAAATTGAATTTGAATTGTTGCATATCCCTTGTGTAATGGGTGGTTAAGCTCTCTTTGCTGGCCAGGAAGTCGGTTTCTTTTGTATGATGATTTAAATGTTTGGTGGGAGGACACTAAATGGGAAGTTCAGGTTTATTTTAAGGCTGTGGGTCGTTTAAATGGACAATTATCACATACTGAGTTCACGTATCTTAGGGAGCGGCTTCATTTTTATCCACTAATAGATGGATTCTTGGCCTCAACTGTCAGCAACAGATTGCAAGTTTGAAACTGGAATTGGCTAAGGCTCAGTCTCAGGTTTTACGTGATATGGAAATGAAACACAAATTTAGACTTTGTGGCAGGAAAAGATACTTTGCCTTTTGAGTACTTGACATCACTCAGACATTTAAGAAGTATGGCGTATCTGAACACCCCAGGGGTGGCGAGTTTCTACCAATGATGATATTTTGGAGAAATTCACGCCTATGTTTCTCGTCCTTCAGAGCAGGATGCTTTCCAAAGCCGCTATCTGTGATTGGTCTGCTGGTAGATTGGTTCCGGCTTGTCCTTAGCTGACCGGCTTGAATTGGTGCAACCTATCACAGTGGAGGAACTGAGGTCAGCAATTTGGTCTTTACGATTGGGAGTTACACCTGGGTATGATGGGTTGCCTCATGAGGTTTATAAACTCTTATGGAGGTTTTGGGAGTTGATTTCTGTTGGTCCTGAATACTGGGCTACAGTCTGGGGTACTCTCATAGCATGATGCAAGGTGTGCTACTCCTTCTGTATAAAGAAAAGGGTGATCGTGGGGATTTGGGTAATTGAGACCTTTGTCATTACTGAACTTAGATTATAAGATTCTGATGAAGATTTTATGTCTGAGGTTAAGGAAGGTTATGGGTACCCTTTTGCATCCGACGCAGTTTAGTGGGGCTCCTCTCAGAAGGGTTCAGGATGCACTGATCTTACTTAGAGAATTGGTCTCTAAAAGGTAAGGCTGGAGAATTATTTGGACATTTGGTTTGCCTGGATCAGTCCAAAGCTTTTGATCAGGTAGAATATATTTATCTCTGGAGAATGTCTGTCAAGTGCGGATTCCCTACCCAATTCATAGGATGGCTACAAAGCGTGCTATAGGGGCATTACTTTGATCCCTGTGTGAATGGCTGGGTGGGTAGGGAAATTGAGGTCCACAGGGGTTCGGCAGGGTGTCCATTGAGTCCCTTGCTTTATGTGCTTTCTTTAGATCCCCTCTTACATGCCTTACACAGTACCGATGACATTGTTGGATTATCGATTGGCTGTAGTGATCCTGAGATAGTTACTTTAGCGTATGCTGATGATCTGATTTTAGTTTTAGCGGATAAGGCTTCTGCTATGGCGGCAAGGGAGTTGTTGAGTGTCTTTTCTGATGTGACTGGGTCCTCAATTAATGGGCTCAAAAGTGGGATTCTACCCTTGGGGTATGATGCGGCTGATGTGTCCTTGGTTTGGGGTTTGCCTATTGTATCTGGCTATAGGAAAATTCTGGGTATTTACTTTGGAGGTCTAGATAACCACAGGTATAATTGGGATCAACAATTGTTAGCAGCTCGAGTAGGGTTCAGCTATGGAATAAGGGCTGTATGTCCAAAGCTAAGCGTATTTATTTAAGTCTTTTTGTTGCCATACTTTTATTTATTGTCATGGGTTTTCCCCTCCCATCTCTTTGAGGCTTCTCTTTATGGAGTTTTTTTCTGTGTTTATGGGGTAGTAGGCTAAATCCCTAAAAAGGGGTATTACGTATTTACCTCTTAGTGAAGGAGGGTTAGGGATGGTTAATCCTGTAGTGTTTTTTCAGAGTATTTTTCTTTTTTACAACTTAGTGCCCTTCCTTAAAGGGCAGACTATGATTTGGTCTCCATGGGTGGCAGATGGTGTTGACTTTATCTTGTCACAGTGGGGAATGGATTCCTTTCTTGCTCGTCAGGTTAGGGTGGGTGCCTTGTCCAGTCATTTTTGCGTGATGTTTCAGAAATTGAAGACGTGCGTGTTGTTCGCTGCTTGCTTCTTTCTCAGACACGTCAACAATTTTATTTTTCCATATTACATGATTTCTTTTTCTCTGACCCCTGGTTTCATGTTAGGCCTCCTGCTGAACAACGCTAAATTACAGTTCTTAGTGAGTAAGAGGTGCCTAGCAATATGTGGGATTTTTTATGGCTCTGTTTACATAGGAAATTAGGAGTGAAAGGAAACAGGAAACATAAAGAATTGACTGAACGATATTGCCCTAGGGAGGAGACCTGTTTGGGAGTTGTTGAAACGATGGAGCATTTTTTTGTAGAGTGTCCTTTTACTGTTTCATTTTGGTCTTCTTTTCACGATACATGGCCTTTGAATCCCTTTCGGGTTCTCTCACCTGGCGTGTGGGTGGACGGGGTTCTACCGAGCTCCTGGATTGTGTATGATGCAATTACATTACGTCTTGTGATGGGCCATATCAGTTTTCAGTTATGGCAAGCTAGATGCTCTCTTACTCTTCTCGACAGAAGTTACTTTCTGAATCTCAGATTAGTTCACAACATATGCACAGCTGTGTTTACTTGGAGAGGGCAGGAGCAGGGAAAGGTGCATCCTGAATTGTTCAAATTATGGTGGAGGAAGATGACCTGGTTAGATACAGGGTGAGGACCTTGTGTCTGCCCAAGCCCTGTATTGGGTTATGATGGTTTCCCTTGTGCTGTGAGGAAGCCCTTCTCTGCAGAACCTGGTATGCCTTCACTGTTTTTCTGTATAAATATATGTCCTATGATATCTCTACATACAGAGTCTTGGATTTTTAATTTTTGCTTCAATATAGCTTGATTGCTTCTTTGCCTTTTATTATGATTTGTACTTTGCTTTTTTGTGTGATAATGCCACTTTGTCTTGTTGAAATGTGGTGTTGTGAATAAAAAATTCCCCAACTCTTTTAGTGGGGGGTTATGTTTATTCCTGTTTCCTTTCCATTTCTAGGATGATGTATGATTGTTATACTTGAGTTTGTTCCTTTATGATTTGTTTATTATTTTGTGTGACTTATCACGGTTTGTATTCCTTTTTGATTTGTTGTTGTGAAAATAAAAAATTCCCCTACTCTTTTAGTGGGGGGTTCGGTGATGTTTGAGGTGATTGTATTGATGTAATACTTTATTTTGATTTTTTTGTTGATTCTTTTCTTTTGTGTTTTGTGATGTATGCTGTAATACCTTTTTGTTTTATGTGCATCAATAAAAAATTCCCCTACTCAGCTGTAGGGGATCTGCTGTCCTTCAGCAAGACGGCCACTCGGTGTCAGATGCCGGAGGATGAAATTGTCTGTGAAGTGAGAGCGTCCGAGGATACAGTACCCAACAAAAAGGAAGCAAATCCAATTGCAAATAACTCAAGTGAAAACGAGCTTGCACAAAATCTGCAGAGCACAGCTGCCTTCCCTGTCATCAACTCGAACAGGCCTGTCAGTGTGGCAGATGACGCATCAACTTCAAATGCCTCGATGGGGCTCGGTGAGTCACTTCAAGTTCTTTCTACGATTGTAACCCCCTTTAAAACCTGATAATGTCACCTTACAGGCTGGAAACGTGTTCGTTAAAGCTAATGAGCACCAAAAGCCTGACATTTTTCAGGAAAGAGGAAATATTTCTACTGATTCATCATGCGCTACTGTCCTACAAAGAAAAAGTGCAGCGTCTCAATCAGCTGTTGCAGAAACTTTCATCTCGAGCCAAGCACACCACTGAGCAAGACTACCTGTTTTGTATTTAAAACGCCGGCTGTAGATTTGGTTGCTTCCCCTTCTAAAATCATTTACCAAACGAAATCTACCACCCAGGCTGGTACTACTGAATTGTCTTTTACTGGATTGGACTCAAATCAACCTAAGGTGACTACAGATAAAACCATAAATGAAAGAATTCCCATTTATTTATTATTTATTTGCTTTTGTTAACTGGGTAAGCACACTAGACACCAGGTGCCTATTTTCAGATGCGACCCGGGAGAGTTACAGGTGAGAACATCATACATAAACAGTAGAGGATACAAAATACATAGTAGGGATAGGCATGTCGAGGCAAGCATTCCCCGGGAGAGATTGCAGGTGAGAACATCATACATAAGCAGTAGAGTGTACAAAATAAGAAGGGATAGGCAGTTCAGGGCAGGCATGGTACAGAGAGGTTAGGTAGGAACTTTGTACATGGGCAGTTGAGGATTCAAAATACATAGGAGAGACAGGAGTATGAAGCTGGTCCAAATGTTACATTCAGCGAGCAATGTGGGATTATGGAGGAATGCACATGGGGTGTAAACAGGGTAGGGCAATTCTAGGGCAGTGCATGGTTGGGAGGGTTCACTGTGACGGTTGAGGAGGAAGGTAGACAAACCCCAACTAGTGCGGTGATTCGCTTTTGGACGGAGGAGCGAGCCAAGCAGAACAGAAGGAGGTAGTAAGTGCCAACGGAGGGAGGGGGGGGCCCATTACAGGGTCAGGGCAGGAGTTTCTGGGTGGGAGGGGAAGAAGTGCAGGTGGGGCCGAGGCTAAGGTCCGCTCCAAACAGACTGGGGGGGCAGTGGGGAGGGCTACGGGGGCGGGGACGGGGAAGGGGGTTTCAGGAAGCGCCAGAGGGAAGCTTTGAAGCTGGGATGAGAAGAGGAGGTCCTAACTTGCTCAGGAGCGAGTTCCAAAGTTTGGGACCATAGATGTGGAAGGACCGATCTCCTGCAGTGGTCGTGGTCCTTGGAACCACGCGTTCCTAGGATGTCTAGATCTTGGGTGGTAGGAAGGGTGGACCGAGTTTGAGGGAAGGGAGGCTGAGGCAGAGGTGTTGGAACAAAGGGCGTTGTCCACGAAATACCTAGAACGAAGGAACGGTGCGTCTCTGGAGGGAGCCAATCCAGGCGGTTGTAAAGGTCACAGTGGGAGTGAGGGAGGGGCGGAGATGCAGCAGCAGACATTATTGTGGCTTGTGTACCATTTGAAAGGCTGGATTTGGGGACTGGGGCAAAAGTTACAAGACCATAGCAAAGTGAGGGAGGAGGACTCCCCTGCGAGGGCCAGGCGGGCAGCGGGAAGACAGTTATTCGCCGACAGGCAAGGCCAAGTTTGCAGTTAGTGGCCCTGCAGACATTGGGCGGATGTGGGCGGTGAGGTCCAGCTGTGGGTCTAGGGTGACGCCCAGGTATTTGGTGGAGAAGACCGACTCGAGGGTCGAGCCATCGGCCCCATTGATCAACAGAGGGGCCGGGCAGGATCTGATTTTGTTGAGGGACCCAAACAGCATGGCTTGGGGTTTTTTTGAGGTTGAGGTGAGCCTGTGGTCGCCCAGCCAGGTTTGGATGCGTGCAAAGTCAGCGTTCAGTTGGGAGTTAATTATGGAGATGTCCGAGAGCTGGTCAGAGGACGCAGGTCAGTCTGCTGCACAGAGTGGTGTGGGAATGGGTAGTGACAGATGGGAGGGAGTTGATGAACAAAGAGAATAGAGTTGGGCCAAGGACGGACCCTTGGGAACTCCACAGGGGACTGGAGAGAGTTTGGAGAAGGTCCGGTTAAAAGTTGGTGTATTGCTGACGGTTGGAGAGGTAGTTTAGGAACCAGGCATGGGAGGAGGAGGAGAACCCAAGGGATTGGAGCGTGGAGCCAAGGAGAGATGATCAACCCTGTCAAAGGCTTTAGAGGGTCCACAAAATAGCTCCAGTGAGATTTCCTTGGTCGCACGTGCCCTGATTGTGAGGTGACAACAGCGAGGGCGGTGGACGTGCTGTGCCCTTTCCTGAAGCCGTCTGGGCAGGGGAGAGGATGTTGTAGTCCTGGATGTGTTGGGAGAGCTGGGAGGCAACGGCTTTCTGACAGTTTACTCATGGCGGACAGTATGGCGATGGTGCGGTAATTGCAGGATCTTTAGGGTTCCCTTGCTTTAGGACAGGGACCACCTTAGCCACTTTCCAGAGGTCTGGGATAATCCCAGTGCGGATGGAGGTGTTGAAGAGGGGTGACTGGCCTAGCGAGGAGGTGTGTCCCAGTCTGAGCAGTTTTGGCTCAAGGCAGTCGTGCCGGCCTGGCTGTGGGGGAGAGGCCTGAGAGCAGCTTCTGGGTCTCAAGTGTGACACTTGTCTCAGATGGAACGGAGCCGGGGTGGAGGACGGGAGAGGGGGCCAAGAAGGCAGGTGCTGGGGTTGGGGAGGGAGAGGAGTAGCTCAGAGAACAGAGAGTTAAAGGAGTTTGCAATGGTAAGGGATTGTTGCAGCTGACACCTCATCAAGCAGGTCAGTGACCTGAGGTTTAGCTGACCCCCAATGGCATTTTAATATTCTGCCAGAAACTCCTTGGTTGGTGCCGAGGAGAGAGGGCAGCTTTGCAGAACTCGCTTTAGCTGCACGGATGGCATCTTGCAAGAGTTTCTGAGGTGCCTGTAGGCCATGAGATCCCTTTTGTTCTGGGGTACCTTATAGGATGCCCAGCATTTGTCCCTGGCCTTCATTAGGGAGAGTAGGCTGCCATTTAACCATTTGGTGACGGTGCCCCTCACCCTTCTCCTAGTGAGGGGGGCATATTTGTTCTGAAGGGGGATAAGCTTAGCTAGGAATAGATCCAAGGCTTGTGAGGGGTCAATAGAGGCCATGACCTCGGACCGGTCTACAGCTAGGAGGTCGGACAGGAAGTCATGGGGATTAAGTTTGGAATAGTCCCTCAGCTCGATCACTTTGCTAGGTATTTTGGGCTGGGAGATGCCCCAGACACAGTAGATAGGAGAGTGGTCGGAGATGACGTCAGGGAGAGTGCCAGAGGATAAGATGTTGGCAGGCCTGTTGGAGAGGAACCAGTCGATGAGGGAGCCCGAGTTCCCCTGTGCAGTGAGCCTGGTGGGGCGTAATGATTGGTTTAGTGAAGGCACGAGAGCAGTGTCTCATTACAGGTGGCGATTGGTTCCCAACCAGTTGAGGGTTGAAGTCACCAAATCACAGGGTTTCGCTGGGACCCACTTTTTGGCAATGGAGTCTAGCAGGGAGAGAGGCCAGGGTAGTGCAGACTTGGGAGGGATGTAGGTGCATACCAGGTGAATCTTCTTAGAGTTCCCCTGCAGTAGGAGGGCGTGCAGGAACTCACAGGCAGGTAGGTAGGTCGGTAGGCGAGTGGTCAAGGGGGGACAGGTTTAGGTGAGCCTTATAGTAGAGATCACCCTCCAGCTCTTCTTCTTGCCTGGTCGGTCGCAACCGAGGTGGTTATAACCGGAGGGTGCACTGAGCATCAGGGATGTGGGGTTTGAGCCAGGTTTCGGAGGCCCAGGATATCTGGCTGGTGAAGGGCGACCCAAGCTGTGAGCTCAGCCAGGTTACGTGAAGGCTCGTACATTCATGTGGGCGATTTTGAGCCCTTTGGAGAAGAGCCAGGGGTGGGTTGGGAATCGGAGGGTGGGTAGCAGATGGGGTGGAGGGGCCATGTCCTGAGGTGAGCCCTGGAGGTGGCAGGTGGACTGAAGGACAGGAGGGTGGGGCCCTTTAAGGGGAGAAGTGAGGGGAGAGATGGGGGGTAAGGGGTTGTGGTCCTGAAAGGGATTTGAACAGTAAGGAAAAGTGAGAAAGGGAGGTAGGGCTAGAGTTAAGTGAGTTGCTAGTGTTCTAGGCTGATAGGGCGGCCACTAGTGGTGGAAGAAAATAACCTGCAAATGGAAAACAGGGCTCCCACAAGTTAATGCATCTAGCCTGCCTTTCGGGCCCTGGTCACCAGAAATGGCTCCAGCAGGTGCAGGATGGAAACAAGTACCCTCAGACATTTGGATTCCTAACCCTGCTTGGGATAATGACAAACATTTTTTTTTTTTTACTTTGTATTTATTATATTTTCATTTGCAAAACCATAGGACAGTTTTTACAGTATATAAGTTAAGACAGCACATAATTACATCAGTCAGGTACGTAGCAATACATTATTCAAAAGTCTCAGGACAACTTACATAATTTACAAAAGCAGTTCATATAATGAGCGCTAAGACATTTACAGAAACCATCGTCAGGGTCAATATATTTCTAAGGTACAAAAGTAGGTTCTAAGGATGAAATATATATAATCCATTTCCTCTATTTAAGCTCAAAGGCAGACCATTTATCTGTGCTTTTGGCTATTAATCTCTGTAATATATAAATTTCTCCCATTATTCCCCGCCAGCTCTGAATGTTCAGGGGCATCTTCTTTCCCCAGTTTCTAGTAATTGCTTTTTTAGCTGCCAGTATACAAGTGATTAACAATGATCCTCTGGGTATTGGGAGATCCTCTGACGGAACTGAGAGTAATACTAGCTCAGGAGTCAATACAGCTTCCACATCTGGTCGGGCTAATTGGTCAGACAGGCCTCACAGATAGCAGAGGCATTTGTCTAATACCACTCTAACTGATATGGCCCAAATGAAGAAACCTCTATTCAAGATAAGCAGGGCTACTTGGGCTCCATCCCCCTCCCCTCACTTTCGCCGGACTCTGTAAGGATGCTGACTAGGCCCATTACACAACAGGAGATACTCTCCACAATCAAGAAGCTTATGTCAGCAAAATGCCCAGGCCTGGATGGGTACAGAGCTAAATTCTACAAAACTTTTGCCCTAGAAATAGCTCCTCTGCTCCTCAAAGTCTTCTCAATTATTTGGTCTGACAGAAGGTCTGCCCCACCCTCCTGGCAGTATGCCACCATAACCATCTTACATAAGGAGGGAAAGGATCCAACAAGGTGCAAATCGTACCGCTCTATATCCCTGCTCAACCATGACTACAAGATATTTACCTCGATCATTGCCTCCCGGTTAAATCCTATCCTTCTGGGCCTGATCCATACACACCAATCCAGCTTTGTTGTGGGCCGGCAGGCCCTGGATGGAGTACGCACTGCCTTGAACATGATAGACAAAATTCAACGTTCCCGTACCCCAGCATGCCTGATGAGTTTAGATGCCGAAAAGGCCTTTGATAAGGTCTCATGGGACTTCTTGTTCATCGTATTGGAGCACAGGGGATTCCCTAAAACATTCATAGACACCATGAGGTCCCTATATACAGGGCCCTCAGGCATACGTCAGGGTGAACGGCGGGCTCTCAAATAGATTCAAGCTGGGCAGAGGCACTCGACACGGGTGCCCCCTTCCCCCTCTTCTGTTTGCCCTCTATATCGAGCCCCTGGCTGAGGCTGTGAGGAGGGCGAAGGAGGTGATGGGGATTGAGGTGGGTGGCGTTCAGAAAAACATTTTGCTGTACGCAGATGATGTTTTGTTGTGCCTCACCCAACCACACCGGTCCATAGGGCAGATATGGCCCATACTAGAAGAGCTTGGGAAGCATTCGGGATCTTCCCTAAATAAAACTAAAACAGAAGTCCTAAGCTTCTTCTTTAGCCCCTCTGAGGAAACCCACCTACTTATACCCCTGAACTGGTCTGCTGATAGAATGAGATACCTGGGGGTAGATATCACTAAACATTTTTCCAAACTATTTAAAACAAACTACTCTCCCCTGACAGATTCCTTAAAAAAAAAAAGACATGGAAAGATGGTCCCTGACTAATATGCCCATGTACTCTAGAATCCATTCCATAACAATGAATGTACTACCTAAATTCTTGTACCTATTTCAATGTTTACCACTACACAGACATAAATCAAATTTCCAGAAATGGCATAAAACGATCTCTAAATTTATATGGAACAACAAAAGACCCTGCATAAATCTAAAAATCTTGCAGGCCCACCGGGACAGAGGAGGCAGATCCCTCCCGGAGCTGGAGGATTATTTTCTGGTAGTCCAACTGAAAAATGTGCTACAATGGGTCAGTCCCAACTCCACCACCAGATGGAGGAAAATGGAGAGGTTACCCCTTGGAGACCGTATGCTAATACCTCTATCGTCCCATGGACACCCCTACCCCAAGCTACATACTGTAGGGGATACTATCCGCTCAGTCCATAGGCTCTGGCAAAAATACAAATTACAATCCTCAGTGTGGCCTCTAAAAAGCCTAGCTTGGGCCGAGGACTTTCATCCAAACCACCTAGACCTCACATATAGACAGTGGGGTAAAGCCGGATTAGAATATTTGGGTCAATTCATGCAAGGAGACATGATTCTGGACTTTGCCTCTCTTAAGAATATGTTTGGCCCGAGAAGCTCAGACCATTTTAGATTTCTTCAGGCTAGAACGTATATTGTATCTCTTCAAAAGAAAGAGGTGGAGCCATCCAGGGTTATTCCCCTTCTGTTGACCATCCAAAAGATAAAAACTACGACTGGCCAGAGAGGTATGATCTCCCACCTTTATAAATCTCTAACAACAGTGAAAATTGACCCACTAACCAGAATTAAGACAAGATGGCAGGAGGAAGCTAACTCTGACTCCCCAATTCCTGACTGGGGCCCTATTTTTAACATAGCCAAGACGACGACCCGGTCCCCCCTTTGGCAAGAATTTGCCTGGAAGGTCAGGGTCTGATTCTTTCTTACTCCCAAAACATTAGATAAAAGGAATCCAGAACACACAGCCCGCTGCTGGTGGGCCTGTGGGGAGGAGGCAGCAGACTATCTCCATATTTTTTGGGCCTGCCGGAAACTGCAGAGGTTTTGGGCGGAGATCACCAAAGCTATAGGGGAGATTCTTTCTTCTGGTCAACCACTTGATTGGATGGAGGCGGTTCTGGAGACTCCTCCGGTTGACATTAGGGGTCCTGACTCCATGTACCTCTGGGCAATTTTGATTACCGCAGCCCATAAGGCCATAACCAGATCTGGGCTTAATCCCACCCCTCCCAAGAAACAAGAACAGGTATCAGTAGTCCAGAGTATAGCTGAATTAGAGGAACTCACTTTTAAAATAAACCACAAGGGCCTCGCTTTATACTCAAAGATGGACTAGGTGGGAGATTTGGAAACAAGCAGAGGGTGAAATATAGTTAGGGTACTCCCCTTTTTTTTAAAAAAAGGGAAAAAAAAGTTTGTGATTTAGAAAAAGAATTCCTCCTCCTTTTAACTTAATACCCTGAAGTTTTAAAGAGGTTCAATAGATTAATTAGCACTGTGGCATAATAAGCTTGAAACCTGTTATGATGTACAGTAATATATTTTAATGGCAAACTTGGTTTGTATTAACTTTCCTGACTAATGTACTTAAGATACCTGCAAACTGTCAACAAACTTAAAATTAAAAAAACAAAAACAGCTTCCATATCTACCAGTTCTTTTAATGCCTCTAAAATATCTCTCCAGTAGCCTGCTAACTGCAGGCAGGCCCAAAAAACATGGAACTGATCCGCAGATATTTCTCCACAATCTCTCCAGCAACAGCTTGGCGTCCCAGATGAGAACTTGGCCAGCCTTGCCAGTGTACAGAAAAATCTATTTCTAGCTTCCAAACAAATTCTCGCCAATAGGGGGCTCCCAAAAGTCCCACTGAAAATTTAGTATACTTTTCCCAATCCTCCTTTGATACCCGGAGTGGAAGATCTTCATTCCAGGCATTCAGAATTCTCCGAGTAGAATTTTTTGATAATTCCCTCAAACCCCTATACAAAGTGGGGCCACAGCTGCCCTCTCCCTGTGGTCATAGCTAAGGTAAGCAATGAAGGGGGGGAATCCGGGAGCCTACTATAGGCTGGTCCCCTCTGTTCAATGCCCATTCTTAAGCTTGTACATATTACGAACATACGGGAACATATGAAATTTGCCAGCAGATAAAGGCCTAGAGGACTATCAAGTCTGCTCGAATGTGCAGCTAGCACCCCTTATTCTGCAGCTGCCCCTCCCTTCCACCCTTCCCCTTCATTAACCCTCCCCCTTGTCCTGCCCCATCCTCGTTTGAAGCAGTCCACTGTTCTACTGCATACCACCTCAGCAGATAACATTCCCACCCAGCCACCACCCTCTGTAAAAAGTGTCTCTTCATCTCCCTCCTGAACCTCTCTCGCTCCAGTCTCATATCATGGCCCCTGGTGGCCCTCCCTCCCTTACTTTGAACAGCCCTCTGTACCGTCTTGTTTATTCCTTTCATGTATTTAAAGGTTTCAATCATGTCACCCTGTCTCTCCTCTCCTCCAGTGAGTACATGTTCAACTCCTTCAACCTCCTCTCATATGATAAGTCCCCAGCCCCTTGATCATCTTTGTGCTCTGCCTGCACCCCCTCAGTAATGTGTCCCTCTTCAGATACGGACGCCAGTACTGCATGAGTACTCCAGTTGTGGTCTAACCAATGACCTATACAGTGGCAGAATCACCTCCTCCCTCCTCGAGGATATACCCTTGCAATACAACCCAGCATTTTGTTGGCCTTGCAGCTGCCTTCCTACATTGTGCGAGTTGTTCATTGACCCTGTAATGAGCACACCCAGATCCTTCTCCTCCTCGTCTGGGCTAGCTGCACCCCCCTAGCTGGTAACTCCTCCTTGGGTTCTTCATCCCAAAATGCAGCACCTTGCACTTTTTGGCATTAAAGCTCAGTTGTCAGGTGTCTGACCAGGTTTCAAGCTTTGCCAGATCATCCTGCAACCCCTGCCATCCCCCTAGGTCATCCACCACCGCGCCTACTTTGCTATCATCAGCAAACAAACTGATCTTGCTCTTGATGTCCCATGATATGTCTGCAATGAATATCCTAAACAACACTGGTCCCAACACCGAGCCCTGTGGAACACCGCTCGTCACTGCCCATGAGTTGAGGCTCCCCACCCACCACCACCTCTGTTGCCTTCCCTGCAGCCAGTTTCCTACCCATCTCACCAGCTTTGCACCGCCCTGGCCCCACTAACTTCCTTCCCAGCCTTCCACGTGGCACTGAGTCGAATGCCTTACTGAAGTCCAGATACAGGACATCCACTGCATGGCCCCTGTTCAGTTGCCTAGTTAGCCAGTCATAGAACTCAACCAGGTTGGTTTGGCAGGATCTGCCATGTATGAAGCCATGCTGTCTGCTGTCCTGTAGTCCTTTGGCCTCTAGGAGGGCCACCAGTCTCTCCTTCAGGATAGTCTCCATTAGCTTACCCACGATGGATGTGAGGCTCACTGGTCTGTAGTTTCCCGGTTCATCCTTGGGGCCACTCTTGTGGAGGGGCACCACAAAAGCCATCCTCCAGTCCTGAGGTACACACCTCGAATGTAGTGAGGCATTAAATAGGTCTGCCAAAGGTCCTGCAAGGACCTCTGCCAGTTCCTTCAGTACCCTGGGGTGGATACCATCGGGGCCTGGTGCCTTGTCCACCCTCAGTGCCTTCAAAACCTCTCGAACTCTGCTCTCATGATTTCCCCATCTGTCACAACTTCCCCTGCTTCTGCCATTTCTCCCACCTTGGTGTCACCCCCTCTTCTCTTTACTAAATGCTGAGGAGAGTACTCATTTAGAGCTCCTCCATGCTCTGCACCCTGCTTCCACCCAACCCCTCCTTCCTAATCCTTACTATGTGGTCCTTACAGTCCTTTTTGCCCTCTGATGTACTTAAGAAGTCCCTCCCTTCTTAATGCCTTGTGCCAGCCTGAGTTCCGAGATGCTTTGGCTCCCTTACTGCCCTTGTCACCTCCTTCGATTCTGTCAAGTACTCCTCCTGTCCTCCCCTCTCCGTTTTCTTGTACTTCCTAAAGGCAGCTCTTTTCCTCCTTACCTTTTCCATGACCTCCTTGCTCAACCAGATCGGTTTCTTAGCCCTAGCCTTCTTGCTCTAGGCTTTGCAGCAGGTTTTGGTTGCCTCCACTATCCCCAGCTTTATGAGCTCCCACCTCTGGTTAGTGTCCATACTAGATTGAATTCTGGCCAGGTACCCTTTTGCCACTTCACCCATCCTCCCAAAGCTGGCCCTCCTGAAGTCCAGAACTATTGTGCCAGATTCTACTCCTTCCTTGCCCATATCCAATGTGAGCCATAATGAGCGGTGGTCAGGTGGTCACTCCCTGACAGCGGTTCCTCCACTGTAAGATCTCTCACAAAGTCCCCATTTGCCAGCACAAGGTCAAGGGTATTTCCTAACCTGGTTGGTTCACTGACCATTTGCAGCAGGAAGCTGTCCTGGAAGGCATCCAGCAGTACCTGCTCCCTTCTGTTCCTGGTTGTTGGGGTGCTCCAGTCCACTCCTGGCATGTTGAAGTCCCCCACAATCACCACACTACCCTTCTTGTAGGTCTTCCTAATCTGTCCCGCTACTTCCCTGTCTAACTCCTCCGTCTGAGATGGTGGCCTGTACACCACTCCCATTCAAAGAATCCTATTCTTGGAATCCTGGATTTGCATCCAAAGTGACTCGCATTTCACCCTCCTCCCTTCCTCCCTACACACTTCAGTCCTTCCTTCACATATAGTGCCACCCCCCCCTTCCCAATCACCTTGTCCCTAAGAAATAATCTGTACCCTGGTACAGACAGGTCCCAGTCATTGTATTGGGTGGCCCATG
The DNA here is from genome assembly GCA_016271365.2 of Neoceratodus forsteri. Lineage (NCBI taxonomy): Eukaryota > Metazoa > Chordata > Ceratodontiformes > Ceratodontidae > Neoceratodus > Neoceratodus forsteri. The sequence goes on from CM028132.1 coordinate 511,510,523, forward strand.
TTTCCGTGATGACTGCAATGTCCACCTCTCCCTCTGCCATGAGAACCTGTAAATACAGGTTACTCACCTGTAACAGGAGTTCTAGAAATGGTATATGTTGTTCATCCACACTATCTGGCAGGTATCCTTGCCGCTTTAAGGCTTGCCGGAAGGTCTTCAAGCTGGCTCCTCCCACCCACCCGGGTGGTAAAACTCAGCTCCGCCCCATGGCGCCAGATCTGGCCCGCTGGAAGCTCAGGTTGTGCATCGAGCCGGGAGGTCGGGTGGTCATGTGGATGAACAACATATACCATTCCTAGAACTCCTGTTGCAGGTGAGTAAACTTGTTTCTAGGACATGGATATGTTGTTCAATCCACACTATCTAGCAGACTCCTGGCAGTTCTCCGGAGGAGGAGGCAAGGCGACAGGCCCATACTTACTTTGGGAAAGAGAGACTGAGAACCAAGGCCCAAACCAGCATCCCGGTGACTCAAGGTTGATGTGGGTAGTGGGTAATAAGATATATGCCGACTTCAGGTAGCAGCCTGCAGATATCCTGGATAAGGACATCCTGGAAGCAGCTACCGATGCAGCGGGTATGGCGGGTAGAATGAGCTCTTATCCTCTGGGAGGCTCCATGCCCGCCACCTAGCGAGGCTCTATGCAGGAGGTGACCACCTGCTTGTCGTCCGCTTGGCTGCAGGTCTGCCAGGTGCGGCTTCCAGCGTGAGGTGACAAACAGCTGCGAACCTCTCCCGAACTTCAACCGTCCGCTCCATATAATAAGTGAGCTGCTCAGGGTCAAAGTATGGAGCCTATACTCGCCTCCGAGATGTGATTGGGGTAGAACACCTGCAGAGTCAACACCTGGTTGAGGTGAAACTCCGACACCATCTTCGGAAGGAATTTCGGGTGGGGGCGCAGGACGACCTTGTCTCTGTGGAAGACCAGGTAAGGAGACTCGATGGAAAGCGCCTGGAGCTCTCCCATCCCTATGGCTGACGTGATAGCCACCAAGAAGGCGGTCTTCCACGACAGGTGTGAAATATCGTACCTGTGCATTGGTTTGAATGGCTTGGCCAATACCAGCAGTAGATCCCACGGAGGTGGAGGTTCTCACACCGGAGGGGAAATGTAGCCAAGGCCTTTGAAAAAGCGCCCGACCACTTTCTCCTGCGCCACCGACTGCTTGCCGGCCCGCGCCTGCAAGCAGAGATGCTGCCAGGTGCACCTCAAGGGTCGTCGACCGAAGCCCTTGCTAAGAAAGGGACCACAGGTAGTCCAGAATGCTTGCCAAGGGGCAGTCGGAAGGGTCCAAGCCCTTCCTCTGACACCAGATGGAGAATCTCTTCCATTTGAAGGCATAGCATTTTCTGGTCAACTTACGGGACGCCTCAACGATGTTGTGGACCTCGTCGGAAAGACCCAAGGCCTGGAACTCTAGCCGCTCAGGAACCGGGCGTCCAGGTGCAGGGATTGAAGGTCCGGATGGAATACCTTCCCTGGTTGACTGAGATCAGGTCCGGTGGCTGGAAGGCTCTGGGAGCCTGGAGCTGAGGCTGAGGAGATCTGGATACCAGAACTGGCGGGGCAGTCTGGAGCTACCAGAATCACCTGTGCCTTGTCCCTCCTCACCTTGAGAAGCACCTTGTGGATCAAGGGAAATGGGGGAAAGGCGTAGATGAGGCCCGGGATCCACGGCCTCGAGAAGGCATCCCCCTGCTGAGGGGGGCGGGCATGGAACAGACTCAGCTTCGCATTCTCCCTGGAGGCAAACAGGTCCACCTGAGGCGTGCCCCAGTGGGAGAACAGATCTTGCACTACCTCCTGGCAGGAGAGACCACTCGTGAGACGCAGCCCCTATCTGGCTTAGGGCATCGGCCAGGGTGTTGGAGGCTCCTGCCACGTGAATGGCTAGGAGATCCGCCTGTAGGCTGCGCACGAGGATCATGTCACGGAGGCTTCCTTTTTATAACAGCATGGAGGCGCGTCCCACCCTGGCAGTTCAGATAGTAAATAGTCGTGGTGTTGTCCGTCTGGACCTGAACCACTTGACCCCGTAGAAATGGAGCGAAGGCGGTGAGAGCTAGACGGACCGCTCGGAGCTCCAGCAGGTTGATGTGGCATCAGGACTCCCGAGGGGACCAGAGGCCGTGTGCTTGGTGCTCCCCCAGATGGGCACCCCAACCCATCAGAGATGCATCGGTCGATAGAGAGACCGTCGGCTCAGGGCGGACGAATGGGATGCCCTCCTGCAGATGTGCTGGAATGATCCACCATTGGAGAGCGTTCCACATCTCCTGGGTCACTGTCATGGGATGGTCCAACGGATCGCAGCGCTGTGACCATTGGCTGGCCAGTCCCCATTGAAGGGGACGCATGTACCAACGGGCCCAACGGACCACGGTGGTGCAGGCCACTATGAGGCCCAGGAGGCGCAGGAAGTCCCGGGCAGGGCGCAATTGCCCAACCAGAAATGATTGGGCAAAGGAGGAAAGAACCTCAGCCCTGTCCGCCGGGAGCCGTGCTCTGGCTCGTAGAGAGTCGAGCTCTGCCCCGATGAACAGTATCACCTGCTTTGGCACGAGTTCTGACTTGGCCTCGTTGATGAGGAGGCCAACCTGAGAGCAAACCTGGAGGCCAGATCTCTGGACCGCTCCACCTCCTGTCTGGAGGGCTGCTATCAATCATCGTCCAGGTAAGGTACACTCGGACCTCGAGCGCCCTTGAGAATGCTGTCACCATGCCATGCATTTGGGTGAGACCCTGGGAGCTAGGGAGAGGCCGAAGGGCATGGCTTGGAACTCACAAAGGGATCCCTCCGCTCTGAAGCAGAGGAATCTCTGATGGGACAGACGGATTGGGACGTGAAAGAATGCATCCTGGAGGTCCAGGGAACAGAACCACGCGCCTCATTCCAAGGATGGGATTATCTGAGCCAGAGCGACCATCCTGAAGGTTCGAGACCTTAGGAACTTGTTCAGGTCGTGCAGGTCGAGATTGGGGCGCCAGCCCCCATCCGTTTTGGGACCAGGAAGTACCTGGACACAAACCCTGGGTCTGGAGGAGGATCTGCCACCTTCCTGATCACTTCTTTTTCGAGGAGCAGGGCAATATCGGCTCGGCGGGCCGACAGCGAGGCTGCGGACACCGTGGCCCCCAGAGGCGACGGCTCGAAAGGGTGGGGCCTGCTCGAACTCCAGAGGCAGGCCTTTTCCTACCACCTCCAACACCCAGCGGTCTGTGGTGATAGCGGACCAGGTGGAAAGGAAGTCGCGGAGCCGTCCCCAGGGGAACCTGGGGGGGTGAGCAGGCTGGGGCACCCTCAACCCGTCACTGGGCAGGCTTGGAGGAAGAACCGGCCGAGGGACCTCCTGGGCCTTTACCTCCTTGCTTCCTGTTGAAGGAAGCCGCCGGCTTGGGTTTGGGACGCCAAGTGCGAGCCTGCTGGCCCTGTTGCTGGTGCTGCTGGGCCGGTTGAGATGAAGTGACCGAAGGACGAAAGGACTTCTGCTGCTGACGGCGGCCTTTGTCCCTCTGGGCAGAGGTGACAGAGTCCAAGGTGGCATTGGACTTCATCAGCTGGAGGTGTCCCTCCACTCCAGGGCTGAAGAGGTCAGTCCCCAAGAAGGGGACATCCACCAACTTATGCTGGGTATCCGCCGTGAAGGTGGATATCCTCAGCCACGTCCTGCGTCGCATGGCCACCGCAGCCACTACTGACCTGGCACAGGAATCACCTATGTCCAGAGCAGTCTGAAGCTGCTGCTTCACCACTGCCCTACCCTGGTCCCTCACCTGGCGGACCGTGGTCTGCAGGTCAGGCGGGAGATGAGGAACAACCTCATCCAGGGAGCCCAAGAGGGCGTGGGAGAAGTGTGCCATCAGCACGGCCGAGCTGGCCTGTCGGAGCCGTGGGCATGGCGTACACCTGCGCCCGGCAAGTCCAACTTTTGGACTCTTTGTCGGGGGCTTATCACATCCCGAGCGCTATCGAACGCTGAAAACACTGTCGGTGACAAACCCCTCGGCAGAGGGGTGCTCCGAGAAACCAGGCAAAGAGCCAGTAGGGACCGCATACTTCCTGGCCATCCTGGCCGAGGGCGCAGGGCAGGAAGCAGGCCACTGCCAAAGCTCCAAGGCTGGGCCGACAATGGCCTCAGCCACCGGAAAGGCCTCCGTGGGAGAATCCCCTCAGTCCAGAATCTCCATCAGGGGATACTTGGCCCATTTGGACACAGGATCGAGCTGCATCCCGGTGGACTCCGAGATGAGTCGAAGCAGACCCAAGAAGGACGATGGGCTATCATTCACTGACTGGCCCCCGGACTCAGGTCGAACTGCCTGGAGAACAGGGAGGAGTCGTCGTCGGATTCCGAAGAGTCTGCGAAGAGCTGCCTCGGCCCTGAGCCACCCTCCACCTGCCGAGGACAGTCGGGAGAGAGGGTGACCAACAACCTGTGGGGCAGGCCGTGACCCGACCGAGAATTCTTGGTCGGTGCCCCCAACTTCGGTTGTGGAGGCGGAGGTTCCACCACAATCGGTGTGGAGCAGCTGGTTTGGCCGAGCAACCGGCCCTGGAGCGGGCAACTCGACTGGAGTGAGTGGTTGCTTCAGTCGTTCAGGCGACAGCCACTTGATGGCCGGGGTCTTGACCAGGGTCGGCTTATGCCCGGACAACAGCAACTGCTGCCACATAAGGTCCTCGTAGCGCCGGCGCAATCTGCGCCGCAGCCTCTCCTCATCTGAGGAAGAGGACAAGAAAGGATGGCGTCGACACTTACCTCGGTATCGAGACCGAGACCGCCAATGTCAGCGGGAACGGCTGGACCGAGAAGAGGTCCGAGACCGAGACCTTCGGTGGGACCGAGGGTGGGTATGGGAAGGGTTGGGGGACACCCGCTCTTCCCTCAGCTCGGGCACTTTAACCGGGGACTGCGGCCCAGAAGGCACAGACAGATCCTCGGTATCCACTGGGGGAACCGGTGAAGGAGGGTTGTCGGCTTCTCCAGTCGACAGCCCAGTCTAGCAGATAGAAAAATCTCGACTTAAGTCGGCAGGAGTCTCGGCAGGCTGGCCTGACGGGGCTCATAGAACCAGCAGCTCAGTCAAGAACCTCGATCAAGTCGACGGCCGGGTTGTCCGGGAGGGACCTCTCCCGCTCCCACTAACGCCGACCGTGGAGACTTACCTTTTCGACTCCTTTTCTTGGGCCGAGAAGAATGTCCCAATGGCCCTCTCCCTTTGTGGAAAGGGACTGACAGCGCTCATGTGAGCAGAAGCGTTCTGAGGAACTCCAGAAGGCGGGATAAATGCAGCGGCGAGGGGAGGAAGATCTTGGCCTGGGCCGCCCTCCTCCTCGGGTGAACATCTGCTCGAGCTGCTCAGCTGAGCCAGCCGCCGTGGACACCGCCCAACAAGCCTCTTTAGATTTTACCGGTGGGAAACGTTTCTCGGGGCGCCCGAGCTTCAATCGGGCAGCGCGATCGTCAGGATGTTGGCCGAGAAAAGGCGGCACAACCATGAGCCTGCGGGTCGTGATCTGGAGCCTGAGACAGTGAGGCATGCGTGGAGTGCGGATCCGTCCTGGACATTTTCTGCCTGCAGGGCACCTCCGAAAGCCAGGAACAGATTTGTCCATCGCGGCCGAGGGAAGATGAAGACGAGTTTGGAAAACTTCAAAACCAATTCGGATGAACCGAAGAGTTAGGATCCAGTCTAAGCGCGGGCGCTAAGGAGGGAACCTGAGCTTCCAAGCAGTAAGGAAGATCTGGCGTCATGGGCGGCGCCGAGCGCTTTTTACCACCGGGTGGGTGGGAGAAGCCAGCGAAGACCTTCCGGCAAGACTTAAAGCGGCAAGGATACCTGCCAGATAGTGTGGATGAACAACATATCCATGTCCCTAGAACTCTGCAGTTTTCCTCCCAAGGCTCCTAGCATTAAGGGTAACCACCTTCCACCCTTTCCCGCCCTCCCATCCTGCCCTCCTTTCCTAGCATCACCAACAGTACTTGCCATTTGTCCTTTGTCACTGTTATGGGGGGTAAGATCATATGGTTTCCCTACCTGTGGTCTCTGCATATCTCTTCCCCAACTGCCACCCCCCACTCCTAGTTTAAATTCCCAGCTTCCTCTATGTACTCCTCCATCCTCTGTTTCAACACTTTCTTTCCCTCCTCACTCAAGTGTAGTCTGTCCTTGGCATAGAGACTACTGTCCTCCCAGGTTCCTCCCCCCCAACATCCCATACCCTTTAGCACATCACCAGGTTCTTAGCCATCTGTCAAATTCCTCTATTCTCAGCTTTCTTGTTGTGCTTGCCTTTGGCATGGGAATTATCTCTGAAAAAGTTACTGATCTTCCTGCCCCCTCACATAATTGTGCTAGTTCCTCAAACCTCCTCTGGACTGTATCTACTGTCTTGTCAGCCAGGTCGTTTGTCCCAAGTTGTATAATTAAATGAGGCTTGTCCCTACCCCTTCTAGCATATTTCAGAACAGATTGTCCCACCCTTTCTGCTGTCATTCCTGGCATGGCCTCCACCCAAATGCGACTATGCCTCTCCCCTTGCTACCCACCTAACTCCTCTTAGTAGGTCCCCACACTAAGATTCCACCCTCTTACTCCCTGCTTGCTTCCATTCATCTCCTCTCTCATTTCCAGCCTCTTCTTCCTCCTGCACATTATTTCCCCCTTTTCCCCTGTTGCAATTCTCCCAGCAGAACTTCCCCCTGCTCCAGTTTGGTCCAGGCATTTATCAATTACTCCTCTAATTTCATCATTTCCCTCCTCTACCTTCTTCCTCTCTAGCAGTGCACAACTATTTTCTGAAGGCCCTTCACAAATGCCCACCTCTCTCTTCATAGTAACCTGTTCTCTCCTTTCCACTCCATGACTTTTGCCACTTCTTCCGGCCTCCCTCACAAGTCCCTATCTCCTCCTTCCATTTGTCTTTTTGTCTCCTGACCTGGTTTCCCGGCAATTGTTCTTCCTGGCCTGGGCCCCTTTGTCTCTGTTTCCTTACTTCTGACCCTCTCCTCACCACTGTTGACTTACGTCGCCTCCCTCATCTCCCCTTCTTCCTCCCTCCAGTATTGGGCTAAACCCACCCCCAAGCTGCCTTGCCTGTCTTAGTTCCTCCTGCAGACCCTCAATCTCCTTTCTAGGTTTTTTCTATGTGGTTGCACTAAACATCCTCCACACTCCAGGCAATTTTAGAAAGATTGGTGCACCGCAGTTATTGCAGCCTACCACCCTACCCATTGCTGTCGTTTGCCTACGCGACCCCCACCCTTCCAGATGCAGGATACAAACACTCCCCAAGTCTCCCTCTCCCTCCTCTATCAGTGCAAAACATTTTCTTTTTTTTCTTCACCTCCTTTGTTGCTGACGTTTAGATATATTGAGCAACTGCTTTTTATATTCTATCCTTCCTATCCACACTCAAAAACAGACTTTATGTAGCCATTGCACAACCTTCTTCAAACTCCTACTCCTCCTTTCCCCAATGCAATATCAATGCGAAGTAATAATGAAAGCTCCTAGATTTGCATTTACTTCCCTTCCAGGAGCAGTCACCTCTTCACTTGCTGCTGTTCCTTTCCTGGATGTCTGCTTTGCTATGACAGGTGCATATCCTTTGCCTGTTTGAGGAAGTGATGTCAGAACCCTGGTATAAAATAATGGACCAAGGGTGGGACTGCCCAAGTCTTCCAGAAACAATCAGGTAGCTGGGCCTCTGGTCAGACCATTAGCACCCTTCCCCCTCTGCACTCAAACTCTGCAGCTAGTGAAGCCAGCAACAATGAATCTCAATTCTACTCAAAGCCCCAAAACAGGTTTGCTACCCAAAGAAACAGGACTCAATTCAAACAGCTTCACCAACAACACATCAAAATAGGCTTGGAATTAGAAGATATATGTCTCCAATTCAAAGAAACAGACCCAGTTAAATCACACAATTTTGTTTTAAAACAGAAGAAATAGGTCCCTACAAATGCAGCCTGCCACACAGTGAATCAAACAAATGAGCCCCTTATAGCTACCAAATGAGTTTCAAAATTCCAACAGCCCCAAACAATACCCTGCTAGCCCCTTAGTAGTTAAGAAAGAAAAGAAATAACCTTCTACCAAGTAGAATCCACAAGAAACAATGTAAAACAACAAGAAGCTACTGTACTGTAGATCTGATCTTGTCCCCCCTCTAGTTCCTTCTGAGAAGCCAAAGCACTGAGTTCCAAACTCTGATTTCCCTTGTGCTGCTTTCAAAATCAGACAATTCCAAACTCTGATTTCCCTTGTGCTGCTTTCAAAATCAGAGTTCCAAACTCTTTGACTTCCCATGTGCTGCTTTCAAAATCAAACAGTTCCAAACTCTGTGATTTCCCTTGTTCTGCTTTCAAAATTAGACAGTTCCAAACTCTGTGACTTCCCATGTGCTGCTTTAAAAATCAAACAGTTGGAAAGTCTTGTTGTGAAATATTGTAAGTTTCTTGGAGGTTGGTAAATGAGAGGACCCCTCTGGCGTCCACCAAGTGTAATATAAATTTAAAACCCTTTTGTCTCCACTGAGCCAAAGTACCTTCCTGTTCCAGAGTAAGAGATTGGATTCCGAAATTTAACAGATTAAGATAGGTACCTACTGGTTCTAGCTCTCTTAAATGAATGCGTTTCCTCCAAGTCTCTATAGTAGAATTTGTACTACAAATAAGTCTAGGTCTTTTATTTACCGGGGTATACATCAATTGTAGAAGGTCGCCCCCTCCCTCACCCCATTAAGGGTAAATTCCAGGTTCTTCAGGCTATGTCATACATTGGGTTGTTCCAATTAAAAACTCTGCTATCACAGTAGGCGTATGCATACATCTGAAGATCAGGCAGATTTAAGCCTCCCTTATTTTTTGGTAACATTAATGTGGACCACTTGATTCAAGGTTTTTTCCCAGCCCAGACAAATCTCGCCAGAGACTTATTCCAAGTGGGAAAGTACATTCCATCTGGCATCACTGGTATGGTCTGAAAAAGATATAGCAGCCATGAGAGGATATTCATCCTAATAAGAGCCACCTTAGAATATAATGATAAATAAGGTTGGGACCACTGATGTAGATCAGACTCTATTTTTTGTGTTAGGGGTTCGTAGTTCACCACAGTGAGGTGCATTAACTGGTTTGGTAACTGTATATCTAAACATTTTATCTTGATGCTGTTCCAGCGCAGAGGTAAACTGCTTTTCAGTGTTCTCGAGGGGGAGAAATGGAAGGGGAGAACCTTCGTTTCAGAATTTATGTTGTACCCAGAGAACTGAGCAAATTGCTCAAGTACCTCCCATATTGCTGGGATAGAGGACTCTGGATCCGATACTGACAATAAAATGTCATCCGCATATAAAGCCAACTTCCAAGATTGATTGCCCACCTGATTGCCCTTGATTTCTTCTGAATTTCTAAGCATCATAGGCAAAGGCTCACTTAGATGGCGAATAGCAAAGGGTACAAGGGACATCCCTGTCTAGTGCCTCGCTGTAACATGATATGAGGTGTGATACTGCCATTAAGTTTTATGTAAGCCCTTGGTTCCGAATATATTTGCTCCAGCCAATTCACAAATTCCTCGAGCACAAGCGACATTAGTGTTCTATAAAATCTCCAGGACACCCTATCAAGCTTTACAGGCATCTAAACTGACTGAAGTCGGAGGGTGGCTGAGTTAACCATCATATCCATCAAATGGATTGTTCTTTGTACATTTTCTTCAGTCTGACGCATGCGCAGAAATCCTGCCTGATCTGAATGTATCAGGGTAGGTAATATAGTCTCTCCAACCTATGTGCCCATATTGCCATATATAGCTTATAATCATTATTTAAAACCGAGATGGGTCTGTATGACTCTAAATTTAATGGATCCTTACCTGGTTTCAGGATAGCTGAGATGGCCGCATATGACCATGGGGGGGTGGGGGGCACCTCCATCCTACACCTCCAAAAAAGTATTTTACATCGTCTGGATCAATTTTGAAAGAAATGTCTTATACCATTCGGCTCCGAAGCCGTCTGGGCCAGGGCTTTTTAATGTTTAGATTTTTTTAACTGCTCTCTGGATCTCTATAGTGGAGATAGGGCGTAAAAGTGAAGCCTGCTGGGACTCAGACAAGTGTGGAAAGTTAAGGGGGGGGAACAACATCTTTTTTTATATCCTCCTGGGAGGAAGGGTGTGGGATCAGAGTACAAATCTGCGCAATATTGCTGGAATGCTTTCAGAACTGCAGGGGCTTTGTTAAGAATATCTCCTGTTAAGGGGTCTCTAAGCAGACTGCCACTATCATGAAGATTAAATCCTCTAGTACGCCTAGCTAAATTTCTGGCACCTTTAGGGCCTCCCTCATAATAGAATCTTTTAAGATATAGTAAAGACATGTGCGTTTTATAATCTAAAATGGATTGTAATTCCGACTGGATTTGTCGGAGCTCAAGTTGTGTAACTCGTTCCCCTCTGTCTCTCATCTGCTATAATTCATGCAATTTAACTTGTAATAATTTGTATCTGGATTCTCTGTTTATTTAATCTGGAGGAATTAAGAGATGATCTCTCCTCTAATCACAACCTTCACAGTATAGTAGCTGAAATAGAAGGGTCTGTATTCTCCTCTAGGATTTGTGTGATGCTATCTACCATTCTGGTCTTAAACAAAGGATCCTTCAAAAGAGAAAGATTCAAACTCCATAAGGTTGTTTCGTGAGTTTTGTTTAATCCCACCTTAATTAAGAGAGGTATATGGTCAGAGGAGGCGAGCTTCCAGGGATATATATTGGATCATACCCAAGTGCTCTGTAGATGTAAAAAAAAAAAAAAATCTATTCTAGCTGATGTGTGATATCTAGGGGAGACAAAAGTGTGTCCCTCCACAGAGGGGTAGAAATGGTGCCATACATCTGTAAGACCCATCTTAGGTATCTGAGTTTTTAAAAGTTTTTGAGTGGGAGTAAACCTATGTTGTTTAGGAAAAGTGGAGTATTTCTGCGAGGACATTATTAGGTTGAAGTCGCCTCCTATCAGCATTACCCCCTTTTGCTTTTCAAGCAGTCTATTAAAGAACTGTCTCAGTAATGAAGGAGATGCTCCTGGCGGCAGATACACACTCGCCATTGTTACTTCAGTCTCATACAAACACCCTTGTACTAAGACAAAATACCCATTATTATCTGAATATACCTCCCCCTTAGTAAATGGAGTAGTAGCTGGAATCAAAATTGCCATTCCATGCCTTTCCCCGACTTACTGGAAGAAAACAGTGTATCTGCCACCAGAAGCAAGCTCAACATGTTCACCTTGCAACAGATGTGTCTCCTATAAATAGATGCAATCTACGTTCAGCTTCCGCAGACGCTGTTGTTGTTTCTAATACCATATTAGATTTTCATTTGGTAAAGTATTACTGATTACTGCAATTTCTCCCCTCCACAACTCCTCCCCCAATCTCCATAAGGATCCATAAAGTCTCCTGAATGTCCTAACAATGGTTCCACCAGAAAATGTCCTATACTGTCTTACATATCCTGTCATCTGACCAATGCTTCGTAATCTAACTAAAGTTTTTCTACTGTCCCTTATCAACCAACAATAACTTATCGCATGTAGTAATTTGCCACTGTAAAATGCTAATGTATGTGGTATATCCAATAATCTGGAAAGACAGCTGTCCAATAATGTTTAACAATAAATCATAACCATATATACATATAGATATTGCTTTTGGTAATATTCTATACTGTAGAATCCTTAGAACTTCCAAATGTGGGGAGAAAAATGAAAAACTCCAAATTTCCAGTAGAAACTGCTCCTGGAGCATTTGAACTCTCTCTAAAAGTGAAGGGAATCCCTTAATGTTGTTAGGGGCCTTCGAGGAGCCAGTAAACTGTTCCCATTTAAATAAGACATCAACAGAGGAAAGGAGTGGATAACACCAAAGGAAAAATTTAGAGATGTCCCCCAAAAGCAGCATAAAGCTCAAAGACTGCTCCTTTCCCCATTCCCTGTTCTCCGAGCTTTCTGAAAAATGATCCCCCTTATGTTACACCAAATATCAAAGGGAGAAGAAGCAGCCAGCAATTAACATAATCAAATAATTATATCTTTAGCTTCTAGTCCACCATTAGAAGGCACTTAAGTTATTTAGGTACTAGCTGTTACTTATCTAGCAGTTCGTGTAAGGTAGTGTCTTTTCATCGTGCAGCCACCTATTCCAGGCTCAGAGCAGCTCATTAATGTAGAGAGCACACTTCAGGCCCGAAAAACAGATGGCGCAGCACAGATTTTCAAACCCTCCCTCTCCTGCTCACTCATGCGAACAAGCTTCTCCATAAGTTTAGTTTAAAGTGTTGTCACTTTTTGCCTCTCTCCGGTAAACTGCTAAGGTAGATTTAACTGTTCCCAGTTCTTGCTGTTTTCCCTGTCGTCTGTTCGAATTAGACTGCCCGCCAACTTGGCATTTTTCTGGATTGTTGCCACCCAGACTTCGTTCAGGAAAGTGCAGGCCCATTTTTGTAAGTTCTTCTTTGCCTCTTGAGCGTCAGGAGAACTCCTCTTCAGCAGGTAGATGAACAATTACCGCGCTGGATATGGGTAATAAATTTATGTTCTGCTGCTTTCAGTACTGGAAGTAGCAGTAGATAGGCACGTAGCAGGTGAGTAGTTTTTGGTGCATAGTCATGATAGAGATATATGCAAGTTTGGCCATAGAAAACTTTCTGGCGCCGCCATGCTGTAAGCAGAATGTGTTCTTTTGTTGCATAACTGTTGAAACAAAGAATTACTGACAGTGGCAGTATGTTTGCAGAGGTAGGTTTAGGTGCCAATGCCCTATGCACTCTCTCTAGGTGAAGGTTGAAATCTTTTGCCAGTTCTAAGGCTGTGTGCAGCAAAGCTTCAACAAATTCTTTAATGTTAGTCCCCTCAGAATCCTCTGGTAGGCAATAAATTCTGATGTTTTTGCGACATGCTCTGTTCTCAAAATCTTCTTGGCGATCAATTATTTGTTCTTGCATCTCTTTCATCTGTTGTACCGTTTGTTCCAGCTCGTCTACTCTATTCTCAGTTGCCGTCGCAGTTCTCTCTTGTTCGTCTACTCTCTGCTCTAACTGTATCACATCTCTTCGTAACTCACTGTACATTTCTTTAATTTCTGCATGAAAAGTAAGTATCTCTTGATAAATTAAGTCAAGTTTTGCCTTCTTCGCTTTGGCTTTTGGTTGTTTCCGCTGAGATTTAATCAGGCCCCTTTTGAGGTCTGCAGAGCTGCGGTTATCTGATGCGACTGAGGCCTCCAATTCGGTTCCATCAGCTATCTCCTCCATCGTGCTAAGTTTCGTTGCTAAATTCAGTCTCTCCAGTACTCTGCACTTTCCACTTATTCTATAATGAGAAATCTGTATGAGAAAAATGGAGGATTACAGTAGCAACCAATCGGAAGGCGAGCGCTCTCCACGACCTCGCATCCAATTGGTCCTATGCTTCTTTCTGAACATTTGCCTTGCTATTGTAAAGCCGTATTCTGAATGGGTCCAAAACTGTAAAAATTTGCAAAAAAGGAGCTGTTCTCATGTTTCTGTGGACTTGGGGAAATTGTGAACTGAAAACTGTTAAGTGTTTACAGCCTTTTTGTGTAGTGTTGATTTGGGCCAGACGCTACGGCGCCTCAGCCCCCCCCCCCGGCTGTTTGTTGTGCTAATTCTCGGTCCCCTGCCCAGCACAGACGCTTGCCACTGCTAAGCCTTAACTGTTTGTGCCTTCTCTGTCTCTTCCCAGTAGAGACCCCCTTCTGCAGCCCTCAGTCGGCGCCGAGAATAGGCTCACTCAGCCAGGCGGTCGGCAGCCTGCAAAGCCGACCTGAGATCACAAGCCAGGGAGGGACGGGCGTATGAAAACCGCAAATTTTATGCCCACCCGCTTTCCCCCTTTGTGCTTTTATATAGGCATCTTCCGCCAAAACACTATTCCGCCCCTGCACCTTACTGACCTGTAATCTGCCCTACATCCTCCTCTTAGCCACCAAATCAGCAGCCCTCCCCTACTGCTCTCTCATACTGCCTGCACTGCCGAACCAAAGCTTGACCAATATCTGCTCATAAACAGCAGTATCAGGAAGTAGGAAGCTAGGCATCCTTCTATCATATTATATCTCTCCCCCTCCTTGTATATCCCCATCGTAAGCTAAACTTTGTTATATTCAACATTAGCTGTCGAGAGTTTTAGACTCCTTCCTGGAATCCCTCCCCCTCCCATTAAAAACCCCTTCCTTATTCTAAGTTCTCTCATCAGGCAGTAGCTGGTTAAGTCGTGAACACTAGCATACCACTGAGGGCAATACATACGTTTTCGTTATAGTACCAGCTGTTCACCAGCCGTGCTCTCATAATGGGGAGACCCCTCTGGATCCTACTCGCTCCGTTATTTATGGAGAGCAGTGAAAAAGGTTATCTCCCTGTCAATGACAGTCAGGGAGATGTGTTGCACTATCCTACTTACTCTATTGTCTCAACAATCATAAGGGATTGGATGTGCATATATGACCTGCCAATGATACAACACAACCCATGGGGTAACCACCAAGAAGGGACTCAAGCAGATCTACTAACACATGGGACTGTGCTTCATTACTGGGTAAATAACTCCCCATTACGTCTGTCTACCAGACTTCTATTCAGTGATCTGACAAGATCCTATAACTCCTTATATGACTGGCATAAAATAAAAAAGAGGTTCCAGAAAATTAAAAAGATGGCAATGGAAAGAATCCTCATTTACTCTCTCGAAGCACCTGTGAAATTTTTGATATTTTTATTATTTTGTACTGGAAAAGTAGAACTTAATCCAGGTCCACCAGAGTGTATCACTGCACCAACAGATTTAGCCATGATCAAAGGGCTAAGTTTTCTCCATATTAACGTATGCAGCCTGCTAAAAAAGCTTACGATGATCCAAGCCTGGATTAATCATACCCTACCAGATATACTAGTTGTGTCAGAGACGTGTCTCAGGCCTGCAACAGCAGATAGAGACATAAACTTACCCAATTATCAAGTATTCAGAGCTGACCGCCAAACAAGGGGCGGGGGTGTAGCTATATATGTGAAGGACACTTTTTCTGTAACCTGCCTCGAATCATCATCCATGTCAAAAGAATTTGAATGCCTATCCCTCAAAGTGGCCCTCTCCAATACCGCATCACTATAGTTAATTGGCTGCTATAGGACCCCCTCAGCTGACCTTAAGCTACTAGCCCACTTGGGTAATCTAATCAAGAGAATAGAAGAAACTATAATCATAGGAGATTTAAACCTAAACTGGCTATCCAAGACAGCTGCACCCTTAATTTCATTCTGCGATACACATGGGCTTACACAGCTTATAAATGAACCCACCAGAATCAATAAAAAGAATCAGAGCAACAGCACATTACGAGATGTCATGTTAGTGAGTAAACCTCACCTCTTCTCGCATGCTGGAGTACTATTCAGTGATATCAGTGACCATTGCCTTATTGCAGGAATAAGATCAGCTTGCAAGCCATCATCCCCCGCTGTTTACATTGAGATCATCAAAGAAAAAATTCAACATTGAGGCGTATCTGCAAGAATTAAATCATTCAACACGATGGCAAGAGTTCTACCTAGCAAGCACAGTGGAAAAAGCAGATGAGGTACTAAACGATATAGTTATAGGTGCCCTTAATATCCATGCCCCAATTTCTATGGTACGCACCAAAAAAAAACCTGCAGCTGGTTCACAAATGACCTCAAAACCGCCCTTCTTGACTTAGATAAGCTATGGAAAAAGGCACGAAAAACTAAGAATCCGACTGACTGAATGCTGTTCAAAAAAGCCAGAAATAGCCGTACCAGGAAAGTACGGGATGCTAAGGCTGCATATTACATGTCCGAACTTGACTCCTCCTACCACAATCCTGCCAAGTTCTGGAGTACCATAAAGGACATAACAGGACAAGATCCTAGTTCTACACTCCCAGTCAAAATACACTATAGTAAGGGAACAGTCTCTGATAGACTGGAAATACTGGAATCATTCAACAATCACTTTACAACTGCTGGCCTAGCATTCAATATCTCTCCGGCTAACCAACTACGCTCTCAGCTAGGCATTAAGAGCACTGAAGTACAGGTAACTGAATCTACCTTCTCCTTCAAACCAGCCACTCTGAAGCAAGTGGGAGACCTAATTTCACAGCTGGATATCAAAAAAAGTGTAGGTGCAGACTCCCTTGATCCCTATTTTCTAAAAATTGCCATGCAAGCACTAGCAGTTCCAATAACACACCTATTTAATCTCTCATTAAAATCAGGCTCTATTCCCTCAATCTGGAAAACAGCTCAAGTTATCCCCTATTGAAAGCAGGAGACCCCATGGACCTCAACAACTACAGACCAATCTCTATCCTACCGGTGCTATCCAAGCTGCTAGAAAAAATAGTGAGCATTCAACTAAAAGGATATCTTGAAGAGGCTAATCTTTTAAACCCAGCGCAATCTGGATTTAGAGCCAAACACAGCACCATCTCAGCCCTGGCTAAAGTAACAAATGATTGGCAAATTGAACTGGACAAAAAAAAATTGTGCATGTGCTGTATTCCTAGATCTGAGTAAGGCATTTGATACAGTCGACCACGAACTGCTCCTCTCTTCCCTGTACTCCATAGGACTAGATCCTTCCTCCCTGAGATGGTTTAATAGCTACCTCATGGGAAGGACTCAGCAAGTGAAAGCTGAAGGAGACCTATCTCCACTCAAACCTCTGCAAAGAGGAGTTCCCCAAGGATCCATCCTGGGCCCAATCCTATTTGCCATCTACATCAATAACATTGACATTAATCTCACCAAAGCCACTGTACACCTGTTTGCAGAGGATACCGTATTATATGTCAGTAACCTCTCACCTGTAACAGCATGTGTAGAGCTACAAGCGGAATTCAACATATTACAACATCAACTGTTTGAAAAAAACTTCTCCTAAATGCAAAAAAAAACAAAGGCAATGTTTTTCTCCCCCCAAACTCAAGCCGGTCACTCCTCACCAAACAATCTCCCCAGATATCCACTGTTCTTGGTGAAAATCTTGAATATGTAAAAAAATTCAAATATCTGGGGGTCTGGGTAGATTGTAGACTCTACTACCTAGATCATCTGGAAGAACTGCTAAAAAAAACTTCATCAGAGGCTTGGACTCTTTTACAGAATAAAAGCACTTTCTAACTAGGGATTCTAAAAAGAAGCTGGTCCAGGCCACATTTCTCTCCATACTGGACTATGTAGATTTCCTATACGGTCGCTGTCCTAATTCTTATCTGAACAAATTGAACACACTTTACCATAGAGCCTTGAGGTTCATTACAGATCTTCCCCTCAGCACTCACCATTGCTCGCTGTACGCTGCAGTTGGATGGACATCACTCCAATTCAGAAGAAACAGAAATGCCACACTATGGACGTACACAGCATTATCTAAGATGCTCCCAAACTATATCTCAGCCTGCTTCACACAAGTCACAGCAAGCAATTATGCCCTAAGAAGCCTTAACTTCATCATGTTTAAAGTGCCCAAATTCAATACTCGACACGGGAGATCTGCTATCAGCTATGTATTGTCTACATTATGGAAAACGTTACAGAAGACCCTGAAATTGAACAGCTACACAACAGTTACATCCTTTAAACACCTGTATTCGAGGCTTATCTAAGAAAAATTTAATTATTTCCACAAGCATTAGAGTATTCCTATTCTTATCCTTCCCCCTCCTCAGACAGCCAATTCCATGGATTGAATCCACCTTTATCAAGAGCGTCAACCCCTCAGACTCCTTGCACCCCGCCTTTCATCCATCTCCCATTACTCCCTGACATACATCATAGCCCTATACCCCTGTCATTCAACCCACCAGTGCAGGCCCCAGCCCCTTCTCAGGCCACATTTATCCTACTACATCATAAACACCTACCACCGTCCACGAGTCCCATCAACTAGGCACTCCACTCCTGCTTCCCCCCCTTTGTCCATTATTATTTTACGCTTGAACAAAGAAGTATTGAATGCTATGCTTAGGATGTAGGCTTAGACAGTGTTGATATTGAAATCTGTCTATATTAGCTTAAATGGTGTGCATTTGTATAACTGTATGTAACTATGTAATTGAACCTTGACCTTACCAGGTCCATCTTGCAAATGAGCTGTGCTCAATGATGTTCGCCTGGATAAATAAAGATTTGATTTATTGATTGATTGATTGAAGTGTAGTTTTTTTTTTTAGCTCGGGGTAGATGCAGTTCTTTCTCTAGGCTGTCAATACTGGGCGCGGAACCGGAAGTTCGGGATACAGACAAACTTTTCACAAAATCCTCCCATATGGAAACCTGGAACTGATCTCAGCATTAACAAAGGGGACTTAATTAAGGAGGATAAAACAAGGAAATCAAGGCCTGAAAATAACTCATCTACGCAACCCCCAGAACAGCAGATTACCCTGGATACTGCTCCTAAAGCTACAACTGCTTTAAAATCACAGGATAATTCATTAGATTCTAACATCACAGAGCCACCAAAACAGAAGCCCTTAATGTCAGAACTGTTTTCAAAAGTGGAAACGGGATGCAGCTCCCAGAAGAAATGTGGTTCGTATTCGCTACAAAGGGGGCTTGGAACAAAGGCCGGACAGATATTATGTGGGGAAAATTTTACTAAAAGATTCCTTACATTTTTCACCTAAAGATGTGTTTGCATTCATAAATATATCGGGAGAGGACAATTTTGATGTTAGTTTCAGAACATCTTATGCACTAGACCTTTTTTTGGGAAAGGTATGGGCAGGTGAAGTTCTCTCCTACATGAACCCCCTTTCTGGTTATTCCCCTGACAAAGCCCCTCATAAAGTTTGTGACCGTAATGTTTAGAAATGAGGGGGTCCATGTAGAAGAATCACTTTTTGGTTATCACAGAAATGTGAGGTTCTGAGTGCTCCTGAACCAATCTTAGATTCAGAACAATTTTGGATGGACGGATGGAAATATAAAGTTAAACTGCCACAAACAGAATCAAGAATTGAACACGTTCCAAATTCCTTTTTGTTGGGTAGGGCTGGGGGGGTCTGTTTTTATGGGGGTCAGCCTAGGGCTTGTTACAAGTGTGGCTTGAGGACCCACCTTTCTAGTGTATGTGACCAGCCTAGATGCGACAATTGTGGTGAAATTGGGCACGTCACAATGCAATGTGCCAACCACACCAAATGTGATTTATGTAAGGAATATGGCCACGTCATCAGTGAATGACCTTGGGCTGCAAAAAATAAAGCTTCTTGTATCAGCCCTGATCTCTTGATATAACAGGCTCAGGATGCTGTCCTTCCCCCCCACCAGAGAAGGAAAAGGTACCCTTTTCAGACTACTTCCCCCTCTAGCCCTCCCTCCTCTGCCCATGTGGAACTTGAGGCTCCGGCCTCTGAAACAAAGCTTCCAGAGGAAGTCAAGACTCAGATGATGCCTTTAGACCCTCTGGCTTTAGTTCCCGTTTGTTACAAAGATCCAGTTACTACTGACAAGGATTTGGTTGTTACTGCCCCCCCCCACCCCCCACCATTGCCTCGCAGAAGATCCTCTAGGAACCTGCAAGCAAAATCACCCCCCCCTTCCGTTTCATTCGAATCTAATAATTCCTATGCTGCCTTATTTACCCTGTGGGGAGATTCAGAAATGGAACCTGGTGGTACTGATTCCCAAAAAATAATCTGTCCACCATTGCACTGCCAATAGAGGGATATACAGGAGAAAAAAAAAAAAAAAAATGGAAAAAATAGATAATGACACCAAAAAAGGGACCAATAATGCAGGCAAAATGGGGATCACTTAACACACATAGTTTATTAAATACTGCCAAAAGACAGGCTTTATTCCAATACATTCATGATGAAAAAATTTCAGTCAGTTTTTTACAAGAGACATGGATGTATTCTATAGAACAGCTGTCTACATTTAAGAGGGATTGGCCCTGGTGTCCTTCATTTTGGTCATTTGGAACAGACAGTGCACATGGGATTGGTATTTTATTTAACTCTTGATTTTTCACTCAATACATTAATTGACCTCATACCAGGCAGGATTTAGATTTTGGACGGGAAATTGAATAACATGTGTTGCAGATTTATTAACATCTATAATCCCCAATCTAAAGCAGATAGAGTCTCTTATATGAAAGCAGTGCAGCCATACTTGGTAACATCAGCCAGGGTCCTTTGGGGAGATGATTTTAATTGCACAGCCTGATTCAATCGCCTCAACACTATAGGAAAATATAGTGAGACTCCCATGCGTTGGAGTCTATAATTAAACCCGCTGGTCCAGTTAATTGTAATATACATCTCACTCAGGGTCCTGGTTTCACTTATATGAGAGGCAAATCACAAACTACGATTGATTATACGTTGGTTTCCCCTTCAGTGCAGATCAGTTCCTTCCAAATAAGGCCTATAGAATTTTTGGATCACTTTTTATTGCTCTGTTACTTTAACTCTTCTGTCCCTGCATTTACTAAGCAGACAAGATGGAAGTTGAACACCTCAATTTTAAATGCTCCTCAAGTAAAAGTTTGTATCACGCCGGCCTGGTGGCGCTGAGGGTTAAGGCGCTGGACGCCACACCTCGCTCCACACTGGCCACCCAGGTTCGGGAATGAGCCAGGGCCATCAGGGGTCAGCAGGGGAGAAGAAGGATTGAGCATCCATAGGACTGCTC
The DNA here is from genome assembly GCA_016271365.2 of Neoceratodus forsteri. Classification (NCBI taxonomy): domain Eukaryota; kingdom Metazoa; phylum Chordata; order Ceratodontiformes; family Ceratodontidae; genus Neoceratodus; species Neoceratodus forsteri. The sequence continues at coordinate 511,531,295 of CM028132.1, forward strand.
TCCTTCTCTGGGGAGGGGGGTGGACTGCTGCCGGTGCTTGGACGGCCCCTGGCGACAGCGGGGGATCACTGAGCAAGGGTAGGATGTATGGGGCTCATACTGTGGCAGGATGCCAGGATCAGGGTGCGGGCGGACACGCATGAGCTCGGGTCCTTGGGCATCATTACACGTCATAGTCGACGAGAGGGAAAATAAGGAAATACGAGCACCAGACGCGGCATCTTGATGGCCGTCCCTTGTGAGGAAGACCGGTCAGTTCAGTGGATACGCATCACTGGATCCTGTTCAGGAGGGCTGAGCTCATGGGGAGAAGCTCCCCTCCACCCCGCCGCGGGGGTAGCCACGGGACCCACAAAGGAGAGCTGGATTCCTGGAGATGGCGGTCAGAGACCTGAAGGGGATGCCAGAAGCAGTCAAGTAGGCAGTCTGGTGGCTCAAGGAGGAAAAATAGATAGCAAAAAAAAAAAAAAAGTTTGCATCACTATCATACTACACGCACGTTTATCAGTAGCTTTTTTTACTGCAACTTAGGAGAATGGTGGATGGATACAAAATCGGATCTTAGCAAATGGTTTAAAAAATATGGGGCAACTTTAAAGACTTCTAATTTTTTGAAATATCTGTCTTTGAGGCAACAGCTACAAAGGCTTATTACACTTTCTTATACTTCTAGGCAGGATTATACAGAACAAATAAACTGTATTAAATCTAAAATGAAGCATTTTAATATGACAGAACAAGGACTCTACAAGCTATACTCTCTAATAGCATAAAGAAATCCCCCATAGGTGACCCATTTGAGGCATGTAAAGACATAAAAGAATCCACGACCATTGATTTTTTGATGAATTCAGATGGTACTAGGAGCAGAAAAGGTATAACAAATTGGGGATCTGATTAGAAAACATTATCAAACGTTGGAGCCACATTCTCCTATTGTGCAGTCAACAATAACTAACTATTCAAACACTATCAACCTGCCCTCTTCACCATATGAGGCTTTAAAATTACTAGGACCAATTACTGTCACAGAAATTGATAAGGTCATTCAATCTTTAAAAATTAATATTTCACCGGAGTTGGATGGACTTCCAAATCAGTTTTATAAATGTTTTCGGAAAGAATTAGCAGAATGTCTGCAACTGCTATTTCAATTTTTTATGGACACTAACACAATGATCCCTTCCTTTACTGACGGATTGCTTATACATTTGTTTAAATCTGGGGACAGGCATAATATAAAGAATTGGCGGCCTACCACCCTTTTAAACTCTGATTATAAAATCTTTACTATGCTTCTGAATAATTGATTAAAACATTATGCTAAGCAAGTTATTTCACCATATCAATTATGTGGTCTTCTGGGCAGAAGAATTCAATCTGCACTTATGATCATGAGAGATGTTATAGAACATTTATTTTTAACAAGCAAGAACGGATGCATCATTGCTGCTGATTTCGAAAAAGCCTTTGATAGGGTTCATCTCCCTTACCTCTTTTCAGTATTAGAAAGCTATGGTATTCCTATGCAAATTTTAAGACTCATTATACTACTTTATGGTTCCAATTTAGTCTACCCCTATTTGAAGGGTACAACAGCTAGGAGTTTACAGTTACAAACTGGTGTTTGCCGGGGATGCCCCCTAAGTCCCCTTTTATATATTTTCTCACTAGACCCCCTATTACACTCCCTTGTAAATTCACCACAGTGGACTGGAATCACTGGGGAAGTACCCCAGCATCAATTGCATCTGCAAGCTTATGCAGATGTAAATTTGTATTTCACAGATCATAAACAAATAGATGAGTTTCTGGTTGAATTCAGGAGTATTTCAGCTGTCTCAAATGCTAAATTAAACTTTCAGAAAACCAGAGGCTTATTTTTAGGGACTACTGGACCATCGGACATTTTGCTGGACAACATTCTTATTTCAAGGAAACCATTGAACATTTTAGGACTTCTTTTGGGCCCTCAAAACCTTCCAGTAGAAAATTGGGAAAATAGAGAAAAAGATTACCAGATGGAAGCAGTGGAAATTGACTAAACTCAAACACATATTCATAATAAAATAATACATTATACCTTGTTTACAATATATTGCCATGATTTTTCCATTATCACTTCAGTTGGAGACCAGAATTTACAGTAATTTATTTCAAATGTTATGGGGGAATAGGATAAACCCAGTTAAGAGATGTTACACTTATTTAGATATGAAGATAGACCCAATAGTTTTCCTTAATACTTTGTTCTTTATGAATACCATTAAATGACACAGATAGTGAGCATTGAAAGGGTGTGGGTTGAAAGGGCTTTGGGTAGATATTTTAAAGCCTGGCATAACTTCGCTCCCAAATTGAAGCCTCATATACATATTCCCATATATTTTAGACTAGCTGTGCAAAAATTATACAGATGGCAGATCACTAAAAACATGGTACAAAACAATAATACACAGGCTATGTATAGATTAATTACAAGTACCATTCATCCACAGGAACCTTGTTTTAAGAACGGTCAGACAGCTCAAAACCCCATAGTAATGGCACAGCTTAATAACATCAAATTACCCCCTTACTTATGGGAAACGCAGTGGTTGATAATGTACAGACGTCTAAATGTTCAGGGCAATGCGAAATACAAGGCGAAAGAAGACAGACATTGTCCTTATTTAGATTGTACCAATGCAGTGGAAACAATGGAGCATTTTTTCTTACACTGCTCTTATTCAAAATTGGTATGGGTTTACTTAGTAAGACTATGAAAATTTAAATGGTTTACTACTATTACCTATGATATCTTAGTTTTAGTCATTTACCCTCCTAGTTTAGCACAGTATTATAGAAGCACATTATCTATTTTCTTTAGTTGTGTGAGGTATTACCTATGGCAGACGAGATGTCAATGGGTGCTTTGTCAGAGGAAAATGCCTTATGAGTGTTATAGTATATTGGTGTCAGGTGAATAGTCGAAAATATATTTACAAGAAACAGTTATTTTATTCGGACAAAATCAAGAAATGGTGGAAGGGTTTTCTCATTTCATTAAGTTTAAATGATAGAATATGAATAGGTATTAATCATTTCATACATTACTTTATGTTTATTTCTGTTTGATGTTTGTTGGAGTATTATCAATTCTTGAATGATGATTTACATTTTTCTGTCATGAGTTGTATTTTTTTTTCCTTTTTACATTGTGTTGTACCTTATGTTTGTTATTTCAATAAAAACTCCCCAACTCTTTTCCATAAGTACCATGGGATCTTTAACGTCCACCTGAACTACCATCAATCCAAGCAGATGGGACCTCGGTTTAACGTCTCATCTGAAAGACGGCACCTAAGAAGTGCAGCACCCCTCTCATGCTGCACTACAGTGTCAGTACTGGGATATTAACCCAAGTGCCAGATGTGGGAACTCAACCCACAGCCCTCTGATCTCCCAGCCTCAGAGGCGAGTGTGCTACCTACTGAGCCACTGACACTGCTACTAAGTCACCAAAAAAAGACAGGATCAAAAGCCACAAGTTTTCTGCTTTTGACACAGAACATCTGCCAAAAGTAAAATCCAACACTGTCACTGGGCAATCATTAACAAATGTATAAGATGCAGGCGGGGATGGAATGAGCGGCCATAGCATGTTTTCCACCCCCAAGGGGGGTACAGTGACTCCGGTCCGGTGCTCCTGAGTGACCACGGGACAGGCCACGATCAAAGAACCCACAAGCACTGTTCCTCAAGGGCGTGCCTCCAGTGTGCATAGTGATGCCTCCCACCCCGACGCTTCCGTAAACAAGCACTGACAGAGTCACACCAGGAAGACTCTGAAGGCTCCACCCCCGGGGGGCAATCCACGGAGCACTGCAGCCGGGGGAATGCCGGGTCCATCGGTGGAGGTATGGCGGCGGAGGAGAAAAATGCTGAAGGAAGATAAAGCACAGTTTAAAAAAAAAGTGTACAATGCAAACGCTGCTCATGTCACAATGGCACAGCTCAAAGCTGTGACATCAGCATGGAATGTTGGTGGCATGAGAGTTCCACAACCTCTAGATAATCAGTCAACACTTCTTGCCAGGCAGTACAACCATAATGAAAATGGCAGTAACACCACCAATGACATGACTATATCCATGTACACATCTTGATCAGTATAAAAGAATGGAAAAAATGGACAGTACTTTGAGAATGTATCAAGACGCCCTTTTGGTTCTGGCGCCTACTCTGATTGGGCCCATGAACTTCAGGCATTGTTAACTTTAAGGAGGCAGTATAGTGTAGAGGTTACGGCCACTGAGATGCAAATCTGGACACCTGGGTTTGAATCCCATCAGACCCCACCTACATACTATGTGACCCTGAGCAAGTCACTTAACTTCTTTGTGGCCCCAGGTCACACTTTAAAACAAGCTCCGGCTTACTGCACCTTTCCTTGTTAAACAATTTCCCCTTTCCCTTTATAAATCAAATATGGTGCAACTACTGATTCATCAGTAACTCTAACTGAACAATAAAATGGTTCATCTAACAAAAATTAGGGAAACTGCATCAGCTCTCCAAAACATAATAGACGAAAAGATCCAAATGTCTCTAATATACAAAAAACAAACTAATTATGAAGGGGGATCCAGGAGAACACGCAGGCTGGTGCAGAAGTTGAGAGCAAGGAAAAACGCAGTAACAATATTACAAATTAAACATCCTCAAACTGGTAAGATTACCCACAGAGAAGAAGACATAAGACAGGCCTTCGCCTACTATTACCAACAGCTTTACACAACACATAATACCTCTTCCTAAGAGGACAAACTTTTCTAGCCCAGTTACAACTCCCAAAAATCTCAACAATACAAGCTCAGAAACTACAAGCCCCAATAGCAATTGAAGAAATAGAGGCCGCGGTCACTAAACAATCTTCGGGTCGATGCCCCAGCCCCGATGGATACGTTAACGAATGGTATAAAATCTTTCGTAAAGAATTAACCCCAAGACTTCTTAAGTTATTTAGGGAAATGGCAGCGGGAAATATACCCCCGCCATCATGGGATTATGCCACAATTGCTGCAATCCCAAAACCTAATGGAAATAAACTAGACCCCTCCTCCTACCACCAGATATCTATATTAAACTCAGACTACAGCCCGATATCTACATTAAACTCAGACTATAAAACCTTCATGGCCATCTGGGCCAAGAGAATAGAAACAATCCCCCCAACAAGAATACATCCAGATCAAGCAGGTTTCATAAAAAACATGTCAACTATGGACAATGTTAGAAAATCCCTAATACTAATGGAATATATTCAAACTCGAAAGATTCCAGCAGCCTTTATAAACCTTGATGCTGAAAAGGCATTTGACAATGTCTACTGGCCTTTCCTTTGGGATACATTAAAAACATTTGGCTTCCCGGACTCATTGCTACATTGGCTGAGCCAAATATACCTCTCACCAAAAGCTTATATTCGTATAATTGGGGGACTTTCCTCCCCGATCTCAATAGGCCAAGGCACAAGGCAAGACTGTCCTCTCTCCTCTCTACTGTTTATACTATATCTTGAACCATTAGCAAGGGTGATAAGAATATCAAAAAAGGTAGAGGGCATTCCAATGTAGCAGTCTGAATACAAGATTAGTCTTTTCGCTGATGATATACTCCTTTCCCTTCTATCTCCTACAGATTCGATCAAAGAGACATGGAAAATTCTATCCCGATTTGAGGAATTAGCTGGTTTTAAATTAAACATCTCAAAAACCAAAGCCCTCATATAACAACACCCCTCCAAACACCTTGAAACGAAGTCTAACCATTAAATGGCACTCAACCAAAATAAAATATCTTGGCATACATATTCCCCATACTCTTCATGTAATTGAATTAATCAATTATGAACCTATTTCCATAGCGATCAAGAAAGACTCGGACAGATGGACTCACCTTCCACTCTCCTTGTTCCAACACATCGAAACTATCAGAATGAACGTCTTACCCCGCCTACTGTACTTGTTCCAAAATATTCCATATTTCCCATCTCAATACTATTTCAAGTCATGGGATAACATATCATCAAAGTTTAATTGGAACAAACAAAAACCACAAATCCGTCTTTCAATACTAAAACTATCATTGGCTCAGGGTGGTACTAACCTCTCGGACTTAAAAAATATGCAGAAGCCGCATTTCTGAAAATTCTTCTTTTATGGCTCTCTGAACAGTTTGATTCCCTATGGAAGAAACTGGAGTTTCACCTGAATGATATGTATGACATAAAAAAAAAAAAAATGTTTTCTTCTTCAGGGAGGACTCCTCCTTTAAGAGACTTTACTGATATCACCTCACAGGTTTTAAAAATTTGGTTTAAAATGCAAGATAAAGAGCCACTTCAATTAATCAACGAGTACTGTAAGATTATTTCAGAGGATGACCTTTTTATTCCATCCCATAATGACTTAACTTTTTCCCACTGACGTAGATTAGGATTAGAGCAGGCATTCCAATTTTTAGGTCCAAATGGGATCCTACCATTCGTAGAATTAAAACTTAAATTTAACCTTCCAAATATTGATCATTTTAGATACCTCCAAATCAGAAAGCACCTACTACGTACCAGAATTATTCAGGTTAAACTGACTCCACCCTTTCCCCCCCTTAAAACTATTTCTTGACAACTCCCAGGGACAACATTGGAATCATTTAATTGGAAATCTATACAAAATGATGTGAGATCAAACTGAAGAATCAACAAACTCAATACTAACAAGTTGGAACAAAGACTTAGACCTTGTTGTATCTAAAGAAGAGTGGTCCTCTTCAACTTTGCGAGTGGTCAAAATCAGCCAGTCGCATATTTGGAGAGAATACGCATGGAAATGTAGATCTAGGTTTTTCAGGTCATTGGCAAGTCTGACTAAATACCTTCCGATTGAATTTGGGGCTTGTTGGAGGGAGTGTGGAGCCGAGATGGCTGACCTGGTATGTATAATGTGGCAATGTCCACACTTGATGCCTTTCTGGATATGTATACAAAAAGAAATCAGTGAAAGCCATGGGGAGTGCATTGAGCTCACAGCCGAAGTGGTGCTCATGGCTGCCCACCCGCATCGTTTCCCCCCCATGGACAAAAACCCTGCTGCCCATTCTGTTGTTGGCTGCAAAAAAATCCTTAACAAGGAAATGGATGACCAAAGAAATCCCGAACATACAAGACTGGAGGCGAATAGTGAATTCTGTATACCAGATGGAAAATATCACTGCAAAACTTAATAACCAAACGGATAAGTTCACCACTCTCTGGCAGAGATGATCAATTTACCATGCAAGGGTCGATCCTGATTTTTGCCCATGAAGAAATGAGTTTAGAGTGGGGTCGCAGAATTATTCGATTTTAATAAAGAATATGAATAATCTATTTTAACCCTAAACTGTATCAAGTGTAAAAGATCTCCATGCATAAAAGAATAATGTAAACCTGTATAATACCAAATCTGAAGTAAGCATAGAAAATATTCTGATTGTAAAATGTCTCCTGACTTAAAAGAAAACAATTCAATAAAAAAAAAAAAAAGGTTCATCTACAAGGCAAAAGAACTATTAGTTATGTGCCTAGGTAAGTCAATGAATGCCTAAGAAAAAATTCCAAACTTATTTTCCCTAGAAATCTCAGAATGCCAATACTGAATTATAGCAACAATATTCTCCATGACAGTGTAAAAGCAACTCTTCGATACAGTCCCAGTGACAACCTTGCCACAACAGAAAAAAGTAATTATGACAAGTCTGATAGAATTTCTTCTTTCTGCAGCATCCCACATTGTCAGCAGTAAGTCGTAAGTTACAGGTTCTAAAAAAACAGTACCCATTAAGTTCTGGGAAAGGGAAACTACTGCCCAAAATGTTCCCAGAAGAGACTTGCTTTCTGATTGCTACCTGCACCGAACCCCTCAGGTGTGATGGCTGTGTGTGAGACTGGATCAGAGGAAGTGGTAATAAGGCTGTTACCTTGTCCCTCAGTTCAGCCACACCAGTTTCTGTACAACCAAGGTCTTCTTCCTTGAGATCTTCGTTGTTTGACAGGGAGCTTAGGAAGATGAAGGCTTTAGGTTGCAAATTAGAGAGTTGACCAAAATGTATGGCTGATGGGGACAGAATGGCTATGACAATTAACTATGGTCAATATCAGAGGGCAATCTCCTGTAACAAGGTAATATTTCTGTCCTGGGAGACAGCAGTGGGAAGGACCATACCAGCTCATCTCTTCCGGACAGTGGACAGGCTGTTACAGCCTGCCTGTCTCCAGCCGAAGGGATGTTTTTTTCATCTACACATTGTGAAGAGTTCACTCAGTTCTTCTCTGATACGGCGTCTACCCTCAGGTCCAAGATAACCTCACCTAGGCCAGTGCGGCCCAGCATTGTTGGGCACGCTGTTTCAGGGAGTACTGCCCCCCTTCTGGTGCTAGTTTAGACTAATTTCAATGGAGCAGATGTGTGGAGTGATTTCTGAATGGCAGCCCACTTACTGTGAATTGGATCCAGGTCCGACACACCTCCTAGTGAGTTGTGTCGTATTTCTGGGTCCAGTGTTTGCAGAGACAGTCCAGTGCTCCCTTTCAAAGGGGTCATTTCTAAAAGGGCACTGAAAGATGCACTAGTAATACCCCGCTTGATGAAAAAAAAAAAAAAACATCTTTGGACCCAAACTGCTTAGCAAATTATAGACCAGTCGATAACCTTCCATTTTTAAGAAAATAAGAAAATTCTGACATTGCAGCTTGAGGCCCACCTCACGACCTTTAATATCTATGAGCCTTGGTCAGCCCAGTGGTACCGATGGTTGAGGCACTGGACACCACACATCGCGCCACACTGGCGACTCGGGTTGGGAAGCGAGCCTGGGCAACTGGGGGTCGGCAGGGGAAGGAGAGGACTTAGCATCCGGCAGACAGCTCTCTTCTCTTGGGAGGGAGGGGGGCCGTATCCCGCGCCGATAGTGACACCCGCCTTTCGGACATGAGTGGGAGTACTCACGTAACGAGCTGGGCAGCATTGCATGACCAAAGTCTATGGGAGGCATTAAAAGGAAAAAAACCTCCAGCTCAGACAGGCGATGGCTCTCTGTGCTCACCGCCACGCGCCCAACGCTGGATCTCTGCCTCCACCTCTTCGATCTCCCCACGGACCCTGGGCCAGGGGGGTTCAGTGAGGAGAAAGTACCCTTGAGGAGGTAGGATAACAGCAGGCGGTAGAAGCAGCGGGTTAGCTGAGTAGCCCAAGAGAGCTCCAGGGTCTGGAGGCGATAAAAAGAACTGTAATAAAAAATAATACATCTATGAACCACTCTATTCCGCATTTAGGTCTAGACTTAGTACCGAGACTGCATTGGTAAGGGTGCATAATGACCACCACAGGGCTAGAGATAGAGGAGAACGGTCAGTCCTCATTCTGCTTTATCGCTCATCAGCATTTGATATGGTGGTTGTTGGATCATTTCAGGGAATACTGTGGACCCACTGGCAGGGTCATCGGCTAGTTTGAATCCTTCCTCAGTGGCAGGATGCAGAGGGTGCTGATGGGAAATTTTTCCTCACTCCTGAAGCCCCCGCTCCGTGGTGAAGCCCAGGGTTCAGTTCTGCCACCTATGTTATCATCTGTATACATGCTGCCCCGGGAGACATCATCAGACAGCATGGCTTGGGTTTCCACTGCTACGCAGACGATACCCTGCTGTACCAGTCATTCCCCCCACCCACCCCCAGATGCCTGTTGCAGTTGATGTACTTTGTTTATGCCTTGCCAGGATCCAGGACTGGATGTCCTCTAACTGGCTACGGCTCTACCTGGACAAGATGGAGGTACTATAGGTTGATGGCGGGGTGGGGGGGGTTTCTTGGTTCCTCCAGTCTGGTGGCCTTTACTTTACCATTAAAAACTGCAGCAGCTGAATTTAGAGTATCAAACCTGTAGTGCTTGGAAAAATGTGCAGGGAAAACCACATGGCTCCCCTGCAAAGTTCTGAGACAGATGCCCTTGCTAAGGCCGACCCGTCAGTGCAGTGGCAGGGTTACTGCTCACAATGCTGGCGACCCAAAGTTGGGAACCGGCGGTGGGATGGATGGATGGGAACGTGGAAGAATACATCCAGAAGATCCAGAGAGCAGAACCACATGTTTTGCTCCAGAGATGGAATGATTTGAGACAGAGTGACCATCCTGAAGGTGCATGACCTAAGGAATTTGTTCAAGTTGTGCAGATCGAAGATGGGGTGCCAGCCCCACCCATCTGCTTAGAAACAAGAAAGTAACTGGAGACAACCACTAGGCTTACTGGAGGGTCCGGGACTTGAGACACTACCTTCTTCTGGAGAAGCTGGGCAATGACTTCCCAAAGGGTTGACAGCATGTCTGTGGACACCAAGTCCTCCCATGGGACGTGGGCTCGGCAAGGTAGGTAAACCTCGAACTCTAGAAGCAGACCCTAGCCGACCACCTCAAGGACCCACCTGTCTGTAGTGACAATGGACCAGGTGGAAAGAAAGTGGTGGAGTCCCCCTCCACACGGGAGGACCCAGGGGAGACAGAACGGGCATGTGGGAGGCACCCCCCATACCATCACTGGGCAGGCTTAGAGGAGAAAGAGGGATCAGCTGAGGAAGCAGCGGGCACTCAACCAGCCAATTTGCGGACTACAGCAACCGACCTCGGTTAAGGGCCAGCACAGGCAGGGGAGGGGCCGAATCGGCTTCTTCGAAGCTTCGAGCCCATGGGATCCCTCTGGGTGGAGGTGACAGAATCCAGTATGGCACTAGACTTCTTAAAGCGAGCGAGGTGTCCTCCCGCTCCCAGCCCGAACAGATTGGTGTTCAAGAAGGGGACATCTGCCAACTTGTGTTGGATATCTGCGTAAAGGTAGAGATCTGCAGTCAAGACCTGTGGCGGATGGCCACCACAGCAGTATCGGACTGGGCACAGGAATCGCCACTGTCCACGGCCATCTGGAGCTGCTGTTTTGCCACTGCTTGGCCCTGGTTCCAGACTTGCTTGACCATAGTCTAAGTCAGCTGGGAGCAGAGGAAGCGCCTCATAGAGAGTGCCAAAATGGAATGAGTGAAATGGGCCATCAAAAGGGCCAAACTCACCTGCCGAAGATTGAGTGAAGAGGCTGCATATACATTTTCAGCCATTTGATCCAATTGCTTGGATTCCTTGTCGGAAGGTTTGTTCACGTTCCCATTACTGGTATGCCAAAAGACCGTGTTGGCCTGGCCACCAGACCTTCGGCTGAGGGATGCTCGGTGAAACCCAACAGGGAACCCATAGGGAACACATACAGTACTTTCAGGATATACGGGCAGACAGAGCACAGCAGGAGGCAGGGTGCTGCCAAGCTGCAGAGCCGGGGCCAAGAAGGCCTTGGCGACCGGGAAGGCCACTTCAGGGGAGTCCCCTTGGCAGAGAATTTTGGTCAAGAGATACTTGACCTGCTTTTGGATGGGCTCCATCTGGATCCACCCAGGTAACTCCCATATGTCCTTAAGTTTAGGGAAAAGCCGAAGGAGCTTATGGGAACAGCCCAGATCAACCTGGCAGCAACCCAGCAGAAAAAGAAGGTATGGTACGACCACAGAGCCAAAGCTTGCTCATACACTGTGGGTCAGGAGGTCATGGTCCTAATTCCAGTCCGGAAAGATAAGCTGCAGGCCGAATGGGCAAGACCGTACAAAGTAGTCAGACAGGTAAATGACGTAAATTATATTGTGGAACTGCCTGACAGGAGAAATTCCCAAAGGATGTACCATGTCAATATGATGAAGCTATATGTAAATAGGGCTGACATGTCTTTGCAGTGTGTAGTCCTGGGAGGGGACGGACAAGGAAGACACCCTTCTGGACTTGCTGGAAGAAAGCAAGTGTAAGTCCTCTGAGGAGGCAATCAAAATGTCGCCCCAGTTCACCCCGGACCAGATCCAGGAAGTAAGGGAGGCTTTAACAGACATTGCCCCATTGTTTATGTCAAGCCTGGACTAACCCCCTTAGCAATGCACGATGTAGAGAGGAGGATGCAAGCGCCCATACGGCGAACAGCATATCGGGTGTCAGAGGCTGTCCAAAAGGACATTAGGAGGGAGGTGGAGGAAATGCTGGATTTAGGGGTAATCCAGAAATCCTACAGCCTCTGGGCTTCACCCGTAGTCCTCGTTCCCAAGCCAGATGGCTCTACTCATTTTTGTGTGGACTATCGTGGACTCAACACAGTCACAAAGCCAGAGGCCCCCCTATGCCACGGACAGATGAACCACTGGAAAAGTTGGGAGAAGCGAAATACCTTACCACTATTAACCCGAAGAAAGGGCATTGGCAGGTCGAGTTAACTGCCAGACCTAGAGAGAGGTTGGCTTTCATCACTCCGATAATGTTATTTGAGTTTAAAGTAATGCCTTTCGGAATGAAGAACATCTCTGCCACCTTTCAAAGGTTGGTGAACCAGGTGTTAAATGGTAATGAAGAGTACGCCACGGCGTACCTGGATGATACTACCATCTTCAGTGCCAGCTGGAAGGAACACCTGTCCCACCTTAGGGAAGTGTTGGGCAGGATACAGAGGGCTGGGCTCACCGTAAAAGCTGAAAAGTGCCAGGTGACCATGGCAGAAGTTGCATATCTAGGGCATGTAGTAGGGTGGGGACAGCTCCATCCTAATCAAGCAAAGATTGAGGCAATCGAGGCATGGCCCAGACCTGAAACACAGAAGCAGGTTCGGAGTTTTCTAGGGACCGCAGCGTACTGTAGAAAATTTTTTATCAAACTACAGTGTCCTGGCAGCTCCCCATCTGGCCTGCTAAAGAAAATAATGGCTAAAAAGATAAAATGGGAACCAGTCTGTGAACGAGTCTTTACACGGCTAAAGGAGGCACTGTGCGGTGCTCCTGTATTAGCCAGTCCAGACTACAGTAAACCATTTGTAGTTCAGAGAGGTGCCTCAGATGTGAGTATTGGGGCAGTACTGAGCCAGACTTCTAACCAAGGGAAAGATCACCCAATAGTATACCTTAGTAAGAAGTTACTTCCCAGGGAGCAGGCTTATTCTACAGTGGAGAAAGAATGCCTTGCAATGGTGTGGGCACTAAAGAAGTTAAGAGGCATACCTATACGGGCAGCTTTGAGGTACAAACCGATCATAACCCCCTGGTTTGGCTGGCATAGATGGGTAAAACAAACGGTAGGCTTTTAAGATGGAGCTTTGCCTTGCAGGGTTACGACATGACTGTTACTCACAGCGCAGGGGCAGCAAATGCAGACATGCTTTCGTGTCAGTTAGAGCAGTGAACTGAATTTGAGAAACGCATCCCATGCCTAGGAATAGATTCCCCGAAATTCAGTCTAGAAGGGAGGAATGTGATGATAGCCATCTGCTTGTTATTATTTGTATTATATTTTTGATAAATACATGTTTAGACTTCTGCTTAGAAACACAGGCCAAGCAACAAAGCCACATGTGATTTTTGAACAGACAGAAAAGAGGGGATCTGCACTATCCCTGACCCAGTGGAAAATCTCATTAAGATCTTCCTTTAGACACCAGGCTGTGACAGATTGTAAAACTAGCATTTAATTTAATCTCGGAAACTGGCCATAACAGACTGCATTTTATGACCTATCAGGAGGAAAGCAACCTCTGACAGATACCTGTGAAAATCCTCACACAGATAGGAGAAAAAGCTTTCAGGATGTCCTTCTGAAGATCAAAGGGGTAATTCTGACCTGTCATAAATACTGCTCTGTCAGGCTCACTAATTAAAAAGTATATATATTTTTTAAGTGGGATGCTTAGCAATATGCAGATGCATGTGACTAATTTGGCATACAGCAATGTGAGTGACCTCACAGCCAGCATCACCACAGAGCTGTGACCTCTTTCCCCTCATGACTGTCAAGCTGCAGAGGGAACAATATATACTTGTGTCTGGACTTTCAAGAAACACTTTTACTTCTGGACTCTTAAGAAACACGTCTACCAAAGTCAGGTAATTTCAACACCACTATCTACTAATTGAAACTGGGTAGGATCAGTTACTCAGTAAAAAGGCATTTTTTTTTTTTAATTTCCATTTCTTTATTTGACTGTACCATTAATGTCATATGTTCAGTGTTTTGTATTTTATTTACTATTTTTAATTCTAGTAAACTCTGTTTTCCTTGAAATCCTGCCTGAGCCTTTTTCTCATTTTGAGTGTGAATGCTGGGACAGTGCTGATAATTCTGACAGAACTGTTAAACGCCTACAGTGTGTTACCATATGAAAAAAAGGTAAGAAAAATACCAAGGTCTCAATTGAGTCAGAAGGGGGATTGTGAACCAGGTGGTGTGCCTGCCTGCTGGGTTAAGTACTGCATCACATTCCCGAAAAGCCTGTGATATTTGGACCTGTTACCTGTGCGTGCTAATGAAAAAGTGTTCATATTTGACCCCAGGACTTGAAACTGGTAGTTGATCAGACCCAAAACAGACAAGAGGGTTACACTGTTTGTCTCCTGTTCACATATTGCACTTCAAGGTTGGACACTGTGGGAGCAGAGGGCCTGACCCCTGGAGAGTGTCTGTGACATCCAGAACTGCCCCTATCCACTGAAGAGGTTGAGAGGGGGTCAAAGACTGACTTGGGCAGGTTGACCACGATGCCAAGATCCTGGAATAGATGGGTAGTATGTTCAAGAGTCTGTAATAGGCACTGGTATGCACAAGCAAAAAAACACGGCTCAAAGGCTGCAGCAAAGGGGAGCCAAGGTACAAAACTGCAAGATAAAAAATAAACTCTCAGCGCACCGAAAAACCTCACAAAAATCACAGAATGCTGTTGTAAAAAATGAAAGCAGCAATTGTATTACATTTATTTATTGAATACAATAATACCTTTGAGTCAGAGACTCCTTTACAAAGGCTCCACATCATAGAAAACAATACAGAGCATACAGTGTACAGACATCACAGTATAAATAGCACTGTGGGAAATATCACACCTTACAAATGATACGTGGTAAATTACAACAGGCGGATGTGGTACAGGATAATTACAACAGTCAGACAATGCAGTACACTGGCAAAATACAATAAATACAGTAACTACAGGGGCAATCATATAGTACAGTAGTTGTTGTAGAGAAGTATTTATGACTGGAATGTGCATATAGCAGCACCGCTCACAGAAAGATCTATGTTTTGAGTCACACTTGATGCTTTATCAAGATAAATTAGTTGTGCACAAAAACATGCTTTAATATAGCGTTACAGCCACAATTATCCAGTTAATTGAAGACAGTTAAGAAGCACGAGACACCCGTGATAAAACATAAAAAATGCATACATGTTAGTATTTAAAAATCACTTAATGCTGTCCATATTAATTATCCAATCCATTGTAATAATTAGAGCAATCCGAGCCCATTTCAGACCCATAAGATGAAATCCTTAAATAGGATTCTAATGATGTTATGAAAAGATAAATTCACGTAAGTTACCAGTATTTAATAATACACATGCTAATAAAGAAACAGCCTAGGAGCTTAAAGTTATACTACATCAAATAATGCTGTCACGAACAGAGTGAAGCTATAAATCCTGTATACATTATCATACTGCGATCTAAGTAATACAAAGAATGCAAAAAATGCAGGATATCAATAAAATACAAAAAGGTATGGCAAATCAGATTGTTTCATCGCCTTTTCTTTAAATATGGAGCCAATTGAAAATGCCCATTTAGCCCTGGAAAAGTTCCAGCTCTTAATTTAAACTACCAATAAGTTTCCCTACACATAAGTTTGTTATTCAAATCTCCCCCTCGTATACTACTGCACACTTTCTACAGTCCAAAAAATGTAAATACATGTTTGTCTCCTTTTAAACGAACATGATTTGCCAATGCATTTTCAAATGAAGCCAAATTCATATGTCTCAAATGTTCAAAAATCCTAGTTTTTAATTTTCTGACTGTTTTACCAATATAAAAACATTTGCATGTGCATATAGCAATGTAAACGATAGCCTCTGTGCTACATGAAATAAAAGCATTTGGCCATATTTTTTTCTCCAGAATGTGGCACAATTACCCTTCTCCCCATGCCCATGTAATTACATGCAGCACAGTTTCCACATTTATAGTTCTCCTTTGGCAACTTAGATTCATTTTCCATCACTGATGTTCCACTCCAGCTATGCACAAGAATGTCCTTCAGGTTTTTGGCTTTTCGATAGGAATAATGGGGTCCATTCTCAACAAGTTTCTCTAGACTTGGTTCCAAAGACCAAATATGGCAATTCCTTTTAATTACATTTTCAATCTCTTTTGCCTTTTCCCATCACTACCACAGCACCGCCCTTGTTCACAGGCTTGATAGTGATGGTCTGGTTGTCTTTAAGTTTTTATACAGCTTCTCTCTCTTTTCCAAAGTACAATTCCAAAACTTCGGCTTAACAGGATTTTTCATATTTTCAACATCCTTCTCACAAGCTTGTAGAAAAGTTCCCACTGTAGTGGCCATTGGTGGAATAAAAGTAGATTTCTTTTTCCATCTAGCCCCACATGAACTTAGCTCCTCCCTCATCTGGGTCATAATTTCCTCCAACATGTTGGCATCTGCATGGCTACTGCCCGAAAGTAAAGAATTTTCCACTCCATCTGTACTTTTTTTGGCAAAAAAGACTTTCAAATTTAATTTTCGAACAAAAGCATGGACATCTATTATGGTGTTAAAATAATTGATGTTGGTAGTCGGTACAAAAGTAAGACCTTTGTTAAGGACATTTATCTCTGCTCGAGACAGCACATAAGGTGATATATTAACCACCAAGTCATTTAAATCCTCTTCAGCAGTTAATACTGCTTGCCCTTCCAAAGATTCCTCCTGCCCCTGGGTCTACCCCGTTGAGAACTGTTCCTGTATTTCCATGTTGGATCTCCTCTCTTTGCATCACCTCCTGCCCTCCCCCTTGTGCCCCTTCTGATTCTTCATCTGAAATTTGTATCAGACATGGGCTGCGTCTCAAATTCTTCTGTGGAAGGATGGGAAGTTATGGAAACCATAGGCGGATTTAGAGGGGGTGCTATAGCTCCCCCATCATGGAGCTCCTCTATTAGTAACACACTGTGCTGCATTCTTTATCAGTATGCACTAATGCCTCCACGAAAGCTGCCTGAGCCACACAGGTCTCATCTGTCCTCCAGCAGAGTTGGCCTTAGCTAGGTGCAAACTGTGCTCCTGCACCTTGGGGGCCCGATGCTTTTTTCTTGAGGAAAAAAAATTAAAACATTTAAAAATGCCTAAATGTTGTTAGAGATGAAAATGTTTACCAGCAAATGAAAGTGGCTCTGTTACTGTTACAAAAGGTGGGGGCAGCTTTGCCGCAGTGGAAAAGATTAGGTTAAGTAAGTGCTAATGGTGTTAATGGCCATACTTTACACCTCCCAGGTTGACTACTTTCACAAACAAAGGGCTATATTGACAAGAAAACTTGTTTGTAACCTGGACATGTAGGTGAAACAATGAATGTTAAGGCAAAATATGTTTCAAAAGTATGTAAGCACTCAAAATGGCTCAAAAACCTGACCAGCACAGGGCAAAACCAGATTTCCTGATAGGGACCCTGAAAATCTCATCACCAGGTAAAAAGACTGACAGGTGGCAACCTTACTGGTGTCCCATGATAATCCTCTCTATTCTCCCTCTCACACCTCCAGAAAAGTAAAGTTGTTTAACTTGTTTGCAAATTAGAGTATCTGAGGTATGAGTGTCCAGTAATGATGTCCCTGTCCTTACAGAAATGAATATGGTAGTAGTACTGTACTCAAGTTCTTGCTCCAGGCTCAGTCAGATTCATTTCCAATGGTGAAGTCAAATAATTCAATGCAGTCAATGGCACTAATTAAAAGATGCTGGTTAAACTAGTAGACCTGGTACTGCTTTAGTAATTCAGGACAGGAGGATTAGGTGTAAATGCTGGATGTGGGGGGCCCACACGGAATGGAGTGGTGGGGCTCAGCAGGGGACTGCACAGGGGCCCAGAATGGTTAAGGCCGGCCTTGTCCTCCAGTGTCCTGGTAGTGCAGTAAACAACCACACCTACACATAGTTGACCCCCAAGCCAGTCTCCAGCATGAATTTCTTACTAACGTTCATCCGGCACCATGTGGTCCAATCCCAGCACTGTGGCAGCAGCTGGTCTTGCCTTGGTGAGCCTGAGCATTCATTCTCTACTTTTGCAGGCTTGGTGCAGCTCCTTTTTTCATGCGGGGGGGCAGCTGCAGCAAAGCGGAGTGGACCTTAACAATACAGATCTCAACCAGGTCGCCTGGTGCTCACTGCTCCTGATTTGCTGTTGCATCCAGTAGTGGATGTGACTAGCAAGGGGCACCTTCTTTAATTGTCTGGGTCACTGAAACAAGAGTGAGCTGTAATTCATTAACTCAGAAGATTAATGTTGGAGCAAGAGAGCAGTGAGTGTACTACTGAGGAGGAGGAGAGAGAGAGAGAGAGAGAGTGGAGCCCACAAGTGAAGAGCAAAGCCCGATGTTTCAGGCAGCAGCAGTCCAGTAACGCGGGCTCGGTGTGGCCTTGGTAAATCGGCACAAGGAGCTGGAGTGATGTTCAGGTCATCTTCTGATAACTGAAGCAAGCTGTAGCTGAGAGCTCTGCTCATTAGGAATCATGGGGTCAGTGAGTGCTGTCTAGAGAGAGCAAGTTAGGCGTCCAGGTGACCGGAGACAGTACTCAACTAGCAGCACATAGACTTCAGCCTGCTGAAAATGGATCAAGTCTTCATTTAATCAGGTACTTCTTGTTTTAAAAAGGAAAGGGGAAATTGTTTAACCAGGAAAGGCACACTAAACTGAAGCTTGTTTCCAGGTGCAACCTGGGAACACAAGGAAGTTAAGTAACTTGCTCAGGATCACACAGCATGCAAGAAGGGGCTGTGGGATTCAAACCCACGTGTGTAATAAATGTAGTACTAGTGTTATTAATTTCTAGTATGGGGAGCTTAAATTCATGATATTAAAACTGTTTAAAGTCACTTCTAGTTTTGTCCTATATGGCAGATTGATTTTGGTATGGATTTGTAGGAGAGGGAGTTGGAGAGTAGTGCCCTCATGTACACACCTCTCAACCTCCTGCCTCATAAATCAGGGACAAGACTTAAAAATATCAGGGACAAAGGTTTAAAATCAGGGACACAACTTAACAATTGGTAATATCCACTCAGGAAGCTGGTAGAATAAGTGGTGTAGTGTAAAATGCATTTTCTAAGGAAGAACACGTCTGTAACATTAATGTCTGACACTATGTTATGCTTACAACCCCCACTGTTTGGTCATGGAAACACAATTTGTAGGAGGGACAGAGTAATATTTTGAGGTAAAATCAGGGACAGTTGAGAGGTATGCTCCTGTACCATGCTAGGAATAGTACAAAACTAATGCTGGGGCAGGTCTGGTCTCAGCGACAGCATGACCCAGGAGAGGCAGAAACTGGTACATGAGACCTCTGAACTGAGGTAAAAACTTCAGCATGTACTATATGTCTAATCTGTGTGGTCTTTTCAGTCGTGGTTGTACAATGTGAATGAGAACAGAGGGAATTAATACACATAGGGACTTTGAAGGTGTTCTGCTGTATATTATGGCATGTGCAGGAGTTTCTGCATGCTTGGAGAGCAAAATTGGCAACAGAAGTCATAAGACCTTATTTGGCTCATTGACACAGTCAGTTATAAAACTGGAAAAAAGTGATAGAATCAAATATTTAGTTTATGTAGTTCTATGTGTTGAATGGGGGGGAGGGGCATGTTGTGATGTACCCAAGCAAGTGCTGTTGCCAATAAAAAAAAATGCAATTTTATATTTGTTTAAAAACTGTTTTTCTGTCTGCTTACTGACTTCTTGGGCCTATCAAAAATGAGATGCCTCATACCATGGGATTATCCCAGTAAAGGACATTTTAAAACAATAAAAAATATTTTATTTATTTAAAAATGTATTTTCTTTGGAATTAATTGTTCTATAGAATAAAATAAGTTTTGCAGAAACAGCAAGCAGACTTGAAATGATATTCTCAGAAACTAGATATCAAAGTGGTTTTGTTCCCATATTTCTATAGTTATTGTATTTTTCTATTTTTATTTTTTTTTTTTACTGAGATAAGGTTGGGGGATACGTTAATCTGTACTGCAGGACAAACTGGGATGAGCTGGCTTTATGGTAATGTCATAATGTGCTTGAGTGAGTGACATTTGTGAACTTGTTTACTTGGTTTGTCATTTAATTTGTCTGCAATTTGTCTTTTTCAACAAGTCTCTCAACGTTTCTCATTGTTATGTTTTTCAGATGTGCTGTTGCCCAGCTGCAGTCTTTTGGTATTTTGTGTTTCCTTTTGGAGTGGGAAGGTATTTTGAGCAACATACTGTCATGTGGACTCTGGGGACGGTGCTAGGGTGCAACTAACAAAGCATGAGGAGGGAGGAAATGAGTAGAAACTACATTAGAAATACCCTCCAGAATGCACCAAAATGTTAAAAAATTTCTGGGGGCCCTAGGCGGCCCACCAGACCCCCTGCATATTATTTTTATTTTTTATCTGATTTGAGCTCCCCCATCTATAGGACTCCTAGCTCCGCCCCTGGAAATTGTGGGACTTCCTTCCGCATAACAGTATTCCACTGCTGGGCTTGTGTTATGACTTGAGTGGGCTCCAGTCTTAACCCCTGTTGATTCAGGGGCGGAGTATTGCATGTTACCTCCACCACAGGACCCAGTCTGTTTCCAGAAGTTTTTTTTTTGGGGGGGGGGAACATTCTCCAACACTGGTCTCTTCTCTACAATAAGGGCTCCCCTCACAATTCCTGGTTGTTGTATTCTTCAGCCAGGTAATAAAAAAAGGTTGAGTGACATTATCATCTACTTCTATAACATCTTCATTGGTCTCTGGACCTGATGCACTCGTATATGTATAATTCTGGGGATTTTTAAAATGGATTTAATTCCACATACATTCTTTCCCCATTGGAAAATATGTCCTTGTTCGTAATCCCTTTTGTCCCTCAAAAAACATTCTTTTACTTTTTTTTAATTTTCTCATCAGTTATCCTGATAGTCTCCTTAAGTTTATTTAGGTATTCATCATACAACAGATGGGCAGAAAAGGAGTTAAAGGCTGATTCATTGCCGGCCCGGTGGTGCAGAGGATTGAGGCACTTGCGCCTTATATCGAACCACGTCAGCAACTCAGGTTCGGGAACTGACTCGGGACGCCAGTGGCCGGCAGGGGAAGGAGAGGATTGAGCATCTGTAGGACTGCTCTCCTCTCCTGGGGTGGGTACAGGGGTGGCGTCTCTGCAGCGGACCCTGGTGGAGACGAGGCACTTCAAGAGCCTTAACATGGGACTACCACAGCGGAAATACCAGCTCCATGTTCAGCCGGATGACAGTTGCCTGGCTGTCAGAGGCCATCAATGTCCCACGAGCCATCCGTTCCAGAAGCACCCTGGGGCCAAGCATAGTGCTGATCTGTCCTCCCAACCGGTGCCCTTCCCCTTGGAAGAGGGGAACCCGCCCCACAAGGTTATGTCGGGGTTACCCTGGGGTCAGCTGCTATCTGGAACAGTGACTCGGATTCAGACTTGGCTCACGCCTGAAGAAGTGGCTGAGATGGGGCATGTAGGAGGTGTAAAAAGATAAAGCAAAAAAAAAGAAAGGCAGATTCATTAACACTGACCTCCAATTGTGTAATTTTCTCCAAATTTGCAGCATGTTTTAAAATTTTAATCAAGCCTGCCAATGACTCCAATAGATGCGTCTGCCAATCTTTTAAAAAATCAACCTGATCCACCCCAAAAGAGGGCTGCATGACCCATCGTAAGCCCCTAGGTATTCTTTGGACAGTTAAATATGCCTCCATGGTTATACGCTGCCAATACAGCCACTTAAGTTTTAAAAACGAGCGTTCAAAAAAAACATACGCTTGTTTAATGTCTTTAATATTCTGGGGTCCTCGCATCCCCCTTTGTTCACTTGAACCATAGGTAAAATCATTATTGTCTCCAAAGTGGGCTAATAGGGGATTCTCTGTTCCTACGTTACGAGGGGTGTTGCTATATGTAATAAAATTGCTGCTTTCATTTTTTACAAACAGCGTTCTGTTATTTTTGTAAGGTTTTTGGGTGAGCCGAGGGTTTCTTTATTTTTTATTTTGCAGTTTTGTACCTTGGCTCCCCTTTGCTGCAGCCTTTGAGCTGTGTTTTTGTGCTTGTGCATTCACATTCTTTATTTCTGTAACAGCTCGGTTGAGGAACCTCTTGATTGTGCTGCCGTCAGAAAACTATGTCGACTGGAGAAACTAACACAGCAAGCAATGTAAGTAGCACCCCTCCACTTGTTTTTCCTGCCGGCTCTGATGCGGAGAACACTGAATGCGTGGCCCATGTAGAGACTGGGGGAGTATCGAGAATGGGGAATGGCAGTAGAATTTTACATGCCATATTCTCGGATACAGGAACAGAGAATTCCCTATTAGCCCACTTTGAAGACAAAAATGATTTTACCTGTGGTTCAGGTGAACAAAAGGGGATGTGAGGACCCCAGAATATTAAAGACATTAAAACAGGCATATGTTTTTTTTGAACACTCGTTTTTAAAACTTAGGCGGCTGTATTGGCAGCGTATAACCATAGAGGCATATTTAACTATCCAAAGAATACCATGGGGCTTATGATGGGTCATGCAGCCCGCTTTTGGGGTGGATCAGATTGATTTTTTAAAAGATTGGCAGACGCATCTATTGGAGTCATCGGCAGGCTTGATTAAAATAATTTTAAAACATGCTGCAAATTTGGAGAAAATTACACAACTGGAGGTCAATGTTAATGAAACAGCCTTTAATTTCTTTTCTGCCCATCCGTTGTATGATGAATACCTAAATAAACTTAAGGGGACTATCAGGATGACTGATGAGAAAATTAAAAAAGTAAAAGTAAGAAAGTTTTTGAGGGACAAAAGGGATTACGAACAAGGACATATTTTCCAATGGGGAAAGAATGTGGGTGGAATTAAATCAATTTAAAAAAATCCCCAGAATGATACATATACGAGTGCATCGGGTTCAGAGACCGATGAAGATGTTATTGAAGTAGATAATAATGTCCCTCAGCCTTTTTTTATTACCTGGCAGAAGAATACAACAACCAAGAATTGTGAGGGGAGCCTTTATTGTAGAGAAGAGACCAGTGTTGGAGAATACTCCCCCCCAACTTCGGGAAACAGACTGGGTCCTGCGGTGGAGGTAACATGCAATACTCCACCCCTGAATCAATAGGGGTTAAGACTGGAGCCCACCCAGGTCATAACAACACAAGCCCAGCAGTGGAATACTGTTATGGGGAAGGAAGTCCCCCAGTTTCCATAACTTCCAGTCCTTCTGCAGAAGAATTTGAGATGCAGCCCACATCCGATACGATTTTCAGATGAAGAATCAGAAGGGGCACAATGGGGAAAGGTAGAAGGCGATGCAAAGAGGGTAGATCCAACATGGAAATACAGGAACAGTTCTCAACGGGGCAGACCCAGGGGCAGGAGGAATTTTTGGAGGGGCAAGCAGTATTAACTGCTTATGAGGATTTAAATGACTTGGTGGTTAATACATCACCTTATGTGCTGTCTCAAGTAGAAATAAATGTCCTTAACAAAGGTCTTACTTTTGTACAGACTACCAACATCAATTATTTTAACACCATAATAGATGTCCATGCTTTTGTTCGTAAATTAAATTTGAAAGTCTTTTTTGCCAAAAAAAAGTACAGATGGAGTGGAACATTCTTTACTTTCGGGCAGTAGCCATGCGGATGCCAACATGTTGGAGAAAAATATGACCCAGATGAGGGAGAAGCTAAGTTCATGTGGGACTAGGTGGAAAAAGAAATCTACTTTTATTCCACCAATGGCCACTACAGTGGGAACTTTTCTACAAGCTTGTGAGAAGGACACTGAAAATATGATGAAAAATCCTGTTAAGCCAAGGTTTTGGAATTGTACTTTGGAAGAGAGAGAAGCTGTACAAAAACTTAAAGACAACCAGACCATCACTATCAAGCCCATGGACAAGGGCGGTACTGTGGTAGTGATGGGAAAAGCCAAAAGAGATTGAAAATGTAATTAAAAGGAATTGCCATATTTTGTCTTTGGAACCAAGTCTGAAGAAACTTGTTGAGAATGGACCCAGTTTTTCCTATCGAAAAGCCAAAAACCTGAAGGACATTCTTGTGCATAGCTGGAGTGGAACATCAACGATGGAAAATGAATCTAAGTTGCCAAAGGGGAACTATAAATGTGGAAACTGTGCTGCATGTAATTACATGGGCATGGGAAGAAGGGTAATTGTGCCACATTCTGGAGAAAAAATATGGCCAAACGCTTTTATTTCACGTAGCACAGAGGCTATTGTTTACATTGCTATATGCACATGCAAATGTTTTTATATTGGTAAAACAGTCAGAAAATTAAAAACTAGGATTTTTGAACATTTGAGACATATGAATTTGGCTTCATTTGGAAATGCATTGGCAAATCATGTTTGTTTACATTTTTTGGATTGGAGATAGTGTGCAATAGTTTACTAGGGGGAGATCTGGATAACAAACTTATGTGTAGGGAAACTTATTGGTAGTTTAAATTAAGAGCTGGAACTTTTCCAGGGCTAAATGGGCATTTTCAATTGGCTCCAAATTTAAAGAAAAGATGATGAAACAGCCCGATTTGCCATGCCTTTTTGTATTTTATTGGTATCCTGCATTTTTTGCATTTCTTGTATTACTTAGATCGCAGTATGATAATATATACAGGATTTATAACTTTACTCTGTTCGTGACAGCATTATTTGATGTAGTATAACTTTAAGCTCCTAGGCTGTTTCTTTATTAGCATGTGTATTATTAAATACTGGTAACTTATGTGAATTTATCTTTTCATAACATCATTAGAATCCTATTT
Source organism: Neoceratodus forsteri (assembly GCA_016271365.2). Lineage (NCBI taxonomy): Eukaryota > Metazoa > Chordata > Ceratodontiformes > Ceratodontidae > Neoceratodus > Neoceratodus forsteri. The sequence goes on from CM028132.1 coordinate 511,556,320, forward strand.
AAGGATTTCATCTTATGGGTCTGAAATGGGCTCGGATTGCTCTAATTATTACAATGGATTGGATAATTAATATGGACAGCATTAAGTGATTTTAAATACTAACATGTATGCATTTTTCATGTTTTATCAAGGGTGTCTCGTGCTTCTAACTGTCTTCATTTACCTGGATAATTGTGGTTGTAACACTAAATAAAGCATGTTTTTGTGCATAACTAATTTATCTTGATAAAGTGTCACGTGTGTCGCGAAACGTAGATCTTTCTGTGAGGGGTGCTGCTATATGTAATAAAATTGCTGCTTTAATTTTTTACAACAACATTCTGTTGTTTTTGTGAGTTTTTTGGGTGAGCCGAGGGTTTCTTTATTTTTTATGTTATGTAACAGGCACTCCCTGGAGTAGGCTTTGAGAAGCCAATTGTCCAGATAGGGAAAGATATACAGTCCCTCCTACCTGAGGGCGGCTGCCACCACAGCCAGGCATTTGGTAATAATCCAGGGGTCAAGGGCAAGGCCCTTGGAAATGGAACCTGTCTGTGGGAGACATGTACCTGGATATGCAGGCAGGCATCCTTCATGTCAAGGGAGCAGACCCAGTCTCCCTTGTGCAGAAAGAGCAGCAGACCCTGGAGTGTCACCATCTGGAATTTTTTGTACTGGATGAACAGATTTAGCTCCCAGAGGTATAGAATGAGACTGAGATCTCCTGTGTATTTGGGCGCCAGGAAGAAGTGAGAATAGAAACCTCTACCCTGCTGAGTTTCTGGGACGGGTTCTATGGCCCTTTTTTGCAACAAAAAGTGAATTTCCTCCCAGAGCACTGGAATGCGGTCTAGATGGTGAGAGGAAAAAAAGGGGTGGGGGGGGGACTGAAGTCCACTCCAGAAGTTCCAGAGTGAGGCCACTTTCTATGATCTGCAGTACACCCAGGCATCTCTGGTGATGTTCCTCCAATTGTCCAAGTGTAGGGAGAAATGACCCCCTACCACCACCACCACCCCCTGTCTTAATGGTGGGGGAAGGGCAAGGAGTCAGGCTGAACCAGCAGAGGTGGCCGGGGACGCACCTCCACCTCTAGGGGGTTTTCCTGTGGAGGAGGAGGAGGAGGGGGTGGGCATGGCAGGGGCGGCCTGGCACTTACCCTGGGGCTTGCCAGAGGGCTTGATTCTATGAACAGACTGACGAAAGGGCACCCACTGACCACTTTTTGGCTCGTTGGTGTGGTACATAGAATGGACCGATCATAGGGTGTAGCCAGAGGCTTGCATTTGAGACAGTATGTCCTGCACATCTGGGCCAAACAACTTGCAGACCCTAAAGGGGGCATTCAGGATGGACAACTGAACATCCTGGACAAAGCTGGACACCCACAAGAGTGTCTATGCAGGTAAATGCCCACTGTGGAAACCCTGGCCAAGGCGTCCATGGCATCGCAGGCAGCCCTAAGGAGATGGGTGCAGACGTCAGAGCCAGCTTTGAGAGACGCCAGCATCAGATTTCCGGTGACGTCACGGACATAATGGCAGCCTAGATCTAGTGGCTCCCCGAGTGATCCTGCTAACAACCGTCCTAAAGCAGCAAATCCATTGGCATCCATTCAGCACTGAACCCGGAGGGCAACAAAAAATGCCTAAGAAGCGAGGGGAGGCAAAATTTTCGATTCTGGCACATCGTAATGAGGAGAAATCGCAGTACGAGGGGTCAGAGAGTGAAGACTCCCGGGCCTTGTCGTCCTCGCGCCGGAGCAGCGCAGGGCCCGATCAGGCCCCTCACGAGATTCTCCAGAAGCAAACGGTACAGATGCTGGCGGAAATAAGGGATTTCTGCAGGGAGATGAAATCGACTGCAACTGCATTGTGAACGGACATTGGGAAACTGGAGCAGTGTCATGAGAGCAGTGAGGCCCAAATTAAGGAGACAGAGGGAAGGTTGGTGGACGTGGAGCATGCCATAGTTCAGCTCCATGGAGAAATTAAAGCACTACAGTCTTGGGCCGAAGATGCGGAGTGCCACAGTCGGAGAAACAATGTGAGGCTGTCGGGGATCCCTGAGGGCTCTGAAGGGACAGAAATGATCCCTTTTACAAAACTGTTAAGAGAGCTGCTTCACTTGCCTGAGAGTGTCACGCTGGAGCGAGCGCATCGCACCCTGGGCCCTAGACTGCCACCGGTCTCTCGCCCTCACACCATTCTGATTGAATTCCTTAGGTTTCAGGAGAAAGAGACTGTTCTGCAGGCAGCCTGGAAGAAGGGGAAGGTCCTCTTTGAATCGCAACGTCTGTTCTTTGATAATGATTTCGCCCCCGAGATTATGACGCGCTTACACTCCCGCAATGAAAGCACTGAGGGCAGCTGGTATTAAGTTTCGCACACCTTATCCTTCCAAAATGATGGTTCTCTTTCCAGATGGCGCGCGCACTTTCGAGACGGCTGAGGAGGTGAATGCAGAGCTCAAGAGATGAAACATTGATGTTCCCCAGCCCAATGTGCATCGGGAACCCTCCATGGCCTCTAAGATAGCCCAGAAGATGTGGAGCTGCGGGCAGTGAGATGCGAGGCGCAGGCAGGGAGTGGAGGCCCTTCAGAAGATCGTCGGTGCCCTACAAGCATCCCAACCGGCCGTGGAAGAACAGCAGCTGTCAAAAACGGGCGCAGCAACATGAGGGGGCCGCAAGTGTCTCCTAATGTTTTAATTAAAAAGGCAGAAGGGCTGGCCTAGTGGCGGCAATGGACAGAAGCAATGCATAACATAACCCCAGTTGGGGGGGGGGGTGGAAGGTCATGCAGGGGAGCTCTGATTAATGTTTAATGCTTAATCTGTTTGTCAGGAGGGTGGCTAATATCAGAGAGGGTAAGACTGATTCCACCTGGATGGGGCGGGAAGAGGATGGGGTGGGTGAAGGCTGAGCCTCAGGGGTGTTATGGCTTCCTCTGGGTGGATTGTGGGGGTTCGGAAGGGTGGAAGGAGATGGGAGATGTGGAGAGGAGGTCAGCGGACCACGGTGGCCTCGGCCCTCAGCGGCAGTTCAGCACCGAGCCACGTGGTATGGGGGTGGGGCGCCTCGGCTTCAACATGGGGAAGGGGGCCTAGGAGGAAGAAGTCAGGACGTAAGACAGGGAGGGTTGGAATTGGGGGGTGGAGGAGGAAGCAGGGAGACGGTGGAAGGGTCTATTGGGGGATGGATCCCCGTGATGTGGGAGCTGCTTCAACTGGATGGAAGGAGGGTGGCATTGCCTCACGCAGGCCGTTTGGTGACAAAGACACAGCCTATCAGGCATGCCCGACTCCTATGCTCTGCCGGGGAGGCAGGGGACGAGGGGAGACTGAGGAGCAGAGGAGGAGGAATGGAAATTGAGTGAAGGGAGGGAGGGGGAGGGCTATAAAGGCAAGTGGGGTTACATGTGAAGTGCAACATCAAACTACACGACTGAGATCCTGGGGCCTATCTATGTATGGGCCTGCCACTAAAGACTGGTGGACAAATAAGTGGCATAAGACATATATAGACTATTACCATGGACAAGAAGAATCCGGGATGGGAGGGGAATTATAAAAGTATTAAAGATGTTGCTGGTAGGTGGTGGCTCGGGCCGTCCCTCCCCCCCCTCCTATTTTTTCCTATGGGGGAAGGGGGCAGATGAGGGAGCCTCCTCCTCCTTCGAGAGTCAATGGGGTGGCCTGCTCCTTTCTGACCTCGGGAGAAAAGGGCTCCCTCTAACTAAGTAAAGTCATGGAGATGGCTTAATCTGAAGGGGCTGTGGAGAGACTGAACTTACCCCGGAAGCCCTGACTTCTGAAGATCCACAGCTACTTCATGAGTGTAATGTGCAGACCTGAATACCTCTTTCCCCGAGGGTGCCGGGGGGACGGGTGATGTCCTTGTCTGGCATGGTCAGGCATGGGGGAGGTCCCTGGCAGTCAGCCTGGGTCGGTCGAGGGGCATCATGCCGGGCCCAGCCCGCGGGATTGCCATCCGAGAGGTCAGGGCCACCCTTGGGATCAGGGTGACTGCTCTGCCGCTCTCCCCCCCCTTCCTGGGAGCAGGGGGCTGTTGAGGGAGGACTTGCGGGGACCCTCCCGGGGGCCTGTGGGCATGGCCTACATCCTCAGATCCCGGGGGCCAGGGGCTTCTCTGACTACAGGGGGTCACGTAGTTGACCACCTTGAACGGGCAGTGTAGAGCCAGTAACTACCCCGGAACCCCCGACTCCTGAATACATACAGTTGCTGCGGGTGTACAATATGTGGGCCCGTCCACTCCCTCTCCTCTGGGGATGTTGGGATGGGGCGATCAGCGCCCCCTGTCTGGCGCGGGCCAGGCGGGCCACCCCCCCGGCGGTCGGCCTGGACTGGGCAGGAGGTGCTGCGCCGGGCTTGGTTGGGGCCCTTGTGTCCTGGGGCAGATGCTTTGCCCCTTGTCCTTCCTCCCCCCCCCCCTCGGGCCCCGGATGGGTCCCTTCTCGGGGCCCTCGGAGGGAGATCGTCTCCTCAGAAGAGTATTTCTCCCCGCAAGTTACAGCCAGGATCTTAGGGGGCCACGAGTGGTGCCTACACCAGTCACCTTATCCTACTTACCCTTTCCCACTTAGCACATAGTGCTAAAGCCCAGGGAACCTGGGCAATTGGTAAGGTTCTCCTTACCACAGGATCAGGACCTCCTGATTCGTGGAAGTACCAGTTTGTTAGTTATGATTATTGCAATGTTTATCTGTTGTGTTGTGTTTCTTGTTGTGATTTATGGTCATTACTTATTGTTCTGTACTGACTGTTGTGATGTTATAGTCACCAGATTTGAGCAAGTGAGCTCAGTGAGGGTATATTCCAGAAATGGTAGACCTAGGGCCCCACTGGGGGGAGGGAGGTTTGGACCAGAGAGGATGTCCCGAATAACAACATGTGTACTCCTAAGGTAAAATTACTCTCCCTTAACATTAATGGCCTGGCATCACCTATTAAGCGATCTAGGACCCTAGCCTTTATCAGGCATTCTAAGGCCAACTTGACATACCTGCAAGAAACCCATATGAATTCGGCTGAACATGCAAAATTGGCCAAGCTGAGCCAGGGACAGGTTTTTTACTCTTCCGCCAAGGTAGGGAGGCGTAGAGGAGTTGCTATAATAATTTCCCCAAACACCCCATTCAAAGCTGAGCTCACCTGACCAGGAGGGCTGTATGGTACTGGTACAGGGCACATTAAATAACAAACCAGTAACTTTGGTCAATGTATATTTTCCCCCGGGTACCTTGGTGCCTCATATGAAATCTTTGTTGGACAAGATTGTACAAAAGACAAAAGGTGTGCTCATGATGGCAGGTGACCTTAATCTTATTACTGACCCTAACCTAGACTCCACCAACACTAAACCCCCTAAACAGTCGGCAACCCAAAGATTCTTCAAGAAATTAGTTAGTGAGGTGAGATGGTGCGATGCCTGGAGGAGGCTTCACCCCCATACGAGGAACTACACCTACTATTCCCCAGTTCATCATACCTACTCTCATATTGATCAGGTGTACACTCAGGTGGAGAACCTGGGGTCACTGCACGATATTCAAATTGGGGATATCTCTATCTCAGACCATGCCCCCCAGACGTCCATATGGGATTTTGAGCTTCAGCCCAAAAGGACACTTTGGAGGCTTAATCCATATTACCTGCACTCTAGGCAGTTCTGTGAGTTCCTCATAGAGAAAATTCAGGAGATAAAAGCCAATAATCCGATCGCGGACTCCACCCCCGCAGTGTACTGGGATACGATTAAGACCGTACTCCGGGGACACATAATAAAATACACTGCAGAGCGGGAAAGACAGCGTAAAGTTAAAGACTTAGGTTGGAGGATACCTCCACTTCTTACAAATGGCCCACAAAAGGGGGATGCAACTGTACTCCCCAGTTGCAACAAACCAGATATGAGCTGGATCGGCTCATTCAACAGCAAGCGGAGATAGCCCTGACTTTCCCTGCTGAAAGTTCTAAGGGTAGGTCCGAGAGCTACCCAGTTGTTAGCGTGTCAAATCCGGAAACAAAAAAAAGCGGCCACAATCTTAACGGTGCGCCACCCCATGGGAGGCCGGTGCCTCACTAAGACGCATGATATTGCGGAGGCTTTTGCCCTATACTACAAGTCCCTTTACACCCCTGAAAAGACAGCGTCTCCACAACAAATAGCCAAATTTCTGCAGTCAATTACCCTGCCACGACTGACAGAAGATCAAAGTCAAGCCCTGACCTCCCCGATAACGGAGATGAAACTGTTTGGTGCTATCACAAATGCCAAGTCACTGAAGTCACCCGGGCCGGATGGGTATGGGGCTGAGTTTTATAAGGTGGTAAAGGCTCAGACCCTTCCTAATCTCCTCAGTGTATTCAACTCAGTCCTGGAGGGGAATCCCCCCCCCCTCCATCTTGGTCGTACACTACGATTTCTGTAATCCCTAAACCCAACATGAACCCACAATTATGTGCCTCCTATAGGCCCATAATCAAGACTATAAGCTATTTATGACAATATTAACTCACCGGGTGGATCAGGTGCTCCCCCTGTTAATCCATAAAGATCAAACTGGATTTGTTCGGTCCCGCACTACCACTGATAGCATCAGACGGACCCTTCATATAGTCCATCACATGCAAACCAGTGGAACGCCAACCATACTTGTCAGCCTGGACGCCGAAAAGGCGTTCGACAGGTTGGCATGGCCATTTCTCTATGCAACCTTACACAAGCTCAGCTTCCCCTCCGCACTAATTGCGGCCCTTCAAAATATCTACTCTTCCCCTCAGGCCTGCGTGAAGGTAAATGGGCACCACTCCACTTATTTCCCTCTATATAGAGGAACAAGGCAGGGATGCCCCTTCTCCCCTCTGTTTGCGGCCTTCATTGAGCCTTTGGCTCAGAAGATCAGAGAAGCGAAGGGAACAGAGTGGGTGGAACTGGGAGGCAATGAACACCGGATAGCCCTCTATGCGGATGATGTTCTGTTGTACTTACAGAACCCAGAGCAATCTCTTCCTACAGTCAAGCTAATTTTGGACTCCTTCGGACTGGTCTCGGGGTACAAACTGAACCTTGCTAAACGGAGTTGCTCGCCTTCCACTACTCCCATTCACCAAAAGTGCAGACAGATATTCCGGGAAGATGGGACCTGGGAAAATTAAGATACCTGGGAGTATCTATCCCTAAATCCCCCCTGGAGTTTTATAAGCATAACTACGCTCCCTTTATGTTGCAGCTAAAAACAGATCTATCTTCGTGGGCAACTCTCCCTCTGGGTCTGGCTCGGAGGATTGACCTAGTCAGAATGGTTTCCCTCCCGAGAGCTTTGTATTTGTTTCAAAATATTCCCATTCACCTTCCTTTAAAAATCTTCAGAGAACTAAATGGCCACATCACTAACTTTATTTGGGCCAACCATAAACCCCGGGTACGCCTAAAAATTCTCACTCTCCCCCGTAGCGGAGGAGGAATGGGCCTCCCGGATCTGAGACTCTACCAGCAAGCGGTAAACCTGCTGTCCAGACAAACCAAAACAACCATCCCACACTGGCTGGACATAGAACGAGCACTGATGGATGATCATATATTTTACCGAGCCCTGTACCAACATAAGGAGGACAGGACCTCATATAAAAACACATAAACCCTTGGCTTGCGGAATCAATGCGAGGCTGGCAGAGCATTAAAAGAACCTATCAATTGACTCCCTTCCTACCACTCACATGCCCAACCTCCAGCCTGAGCAATTTTCCCCCAAACAGCCTAGATGGCAGTTTTCGGCAGTGGGAAGGAAGAGGTCTGAGACATCTGGGACAGATAGTGACCCAGGGGGTAATGTGGACTTATACGGAAATCCAGAGGAAATACAATTTACCTCATCGGGACTTCTATCGATACTTGCAACTCAGACACTATGCAGACAATCTACTTCACATGGTCTGGGAACATGAGCGGCTCCCACCATTAATACAAAACCAAATCATTCTCACAAAACCCTAAAACAAAGTAATCTGGTCTCGTTGTATTATCAAACTCTAAACATCCAGAACTCTACCTACATAGATAGCATCTGTGAGCAGTGGAGTCAAGACTCCGGCTACCGGATAACATCCGAAGACTGCCAACGAGCCTGGAGATACTTGGCAAGAGTCTCCAGCTCCCACGTATGGTGGGAATTCACGTGGAAATGCCTAATCCGATATTTTAGGACCCCGGTAATTACTAGCCACTTCAAAGCAACGCTCCCAGCTACATGCTGGCGCCTGTGCGGAAACATGAGGGCAAATCATACCCACATAATGTGGGAATGCCCACTCTTGAGACCCTACTTTGTGCTCTTGCAATCCCACTTTCAGGAGATGTTGGATCCTCAGTTCCAACTGACAGTGGAGATGTTTTTGTTCTCCGTGTTTCCCAAAAACTTACGCGGCCCAATCACCAGATATTTACTTCTTATACTTCTTACCGCGGCGAAGAAATCCATTACAAAGCTGTGGTTGACGCCTAAGGTACCCACAATACAAGACTGGTGGAATATTACTAGACAAATCTACACTATGGAGAAAATAACACACAGCCTAAATAACCAAGAGGAAAAGTTTGCCACCAGGTGAGCTAGGTGGCGAATACAGTACATGTTAAAGGACCCTACCTTTACACCGTAGAAGGGAGACTGGTGGTGGACGGGGGCCCCCCCCCCCATGAGTGGCCCGGGGGCTATAAGGGTTTCTAACTTGGGAGCCCGTGGTCTGCCATTGAAGAGTGCACCCTCAAGAAATCTTTATCGATTAAATATAAGATATAATTGCGTCAGATATAGGCCTGAATCATATAGAATGGAGCGCTTTGGAACCCGCCCAAACTGTTTTTCCTTCACCTTGGGAAGAACCTGAAGTGACCAATGGTCCAGGAGATCTTAATCTTTGCCTTATTGCCTCAATGCCAGGATGAACTGCCTGTGGATTACCTTCCCCCCATGGACTCTGCTAAATATGGGCTTACAGCCCTAGCTTCTATCTTAAAATATTATACCTATACTGAGTGTGTTAATATTTATCTACATGAAGTTAATCTCTCTGATCTGGTTGACCTGTTTGTAAATATGTTATAAAACCTAAATAAAGATTATATTTAAAAAAAAAAAAAAAAGACGCCAGCATCTGCCGTTTTAGTGGGACCTCTGAGTCGGCCCCGGCAAATTACAGGGCTTGGTCTCAAGAGTTGATTTTCATACCGGACCATATGAGCAATGTAATTCAACACCCTGATGGTCGGTATGGCAAAGGCAAAGGTTCTCTTGTCAATGTGATCCAGTCTCCGGCACTCTTTATTCAGGGGCAAGGAAGAGATGTTTGGGCCTCTTCCTGGTATGGTCATGGGTGGCACTGATGACCACCGAATCCACTTAAGCCTCATCAGTGAAGAAAGGCCTTCCTGCTGGAGCCTGGTATAATTTGTCTGCCTTTCTAGTTACGGTGGGAATCAAATTGGGCTGATGCCAGGAAACCATGGTGGCATCCTCAAAAAGCACAATTAAGGGAAGGATGACCAGAGGAGGAGCATCTGGCAACCATAAATAAGTGGCCAGTCCACGACAAGAGGTATCTTGCTCCTCAGTGTTGAAGTCCATGCCTGACTGTAACCATCTCATAACCAAGACAAAAAAAAAGGGTCACCCAGGGGGGGCAGAGGATACACCTTGCAGTCTCCTTGCCGTCGGCGAGACCGTGGAAGGATTGTAAGAAGCAACTCCTCTGTCGTTGCCTTCATTGCCCTAATCGGAGGGAATGAGGTACAGAAGTCGTCCATCCTCGTCCCCAGAGTCCCAAGGGGGGAGCAAGAGCCCGGGGTTTGGCGTGTGGGTCATGGCCCTGCTGGAGAAACACAGGGGCGCTGCAGGGACAGGCCATGGGTAGAGTGAGCTTAACCTGCATAAAGTCTCATAAGAAGCAAGCGTGGAGTGGTAGTCCACTACTATTGGCGTCAGACCCATCAGCGTTGGTTGAGGTTACACTAAGGGTCGGCATCAGGGATGGTGGCCGCACAAGCTAGGGCCTGTGGGCAAGCTCCTCGTCATGGGTCGGAGATGGCGACCAGGGCTTGGCCTGGGTGACTCAGGAAAGGGGAGAGGCTCCGGGCCCGAGATGACGGCCAAAGAATTGGACGATACTGGTGGCAGAGGGTTAGGCCGTGTCCCAGCAACCGCGGATACTGAGCCCATCAACGACAAGCCAGCTGAGACACCTGATTGAGTGCCTGCTGAAAACAAGGGCCTGAACAGCAGGGGCTGTGCAGTCGGTGGGAAGCCAGAGCCCATGGAACCGACCCCTGTCACCGAAACACTGGTGGGAAGGGATTTGCCAACGGTAGCCCTGCAGGCGAAAGGGCACGCCAGGCAGACAGGGCCGACCCCGACGACATAGTCGGCACATGGAGCAGCAACTGGGATTGAGATGAGAAGGACTGCATTTTCTCCTTGGGATGGTCTTTGTCTCAATGCTTATGCTTCACCGTAGACTTGCCCTGGGCCTTGGAAGGCTGCAAGCCCGAGGACGTCAAGGGGGAAGTGGAGGAACTTCGAGCCTAAACCTCCTTCTCCATCTGGGTGACCTTTTGCTTCAGCAGAATGTTTCAAGGGTCTGCACTCTGCGCTTTCTGGTGGCATGGGTAAAGCCGCAACAGATCACACAAGACGGAGTGTCGTGGTCGTCCTTCAGCAATCTTCTGCATGCAGGCACACTTTTTGAAGAGGTTCCTGGAGGCGGAGTGCGGCATAAACAGAGAGGACAAATCATTTTATCGCTAAATTGACACACACCAAAGAGAAAAAAAAATGGCAGTCAACTGAAGCTGGCAGAGCTCCGTGAAGTCCGACATGCAATGGTCGACGGTAGGAAAAGAACTAAGAAGGGCGCAACTGCCCACTCTTACAGGATAGGCTGACATCGGCATATGACGTCGGAGTACACAGCCACCTGGTAGACTGCTAGCTAGAAAAGTTTCCATGTGGTCCTAGTGCCTGGCGGCTACAGTTCCACAGATATGGTCGGCTGCAAGAGATACTCCCAAAGTCAGTTGTGCTGCTGTCCCGATTGCTCATGTGCCCTACATTGTACGCTGATTCAGCCTTTGGTCTGTGCCATTTCCCCTAATAGTGGTGCACAAGAAAAAATTACTCACTATAATAATGTTTCCTCTCATGGAGTCTTGCTGTATTCTGACTATATGTAGTTAGCCCCAGCACTTGAACTGCTCCGGAGAGTAAAGGGTTAACTCTATGCAAAGGCAGAGAACGTTGAGCTCGGTATTGGTTTTCAAACCTCTGTCTGTGGTACTCTGAAGTGTATGTCAGATTCTTACGAGCATTAAACTAACTAACTAACTCAAAGTAAGAAATTGTTTCAACATTTTTGTGCCAAGTGGCAAAACAAGGTATAGGGTAAAAGACTCAAGTCGAAAAAACCCAAAAAGAATACAACAGGTTGTGATTTACCAAACTAAAAGAAATACCCCTAAGAGATGGAGGCATGTCCAGAACACCTCTGGGGTGCAGCACTGTACCTGTCCCACCACATCCCAAAACTACTAAGTTCCAAGAGGGGAGGCAGGGAGGGAGGTCAGAATACAGGAAGACTCCATTAGAAGAAACATTACTATGGTGAGCAATTTTTTCTTCAAACAACATGAAGTTTTGCTATATTCTGACTGTATGCAGACTGCCAAGAAGTACCCCCTTGGAGGAGGGAGTTACAGAACCTATTTTGGGAACAAGTTCTGCAGCACAGCTGTGCCAAACCTAGCATCACCCCGTGACTAAATGTCCAAAGAGAAATGCTTGGTGAAGGTGTGAACAGATTTCCAGGTAGCTGCTCTACATATATCCACTAAAGGTATATCACTAGCTGCTGCAACCAAAGCAGCTGTACCTCTGGTAGAATGAGCCCTCAGGCCTGAGGGAGGCTCCTTCCCAAGTTTAGAGTAGCAGAATTCAATACAAGAGACAATCCACCTGGCAACAGACCTCTTGGTAGCAGGCTTGCCCTTTCCCACCTCACCATAAGTGAGAAACAACTGAGAACAATCCTTCCTATGGGCCTTAGGATGCTTTCTTTTTCAGTTGTTTTACCAGGAGTAACACACTAAGCTGAAAGCTTGTTTACAGGTGCGACCTGGGAGCACAGGGAAGTTAAGTGACTTGCTCAAGGTCACACAGTATGCAAGTGGGGGGGGGAGGCTGTGGGATTCAAACCCAGGTCTTCAGATTTACAGCTCAGAGCCTTAAACCACTGTGCTACACTGCCTCCCCATGCTCAATATAGTAACTAAGAGCTCTTTTCACATCCAGACTGTGTAACCTCCTCTCTCCAGAGGAAGAATGATCAGTGAAAAAGACAGGCAAAGACATAGACTGGTTCAGATGAAAGTCTGACAACCACATTGGGAAGGAACTTTCTACTGGTGCGGAGGATCACCTTATCCCTATGAAAGGAAATGAAATCAGGTTCCACTGATAAGGCCTATAGTTCACTGATCCTCCTAGAAGAGGTAATGGCCACCAGGAATACAGTTTTCCAAGTCAAGTATTTCAGCTCAGCTGAAGATAAAGGTTCAAAACGGGGTTGCATAGCCGGCCCAGTGGCGCAGAGGACGGAGGCGCTGGAAGTCTCATGCCGGCGACCTGGGTTCGTGAGTGAATCTGGGGCATCAGAGGTCAGCACGGGGGCAGGTGGAGTTGGATGGAGGCCGTCAAGGCAGCTCCCTCTGGGGAGGTGGGAGGCATCCCTTGCTTTTACCCTGGTGGGCCGAGGGTTGCGCAGTAAGGATGCCGCATTAGGCCAATGGGGGCAGAGGAGGGCCGCTACTGGGGCTGTAAGGCACATGTGTGCCTCCACACGCATGCATCCTTCTCCTGGGGTCCTCGGGTAACTGGGAGAAGCGGAAAAAGACAACCGCGGCAAGATGGCGACAGACTCTCTGCAGGCACCGCTCCGGACTGGCATAAGGTAGCCCTGCAACTCCGGGGATGGAGCGGGGAGTCGGTCAGATGGGGCAGTAAAAGGAGAAAAAGGGATGTGATAAAAAAAAAAAAAAGGGGGCTGCATAAGCTGTGCAATACAGATGTTCAGATCCCAAGAAGGAGTAGGCTCCCAAAAGGGAGGATTGACATGGACCAAGCCTTTGAAGAATTTCTTAAAAACTGGAAGAAAAGCAGACACATCTGCCAAATGTACTTTAAGAGTAGCAGGCCAGAGGCCTAAACTGTTAAGGTGTACCAAGTAGTCCAAAACAGTGGCAATGTCAGCCAGCTCTGGCTTAGTATGCCTACTGGAACACCAAAACCCAAACCTTTTCCATTTGGTGTTGTAAGTCTTCCTAGTAGCAGGCTTCCTGCTAACTTTTAAAATATCCAAGACTGACTGGGACAGATGCAAACTTGCATATTCTAGCTCTTCCAAGAGCCAGGCTTTGAGCCTGAGAGTCTGAAGGTTGGGGTACAGAAACCTCCCCTGACAGGAAGTGAGGAGAGTGTACTGCCTGGGAAGACACAATGGCAGTGTTACTGACAGTGACAACAGTAGAGGATACCAAGGCTGTCTGGCCCAGTCTGGAGCCACCACAATCACCTTGCAAGGCTGAGACCTGATTTTTATCAGGACCCTGAATATCAGAAGAAAAGGAGGAAATGCATACAGAAACCCCGCTTGTCCAATTTACAAGAGCATCCCGGGGAACAGAACCTAGAAGGGGTGGTCTGCAACAGTAAAGAGGGAGTTGATGATTGTCCGGGGCTGCAAAGAGATCTATCTCTGGGGTGCCCCATCTCCTGAAAATGACCTGAAGAATGACAGGGTTTGAGAAATCCTGCTGAGAGCATCTGCTAGAATGTTGTCCTTGCTTGGGAGATGCACAGCCATCAGAGAAACCTGAAGGGAATAAGCTAGAGACCAAATTATCATGACCTCTGTGCACAAGGCCGAGGACCAAATGCCTGTTTGTTGATGTACCACATGGTCGTGGTATTGTCTGTTCTGATCTGCACCACTTTCCCTTGGACAACCATTGAGAATGTCTGAAGTGCCAGGAAGACAGCTCTTAATTCGAGAAGATTTATGTGCAGAAGGGACTCCTGGTGAGACCAAGTTCCCTGAGCCATGAGATGATCTAGGTGGGCCCCCAACCCCAAAAGGGAGGCAACTGTGGTGAGAATCACAGAAGGGACCTGACCGATAAAGAGGACCCCTTGTCGAAGATCATCTTCCTCTAACCACCACTGAAGGGCCTGGACCAAGGTTTTGGAGACTGGAACCAGTTTGGAGAGTGTGTCCTTTTTCTGGAACCAGAAAGATCTGAGATGAAACTGAGTATCTCATCTGAAACCTAGCTCCCTGAACTACTGCTGTGGAAGCTGCCATGTGGCCCAGCAGCTGTAGAAAGTGTCTGGCTGGACGAGACATTAGAAGATGAAAAGAGGAGGCCAGAGTGACCAATGACTGAACCCTTGAGAGAGGAAGAAAAGCTCTTGCCTGAACTGTATCTGTTTCCCCCCTGTGAAGGTGAGAAGCTGGGCTGGCTCTAGAACAGACTGCTCCAAATTTAGAATGAAGCCCAAGGATTCTAGAAGTCTTTGGGTGACCTCTAAAGCTGCCTTAATTTGGTCTGGGGACTAGCCCAGTAGAAGCCAGTCATCCAGATATGGGAACAGAAAGATGCCCTGCCTCCTGAGGAATGCCACCACCACTGCAAGACACTTGGTGAACACCCTTGGAGCACATGTTAGGCCGAAGGGCATGGCCCTGAATTGGTAATGGCCTGAGGGCAACTTGAACCTGAGGTACTTTCTGTGGGAATGTCTGATAGGTATGTGGAAGTAGGCATCCTTGAGATCCAGGGAGGCTAGCCAGTCTCCTGGTCTCAGAGAGGGAAGAATTACTCCCAGAGTCACCATTTTGAACTTTGGTTTTGTTAAATGTTTGTTCAGGTACCTTAAATCCAATATGGGTCGCCACTCCCCTGTTTTTTTGAGGGTAAGGAAGCATCTTGAATACAGTCCTTTTCCCCTGTGACAAAGAGGTACCTTCTCTACTGCTTGCAGAAGCAGAACAGAGGAGACTTCTGCCTCTAAGGCCTTTGTCTCCAAGGGAGAGGGAGGACAAAGACTTTGCTCTCATTCTTGGGAACCTTTTAAAACTGAGAGCAAGTCCCTGGCTTACTACTTCCAGGACCCATTTGTCTGAAGTAATAGACTCCCAGGCCTGGGAGTAGTGAGCCAGCCTGCCCCATACTGAGATTGAGGAGGCGACCCTGACTGACACCTCAGGGTGTCTGCTTGGCAGGGGGCTTGGACTGAGTAGCTGATGGGGTCCTAGTTACCCCACATATACCTCTTCCCCTAAAGAACCCCCTCTGCTGAAAAGAGAAGGAGGAGGCCTGAGCTTGGTAAAAAGGCCTGTAAAAAAAAAAAAAGCCTGCCCCTAAACTGCTGCCTCTGAGGAGTGGTCTGCTTCTCTTTGGCTGCAGCACTCCTATAGGTGGTCCTGCACTTGTCCATTTTTTTCATGTAGTTCTCTGTTTGGTCCCCAAAGAGAGAATTACCAGTTACAGGAAAATCCATGGCCTTAGCCTGGGTATCCTGTAAGAGGTTGGTACACCTAAGCCAAGCAAATCTCCTCATGGAGATAGATGTAGCCATGACCCTGGAATGAACATCATTGGAATCAACAGTAGCGTGGAATTGCACCTTAGATGCCTCTATACCATTTGCAGCCACCTGCTCCAGCTCCTTGGCTAGCTGGGTAGGAGCATCCTTAGCCAGTTTCAGAACTGTATCCCACATAGATTTCAGGTACCTGGCTGTGTATGCCATGTAATTAGATTGCCAGAGTCCCATAGAGGATGCCGAGTACTGTTTTTTTGCCATGGCATCCACTTTCCTGGAATCCTTATCTGGGGGAGTGAGATGCCAGAGGAATATTAGCCTTCTCACAGGCTGCAGCTTGTACTACCCCAACACGGCTGCTATGATTTGAAAGGAATTCCGTCCAAGGACCTGACAAAGCACACCTCCTGTCCATTCTTTTTTCCACAGGAGGAATGGATGTAGGGAATTGTAAAAATTTTTGTGTCTGCTTCCCCAAAGACTTGTGTAAGGAGATAGACACCCTCTTTGACTCTGGGACATCCATCATTTCCAGATAGTCAGGTTCTTCCTGATCCTGTTCAGCCCTCTTCCATAGGAAGCTGAAGAGTCTCAGCCACTTTCTTGTAAAACAAGAAATGGGAAGGGGACTCAGAAAGCCTGGGAGGAGAAGCCTGAGAAGGCCTGTCTGGGGAGATGTCAGGCTCTACTGGCTCACCTAGGCCCTCACATTATTGTTCTTCATAATCTTCATCTTCCTCTCAATCGCCCTCATAGTATGCCTCAGGATCTATATCTGAAGCAAGTACCTCCGACCGAACCGATCGGCTTTGAACCGAAACCGGTTCGGTCGGAACCAGGCAAAGCGACTGAACTACTGAAATCGCTTTTGCTATCTCAACAGCGGTCAGACCATGGGGAGCCAGATCCGAACCGGCTGATTTTCTTTTTCTTTTACACGGAACAGATTCCGCAGAATCGGCTCTCCATTTGCCAAAGAGGTATCGCCCAGGTCAGTGGGCACCTCTTCAGGTTCGGCCGCAACCGAACCAGGCTGGCCATCTGGGTCAGCGGACTTCTCTGCCTCCCTCTCCCTTAGCCTACTCCAACGTTTATCCAGAGTGGCTTTGGGAAAGTTTTTACAATTTTGGCAGTCTTCCTTGAGGTGGTCAAACCCCAGACAATACACACAGACAAGGTGAGGCTCAGCCTTAGCAAAGGCCTCCTTAAACTCGGTACAGTGCTGAAACCCAGTGGGTCCGGTTTTCTTCTTGGGTTTCTCAGACATGCCTTAAACCAGAAAAATCACCTTACACAGCGGTTAAGCCAGGTGATTACAAACTCAACGGTTCCAACCGTGTCACAAGTCAGTTAAAAAAATCCTAAAATATCAGGTTTTTTTTTTTTTGGGACCGATGAGTACCGGAAAAACCACACACACAAGTAATAATAAACAATAAAAGAAAATGAGCTTCGGTTCTGAACCAGACCGACCGGCAAAGAACCGAAATAAAACAATTTCTTAGTGTAAAAACAGAAAAATAAACACTACCTACAACTACCACTTACTGGTACCGAGACAGAGGTAAGAATACCGAATACTGACAACCACGGTTTAAAAAGACAGATTCGAACTAGACCGAACCAAAGTGCAGGAGGGATCTCCGGAGCGACTTCACAGTAAGGAATCGGACGGTTACACTTCAGAGTACCACAGACAGAGGTTTGAAAACCGAGCTCGAGTTCAACGTTCTATACCTTTGCACAGAGTTAACCCTTTACTCTCCGGAGCAGTTCAAGTGCTGGGGCTAACTGCATATAGTCGGAATACAGCAAGACTTCATGTTGTTTGAATACGCAGTTTGCAATCACTACCCACTGACAATGTGACGGGCTACAGAAAAGCAGTTTCTCCTTAGGACTTTAAGTGTCACTGTTATACCATTGATATGTCTTGAAGATATTCCACTGGCCAGGTCAACTCATGGATAAAAAAGATGGATTATTTGGGGTTTGATAAACCCTTATCATTTTTTCTTGACAGGACTCCTCTCTTTTACAGAAGCAAAACAGAACTTTTCCATTATCTTTAAACCCAAGCTTTTTTCACTATGATGCTCAAGCTACAGTGGGATGTTAGTAACACCCGATTCTTGAAACCGTTATTTTTTTCCTTCGAACAGGTTGTACTTCGCATCTTATTTCCACAATCTATTGGACCCACAGGAGGGACAAACTGATTCCACTTTCTACACTGCCCAGAAATGAAGCATCAAGGCAAATATTTTGGTTTCTTTTACCGAATGGACACAGGCATACGCAGCACAGCTCAGGGTGACACGTCATATGTGGTGGGAATATATGTGGAAACACCGGAAGACAGATATTCAAAATAAGTGCAAAAGCAGAGCTCAAAGATTTGCGCTCTGCTTTGCAAGTGCCAGGAGTCCAAGAATGCAATATTCAGTCAGACTGGCACTATCTGACTGAATATAGAGCCATGATGATGCAGCGTTAAGTATTACTGCCCTAACATGGATCCCTGCTATGCAAGGAACAGAGCCGCCAGAATGGATCGCGCCAGAGCACTGTTTGCAATTTTCAGAGGGACCCATTTGCACAGGTCGCAGCAACAGGTTTGCGCACCCCCCCACTGTCCAGTCCCATGAAGTAAAGGACATCCCTGGTGCCTAATGGTCCCCCACCCATCTGCTCACCAGACTGTATAATAGAAAAATACTCCCTGGTGCCTAGCGGCCACCATCCCATACCGATCACCAGCCCCCATAGCTACCAAAGTTATCCTTAGTGCCTAGTGGTCCCCCACCCTATGATCACCAGCCCTGTAGCTGTCAATGTAATCTCTGGTGCCAAGTGGGTCCCCCCACCCTCTGATTGCCAGCCCCGTAATGACAAGTGTACTCCCTAGTGCCTAGTGTCCCCTCCCTCCCACCTTCTAATCGCAAGGGTTGAAACTAACTTTTTCAGCCACTAGCCAGCAGGGCTAGTGACTGGAAAAATCTACCGGCCCGACAGGAGTTTCACTAGCCCAACAAAGTAATTACCAGAAATTGTCCCCTCCAAAAAAACAAGTTCTACTGCAGTTTTAACACCAAGTATTGAACTTTTTTATATATACTGTATATATATATATATATATATATACATATATATTATATTATACATACACACACACACACACACACACACACACACACACACACACACGTATTTATGTTCTCCTTTCAGTGGCCACAGCTGCCTCATCAGCCAACCCTACCGGACTCCGGGTTCATTCAGGATCTTGTGATGCCTCGTGTGTCCCGGCAGATCCCCGTAGCCGGTCTGGAGGCTTCATCATGCTGCAGCCCCTGACCATGTTTTCTGTTTTTCTCCCTGTTCTTACCCAGGACCCCAGACAGAGAGGCACATGCATGTGGAGGCACGCATGCGCCCCCTTGCCCCGGTAACAGCCCTATCCTCCCACCCCACTGGCCTAGCACATTGGCTCCATCAGCTTCCGCTGCACCCTGGCCTCTACCACAAGGCAGCCAAGAGTCGAGGGAAGCTCAGATCCCTGATGACAGCTCAACCCTGCACCGCACCCTCCTCCCCCTTCCCCCGTGCCAACCTCAGACGGCCCATGCTCTTTCCCTAACATGGGTCACCGGTGTGGCAAGAGGTAAGGCGTCCAGCACCTCAACCCTCTGTGCCACTGGGCTGGCCTTAAGTATTAAACTTTTAATGTAAAGGAAGTGTTTGTCTTTTTTTTTTTTTTTTTTTTTTTTTTACCTGGCAAGGGACTGCAACATGAACATGAAAATAAAGTTAATGTTTAAGGAGAAAGTATGGGGCAGTACAAACCTATCTAGGAGGGACATCAGCAGCCAGGAATGGGCAGCTGTGACAAAGCTAGAAGTGCACAGATCAGACCCAGCTAGCATTCAGCAGCACAACAAACTCTTTTCCGGCTTGCAGTCGTCACCCTTGTCCTCTGAGCATTGTGGAGCTCCCACTGGCAATTTCCATCAACCGCACCTAGCGGCCATGCCTGTAACTTCATTGCCTATATACAGTGATAGGCGGGCAAAAGTTGACTACTAGCATGGTACACTGCGCAGTACCACAATACATGTTATTCAATGGCTACTGCGCTGATGCGCCATGTAAGTATATCGTGCTAACAATCAACTTTTGTGCGATTACCACATGGCACCCAGCGGGCACTCTGCCCAAGGCAAAATCTACCTGCATTTGGTGGGCGGGTGGATGGCAATTTCGAACCCTGTGATCGCTAGCCCCACAACTGCCAATCTTATCCCAGGTGCATAGCGGCCCCCCACCCCACCCCACGCTCCGCTCACCAGCTCAGTCTATGTCCAACTACACTCTAGCATCTAGTGCTCCCCTCTGCACCGCCGACACCAACAAACCCACCCTACCAACCCCCATTACTGTACGCCAGTGCCACGGATCCCATGCCGCAATAAGCAAAGTCCTCTCACCTCCTAGGCCAGCCATTGTATGCAAATCCAGAGAGTGTGCACCTTATGTAATGTACAGGGCACACACACCCTATGTTACAGCAGAACAGCATGCAGGGTGCCAGAATGGGGAGCAGAATAAGCTGTCCCACCAAGAAAAGAGTTAATGCAAGGGAAGGGGGTTGCAGAAGGGAGGGCGGCAGTCCCAAGGGGCCATGGCGGGGTGGATGGGAACGGGTGGAGGGCGGTCTCCCTAAATGCGATGAGCCTGGGTAATAAAATAGCTGAGCTTCAGGCACTCTTTGCTAAGGGGAGGGTGGACATCACAGCTGTAACTGAGACTTGGGCCACCCAACACCAGGATTGGGATCTGGCAATCCCAGGGTACAGAATTTACAAGAATGACAGAGGGCTTAGAGAGGGGTGAAGGGGTGGCACTCTGTGTGAGGGTTGGGATCGGATGCACGAGAGACGAGGGGGAGGAAGGGAAGGCTGAGGCACTGTGGATGCAGCTCCTGAACACTGAGGATAGAAATCTGAGGCTGGGGGTAGTGTAGAGACCTCCTGCCCAGTCCGAGGAGCTGGACAAGAAGTTAGCGGAGCAGATTAGGAGGGTATGTAGAAAGGGGAGTGTGGTGATTGTGGGGGATTTCAATCTGCCAGGGGTGGACTGGAGCACCCATGCCACCTCCAGTACCAGGGAGCAGGTACTCCTGGATGCATTCCAGGATGGTCTCCAGACACAGCTGGTCAGCGGGCCAATTCAGGGCAAAGGTCATTATTATACAGGGCACCTTATTTTTTTTAACACTGTTCCTTCTGATATCATTGGCTGCACAACCGTTTGGTGTTATAAAACTTGTCTTAAACAGTGGCTAATGAACAAAGATGAATACACCTGTAAATTGTATATTTGTTATAATCATTTTTATGTATTTATATGTAGGTTTACTCCTGTATTGTTTATGCTAGTGTTTATTTTTTGTATCTTGACTTGTCGTCTGTGAAAACGGGCAGCTATATGCTCATCAGGCCTACAAGTATAAAAATAGAAAATGAAATGAAACTCGGTTAGGTAACACACTGGACCTAGTACTGTTGAATGGGGAGGACATGAGGGAAATAAGGGTGGAGGACCCAGTAGCTGGAAGCGACCACCAATTGGTGTGGTTCACACTCAATTTGAATGAGGAGAGTGGGGCTCAGTAACAAGGATGGTTGACTTCAGGAGGGCAGACTTCGGGAAGATGCAAGAAATACTGCAGGGGCGATTAGACCAGAGATAGATGCACAGCAAAAGTGGGATATTATTAAAATTAGGATAGCAGAGGCTACAGAGGTTTGCACCAGGACCCAAAGCAAGAAGAACAGAGCCAAGAAGCCAAGCTGGCTGAACAGCAGAGTGATGGAGGGGGTGAGGTCAAAGAGGGCTGCGTTCCAGACATTCAGGAGTACGGGGAGGAGGGAGGACAGGAAGGCATATGAGAGTTGGTCCAAGGAGGTTACCAAGTGGGTAAGGGTAGCCAAAGCCTCCAGAGAACTAAGGTTAGCTCAGGGCACTAAGGAAGGGGAAATACAGGTTACTCACCTGTAACAGGAGTTCTAGGAATGGTATATGTTGTTCATCCACACTTATTGGCAGGTTCCTTGCCACTTTAAATCTTGCCGGAAGGTCTTCAAGCTGGCTCCTCCCACCCACCGGGTGGTAAAACTCTCGGCTCAGCCCCATGGCCAGATCTGGCCAGCTGGATGCTCAGGTTGTAAGGCCGGGCCGGGAGGTCAGAATATGGATGAACAACATATACCATTCCTAGAACTCCTGTTACAGGTGAGTAACCTGTATTTCTAGGACATGGATATGTTGTTCATCCACACTTATTGGCAGACTCTAGCAGTTCTCTGGGAGGAGGGGAGGCAAGGCACACACCCCTACTTAGGGAATAAAGACTGGAGAACCGAGGCCCCAAAACCAGCATCCTGGCGTGACTCAAGGTCGATGTGGTAATGGGTAATGAAGGTGTATGCTGACTTCCAGGTAGCAGCCCTGCAGATTTCCTGGATAGGGACGTCCCTGGAAGCAGCCACCGATGCAGCAGTATGGCGGGTAGAATGAGCTCTTATCCCTCTGGGAGGCTCCATGCCCGCCAACTTGTAACAGAGATCTATGCAGGAGGTGACCCACCTGCTTATCGTCCGCTTGGCTGCAGGTCTGCCAGGTGCGGCTTCAGCGTGGGTGACAAACAGCTGGCCGAACCTCTCCCGAATTTCAGCCGTGCGCTCCTTATAATAAGTGCGCCCTTCTAGGTCAAAGTATGGAGACTGTATTCGGCCTCCGAGTGTGATTGGGTAGAACACCGCAGAGTCAACACCTGGTTAAGGTAAAACCCGACACCACCTTCGAAGGAATTTCGGGTGGGGGGCTAGGACAACTCTGTCCCTGTGGAAGACCAGGTAAGGAGACTCGATGCAGAGTGCCTGAGTTCTCCCATCCTTCTGGCTGACGTGATAGCCACCAAGAAGGCGGTCTTCCACGACAGGTGAGAGTTCACACCTGTGCATTGGTTCGAATGGCTTGCCCATGAGCTTTGCCAGTACCAGCAGTAAATCCACGGAGGTGGAGGTTCTGCGCACGGAGGAAATGTGATCAAGGCCTTTGAAAAGCGCCAGACCACCTTCTCCTGCGCCACTGGCTGCTCCCCGCCAGCGCCGCAGGCAGAGATGGCTGCCAGGTGCACCCTTAGGTCGTCGATCTAAGCCCTTGACTAGAAAGGGACCATAAATAGTCCAAAATGCTTGCCAAAGGACAGGAGGAGGGGTCAAGCCCTTGCCCTGACACCAAATGGAAAATCTCTTCCATTTGAAGGCATAGCATTTCCTGGTCGACTCCTCTGGGGCGCCTCAACAACATTGAGGACCTCATCAGACGACCCAAGGCCTGGAACTCCTGGCGGCTCAGGAACCAGGCCGTCCAGGTGCAGGGATTGAAGGTCCAGATGGACACCTTCCCTGATTGACTGAGGCAGGTCCGGGCGAGCTGGAAGCTGCCTCGGGAGCCTGGAGCGGAGTCTGAGGAGATCTGGGTACGAGAACTGGCGGGGCCAGTCTGGGGCTATCAGAATCACCTGCACCTTGTCCCTCCTTGCCTTGAGAAGCACCTTGTGAATCAAGGGAAATGGGGGAAAGGCGTAGAAGGGGCCCGGGGTCCACAGCCTCGAGAAGGCATCCCCCTGCAGCGAGCCCTGCTGAGGGGGGCGGGCATGAAACAGCCTCAGCTTCACGTTCTCCCTGGAGGCAAACAGGTCCACCTGAGGTCTGCCCCAGTGGGAGAACAGATCTTGTACTACCTCCGGCAGGAGAGACCACTCGTGAGATGCAGCCCCTATCCGGCTCAGGGCATCGGCCAGGGTGTTGGAGGCTCCTGCCACATGAATGGCTAGGAGATCCGCCTCCAGGCTGCGCACGAGTGACCAAATGCGGAGAGCTTCCTTGCATAGAAGCATGGAGCGCGTCCCGCCCTGGCGGTTTAGGTAGTACATGGTCGTGGTATTGTCCGTCTGGACTCGGACCACTTGACCCCGGAGAAACGGAGCAAAGGCGGTGAGAGCTAGGCGGACCGCTCGGAGCTCCAGCAGGTTAATGTGGCATCGGGACTCTCGCGGGGACCAGAGGCCGTGTGCCCGGTGTTCCCCCAGATGGGCACCCCAACCCATCAAAGAGGTATCAGTCGATAGAGAGACCGTCGGCTCGGGGCGGACAAATGGGATGCCCTCCTGCAGATGAGATGGAACGGTCCACCACCGGAGAGCGTTCCACATCTCCTGTGTCACCATCACTAGCTGGTCCAATGGATCGCAGCGTTGTGACCACTGGCTGGCCAGTCCCACTGAAGGGGGCGCATGTGCCAGCGTGCCCAACGGACCACGCTGGTACAGGCCGCCATGAGACCCAGGAGGCGCAGGAAGTCCCAGGCAGGACACGATTGCCCAACCAGAAATGACTGGGCAAAGGAGGTAAGAACCTCGGCCCTGTCCGCCGGGAGCCGTGCTCTGGCTCGAAGAGAGTCGAGCTCTGCCCCAATAAACAGAATCACCTGCTTCGGCTCGAGTTCCGACTTGGCATCGTTGATGAGAAGGCCGATTTGAGAGCAAACCTGGAGGGCCAGATCTCTGGACCGCTCCACCTCCTGTCTGGAGGGGGCTGCTATCAGCCAATCATCCAGGTAAGGGTACACCCGGACCCTTCGGCGCCGCAGGAAAGCTGTCACCACTGCAATGCATTTGGTGAAGACCCTGGGAGCTGGAGACAGGCGAAAGGGCATGGCCGAACTGAAGGGATCCCTCCTTTCAGCGAAGGAATCTCCGATGTGACGACGGATAAGGACGTGAAAGACGGCGTTCTGCAGGTCAGAGAGCAGAACCACACGCCGTGTTCCAGGATGGTATTATCTGAGCCAGAGTGACCATCCTGAAGGTTCGAGACCTTAGGAACTTGTTCAGGTCGTGAAGGTCGAGAATGGGCGCCAGCCCCGTCCGTTGGAACCAGGAAGTACCTGGACACAAACCCGGGTCTGAGGGAGGTCTGCCACCTCCTGATCACCTCCTTTTGGGAGGAGAGCGATGTCGGACGAGGCGACAGTGAACTCGCGGACCGAGGCCCCAGTGCGGCGGCTCTGAAGGGGCGGGGCCTGCTCGAATTCTAGAGGTAGCTTTTCCCACCACCTCCAGTACCCACCTGTCCGTGGTAATAACGGACCAGGCGGAAAGGAAGTGCGGGCCGTCCCCACGAGGGAAACTGGGGTGAGTGGCGGGGTTGGGGCGACACCCCTCAGCCCGTCACTGGGCAGGCTTAGAGGAAGGACCAGCCGAGGGACCTCCTGGACCTTACCTCCCTGCTTCCTGTTGGAGGAAGCCCGGGCTGGTTTGGGATGCCAAGCCAGAGCCTGCTGGCCCGGGCGTTGCTGGGCGAGAAGCGCGTGGGGCGCAGAAGAACCGAAGGAGCTTAGGCTGTGGTTTCGGCCTTTGTCCTTCTGACGGAAGAGACCCGAGTCAAGGTAGCATTGGACTTCTCGATCCTCTGCAGGTGACCTTCCACCCCAGGGCCGAAGAGGTCAGTCCCCAAAAAGGGAACATCCGCCAACTTGTGCTGGGTATCCGAAGTAAAGGTGGATATCCTCAGCCAAGCCTGACAACGCATGGCCACTGCGGCCGCCACAGACCTGGCACATGAGTCCCCAATGTCTAAAGCAGTCTGGAGCTGCTGTTTGGCCACTGCCCTGCCCTGGTCCTGCACTTGCCTGACCGTGGTCTGCAGATCCATGGGAAGATGAGGGACGACCTCATCCAGGGAGTCCAACAGGGCATGAGAAAAATGTGCCATGAGGACGGCCGAACTGGCCTGACTAAGGCCGAGAGAGGGCGCAGCATAGACTTTACGCCCGGCATAATCCAATTTCTTGGATTCCTTGTCGGGAGGTTTGTCCACATCCCTAGCGTTCCCGGCACGCCGGAAAACGCTGTCGGTAACCAACCCCTGGCCGAGGATGTTCCGAAAAACTGGACAGGGAACCGGTAGGGACCGCATACTTCCTGGCCATCCTGGCCGGCGCAGGAGGCAGGAAGCAGGCGCTGCCAGAGCTCCAAGGCCGGACCCACTATGGCCTCGGCCACGGAAAGAGCCTCCATGGGAATCCCGTCCAGAATTCCGTGAGGGATACCTGGCCCGCAAGCAGGTTCGAGCTTCATCCCAGTGGACTCCAAGATGAGCAAGCAATTCCAGAAAGACGAAGGGTATCGTCCACCGACTGTCCTCCTGAGGACTCCAAGTCCATTCGCTTGGAGAAAAGGGAGGAATCGTCTGGACTCGGAAGAGTCCTCAAAAACTGCCTCGGGCCTGAGCCACCTCCACCTGCGAGTCGATCGGGAGTGAGGGTGACAGACAGCCTATGGGGCAGTCCCTGAGCCAACCGAAATTTTTGGTGGAGCCCCAACTAATGGCTGTGGAGCGGAGGTTCCACGAGATCGGTGGGGCAGCTGGGAGTGGCGAACAACTGGCCTGGGAACAGGCTCCTCGGCTAAGCGAGGGGTTGTTTCAGCGCTCGGTGACAGCCACTTAATGGCAGGAAGGCGGCGCAGGTCGGCTTATTCCAGTCAAAGGAAACTGTTGCACATGAGTTCCTCTACCTCGTGCAACTTAGCGAAGCCTCCCTCATCAAGGAAGAGGATGAGCGGCGCCCGCTGCCCCGATGCGAGACCAAGACCTTCTAAGCGGCGGATCGGCTGGACATGAGCGTCGAGACAGAGAACCTCGGCTAAGCCGAGGGCGGTGCGAGGAGGTGGCGTGGGAATCGGCACTCCCTCGGTTCGGATGATTCAGCCAAAGGCTCCGGAACCCGGAGGCACAGAGCGAGCCGGCGGGATCCTCAACTCCCACGGGGAACCGGGAGAGGATTCTCAGCTTCTCCAGCCGACAACCCGTCCAGCAGGTGAGAAAAATCTCGACCGCGTCGGCGAGTCTCGATCAACTGGCCTGGCAGGGACACCGTGAAACCAGTGGCCCGAGCAGAAGTCGACCAGTCGGCGGCCGACTACTAGGAGAGGGGGATCTTTCCCGCTCCCAAGAGCGGTGACGGTGAGACTTACTCTTGTCTCTCTCTTTTTGGACCGAGGAAACGGTCCAGAAGAAGTTGGACCCTCACCTTTTGTTGAGAGGGTCAGACAAAGCTCCTTAAAGGAAGCCGAATAAGAGGCACCGAGAGATAGTGGGACAAATGCCGCAGCCGAGGTAGAAGCGGCCCGCGCCGCCTCCTCTTCAAGGGCGATCATCTGCTGAGCTGATCCGCCGAGCCCATGCCCCGCTGAGACACCGCCCGACCGGGCCTCTTTTGACTTTACGAGGAAATCTCTTCTCGGGGCCCCAGTTGTAAGCGGGCAGCAGGTCTTCGAGGACGTAGGCCGAAAAGGAAGAGCACAGGTCACAGGCCTGCAGGTCGTGCTCAAGGCCCAAGCAGTAGACGCACGTGGAGTGCGGATCCGTCCGAGACATCTTCTGCCCGCAAGGGCATCTCCAGAAACCGGGAGTTGATTTGTCCATCAGAGCCCATGAGGGAGAAAAAGACCGTTCTTTTAGCAAAACTTTTTTTTTATTTTCAAGATTCAAGAATTAGGAACTAGTCTTATACGCAGAGCGCTAAGGAGGGAACCCTGAGCTTCCAAGCGGTAAGGGAAGATCTGGCGCCATGGGGTGGAGCGAAGTTTTACCACCCGGGTGGGTGGGAGGAGCCAGCTTGAAGACCTTCCAGCAAGATTTAAAGCGGCAAGGAACCTGCCAATAAGTGTGGATGAACAACATATCCATGTCCCTAGAAAAATACTTTTTTAGATATATGTCAGGGAAAAAAGGAAGTGCAGAGACAACATAGTGAGGATAAAGAGGGGTGGGGAGTGGGTGGAAAAGGGAGCGGAACAAGCAGAAACACAGAATGAATACATTTGTTCCGTGATAATGCAGGAGAACGGTGGTCCACTAACTCTGTGGACGGGAAGGGTGGAGTCGGGGGGGGGGAGAAGAGGATGATGGACAGATGGATTGAGGAGAACAGAGTGTTAGAGGGTCTGAGAGCACTAAGGGTGGACAAGGCACCAGGTCCTGATGGTATTCACCCCAGGGTGCTGAGGGAGATAGCGGAGGTGTTGGCTAGGCAGCTGATGGACCTGTTCAGCACATCCCTGGACATGGGTTATGTGGCCCAGGACTGGAGGGTGGCCCATGTGATGCCCATTCACAAGATTGGCCCACAGAATGAACCAGAAAACTACCGACCTGTCAGTCTCATGTCCATAGTGGGTAAACTTATGGATGTGATAATGAAGGAGAGAGTGCTGGCATTTCTGGAGGGAAATGAACTCCAGGATGGGCAGAAGCATGGCTTCATCTCAGGAAGGTTTTGTCAGACCAATCTAGTAGAATATTATGACTGGGTTACTGGATAAGGATTACGCTGTGGACGTACTATACTTGGACTTCAGCAAGGTCTTGATTCAGTGCCTCCACCAGCGACTGGGGAAACTAGGCGCCCGTAGGGGTTGGGGGAGAAACTGGTAAACTGGACAGGGAACTGGCTGAGGGGAGGCAGCAACGGGTGGTGGTGGTGGTGGTGGTGGGGACTCTCAGCACCTAGGCCAGTGACGAGTGGAGTACCTCAGGGCTCTTTGCTGGGTCCAGAGCTGTTTGGGCTATTCATTTCGGATATCTCACACAAAGTTGGGAGCAGGATTTGTGTGTTCGCAGACGATACTAAAATGGGGTCGGTAGTTGATGAAGTGGATGCGTGGAAACAACTACAAGGGGACCTAACCAAACTGGAGGAGTGGTCAGAGAGGTGGTAGCTGGGCTGCAATGCAAAGTTCTGCACTTCGGGGCAAAGAACTCTAATAGGGACTATTGGTTGGGTGGGGTGAGGCTGGGGGACACTGAGGAAGAGAAGGACCTTGGGGTATTGATAACAGGGAGTATGAATAACTCTGCTCAATGCAGAAACGCTGCAGCTAAGGCTAACAAGATGCAGGGGCGTATTGCAAAGGGATACTCGTCCATTCATAGGGAAGTGATCCTGCCCCTCTACAGGTCATTGGTCAGGCCGCACTTAGAGTACTGTGTGCAGTACTGGCACCTGTATCTGAAAAAGGACATGCAGCCAGCCCGTTGGCGCAGCGGTGGGATTTCGCTTGCGACACGGCGACCAGGTTCGAGAGCGGACCTGGATAGTCGAGGCGGCGAAGGGAGAAGGATAGCGTCTCTAAGGACTGCTCTCCTTCTCCGGGAGGGCGGGAGAAGCGCATCGCCATGACTGAGGGCTCCCAGCGGAGGCTGAGGGACCTCAGGCGACCAACTGATACAGCTCTGGGAGGCGGGCAGACAGCTTGCATCATTGCACATCCCAGCTCCGTAATAAGGAGGAAAAACCCGAGCAAGGGGCAACCATGCACATGAAGCCCTCCCAGAGGACCCCGAGACACCACCATCGCCAAGGGATCCCCGACCAGCCATAAGCTCCGTGGTCGCCGTGAGGTGGCCACGCCCACCCTCTGGGGGCAAGCCGCGGACTGAGGATCTCAGCAGCTATAGGCGTGGTGGAGGTCTCCGGGGCCGTGACTTGGGCCGAGTCAAGACGGGTCCTGCATGGAAAAAGAGAGAATTAAAAAAAAAAAAATGAAAAGGACATTAAACTGCTGGAGGGGGTGCAGCGGAGGGTGAAAAAATGTTATGGGGCATGGAGGGCAAAGCCTACGAGGACAGGCTATGTGAGCTGAATATGTACACCCTGGAAGAGAGGAGAGATAGGGGGGATATGATTGAAACATTCAAGTATCTGAAGGGGATAAACAAAGCCAGTTCAAGCTGAGGAAAGGTAGGGACACAAGAGGGCAAGGGCTAAGATTAGAGGGTGGAAGATTTAGGAGAGATATGAGGAGACATTACTTCACAGAGAGGGTGGTGATATCACATAAGACAGTGGGAAGTTTTTGAAAAGGCATGGGACAGGGAACAAGGGAGGGTCTAGGTGAATAGTGCTGAGAACTGGGGGAACAGTGCTGAGAACGTCCTGAAGATGGGGGAGGGACTGGGGCAGCTGCAATCTAGGGATGCTAGCTGCACACTCAAGCAGACTTCAATAGACCATGAGGTTTGTTTCTGCAGGCAGTTTCGCATGTTCTTATGTTTGTACATTACACTGGACGCACGCACGCTCTCCTGATCTGCATACAGTGGCCAACCAAGGAGGTGTGCGGAGGGCTGTGCCTGTCGCCATATGGGATCCGCAGCACAGTCATAAGGTAAAAGGGGTAAGGCAGGGTGGATTTGTCAAAGCCAGCAGTGCAGGGGTGGGGTCACTAGAAGCCTGGGACTAACTGGACATAGACAGGGCTGGTGGGAGGATCCACCAGGCACCATGAATAACTTTGGCAGCTACAGGAATGGTGATCGGATGGTGAGGAGGACAACTAGGCACCAGGGAGTACCCATAAGATTATGGGCCTGGCGATCAGAAGGTGGGGGCCAATAGGGACCAGGGACTGCACATATTATGAGGCTGGCAAGTGGAGGGTGGGGGGACCACTAGGCACCAGGGATTGCACATATCATTACAGGGCTGACAATCGGAGGGTTGGGGGGGGCACCAGGGATTGCACATATCATAACAGGGCTGGCAATCAGAGGGTTTTGGGATCCACTAAGCACCAGGGCTGTGCATAGCAATAACAGGGCTGGCGATCGGGAGAGGGGAACACTAGGCACCAGGGATTATTCAAGGACTATACAGGCTGGCGATCGCTGGGTGGGGGGGGGGGCCACTAGGCACCAAGGCTTTCCCACATCGCTACCAGAAAGGGGGACCAGGACAACTATGAGTAGGGGCAGGTGTGCTCCCCCACTGGCAGACTTGGTTGTCGGCTGCAGTAACTCTGGCAGCCACCATGGCTGCCCACATTAAGTCGGGGTTCTGTTCAGCGATATCAGTAGTGCACGAAAGGGCCGCACCAAGCCTCTTTGTGTAGCACAAATGCACTGAATATGGGGTTGCGCAGATATTCCTGTCTCCGCTCCTCTCTTTCCCACCGCACTCTTTATGTTTTGCACGGACGCTCTGTTTTCCCATGCAACCACCCCATTTGAATTTTGTGTTTCAGCGTAAAACCCATTTTGCACAGGCAAACACCAATTTGCGTCCATGCAAATTTTTGAATATCGGGCCCCTGATCCACAACTTCTGCACAGTGGTGCTTACACCCCAAGGTCAGGCCACTTCTCAGTGTTGGAGACTGTGTGGAGAGCCTTGGCCTACCATACCCATATGCTAAGGATTTGCCCCATATATACTACATTTTTTGCAGGACAGCAAACAAAATATTTCTGAGATGCTAGGGCAGGAGGTTATTCTAACCCCTAAACTTCATCTGTTGTTACAATAGCAAACAACCTGTAAAACCTCTCGCGTTAGGGCACCTGTTAGGGATTATGGGGCTCTTAGCAAAAAGTGTTCGACTAGAATGTGGCTTGCTAACCAGGTTTTGGACGTGTTACGATGAAGACATATAATAAATCAAATCTACAAGGGGAGAGAAAAATACTGTATGCTCTTAATGATAGACTAGAACAGTTCAGTCCAGATGGTCTCCCAGATTCACTATATTATGCACTGGGACCCAGATTTTATTCCCTAGATCTCAAGTGGTGTTTTATACTGACCTAGTGAAGTCTATGTCCTCTAAAAGGTTGTTTCCAGGCTTCTGTGGCACCCCATTGATTCAGTATTATATGACACATTATCGAATGGGCACAAAAGTTCCTCAATCCTGACTGGCTGAAACACTTTTCCAGCAGTGTCCTTTATCAGGACATAATCTTACAACCGGCACTACTTAGACGAGGCAATGCTCCATCACCACAGGTATCAGTGTACCAACATGTCCCAGTCAGCAATATGGCAGTACAAAGACTATCGCTATCTCCAAAGCTGTTCTACAAGTGTAACTGCAGTCAGATGTTAAACACTCACTCTCCCACTACACACACACACACTCACTCTCTTTCAGTAACTCCGTTATCACTTTCTTTTTAAACTGAAGTCTGACCTGTGCGGCTGTGCATAAAGCTAACTAGTCAAGTGAGCGAAGAGCATGCCGCAACTTTCAAATCCCGCTACAGTGATCCAGTGAGTGTGTCAGCAGCTGTGGGAGCAGCTTTCAAATAAAAACCCAAACCCGCTCCTCTGCCACTACCACTACACATAGTTCATAAAATAAATTAAAAAATTCCATTGTGAGTGCCTGAAGTTAAAACCGCAATCTAGTAAGCACTGTTTGAAAAGCACTAACTACCGCGGCTGCAGTGGGACACGTTCGCCGTCAGTGAAACCGGTTGGTCGGTGTCAGGCAAATGGCCGCTCTGGGCATTTGTTACTTCCAAATACACAACAACAACAAAATGAGTGTGGGAGGGGAGTGTAAAGGTAGTAAAAGCAGCAGTGATTGACAGATATATAGGGAGCCCTCTACTGCTGATGAAACACCTGTCAAAGTAGTTTAATAGGGGGACTACATTTTTACTATTTCAACTATTAAAACCTCCTTTTTTATATTTGAGGTTTTGGTTTTTTATTAAATAATTACTTAGGGATTCCATTTTATAAGCGCAATATGACATGACAAGGTGTGGGTTATGGCCTGATTAGAGCACTTTCCAGGCGCATGCTCTTATCAGGCCATAACCCACACCTTGTCATGTCTTATTGCTGGTGGAACCAACTGCCTAAAGAAATACTATTTGTACACTGTAAACAGTTTTGGTTGCTTTTACGATTTGTGACTCCCAGCCTTGGACTAATAATTGTATATGCACTGCTTTTGTATATAACCTGTAAGTTTGTTCGTTTCTTAAAACCACTGTTACAAAAACAGTCTGAAGATTATCTTTTAATGCAACTATCAATAATGATAAAATGAAAACAAAATATATAAAAAAGTGTTACATTTTAAAAATGTTATCCAGAAACCAGTAGAGAATCTTTTAATTATGGCACATCTATTATCAAAAACACACTTACATCGACTCTGAACCATTTTTGTTCATTGGTTCCTCCACTGTTGCTGCCAGCACTTCCATCATGGGATGGGGTGTTTTTTCTCCCTTTTGCATAGTAACCTCCTCTTGAACCATAAGGGGCACTAAAATCACAAAATGCCTATATTAACTGCATGACAAAATGAAGGCCAGTACTACCCATAACCAAGTACCAGTAGCTAGAAGAAAGAGCACACTTTATTGTTTATAACACGTTTTTGCTACAGAAATATTAGGAAATACTTGCAGAAAGACTCAAAAGCAAAGAACCTCTAACAAAGTACTTACTGTAAATAATTTGCTTATGTAGGAAGAAAAAATTACTCACTGTAGTAATATTGTTTCTTCCAAGGTGTCCTTTGCATCAGTAACAATATGCAGTAAGCTGACTAGGCTGAGCTGCCTTGGAGGTGGTGTTTATGATAATGAAGTGAATTAGCCAATCAGAAGAGAGTTAAAGGGTGAGCTGAGTGGAGCCTGCCCAGAGGGCACCAGAATTCTATCAAAGCTAGAATGGGAACATTTTTTTTATTTAGCTTTTGTTAACCAGGTAAGTACACTAGACAAGACATTTGCCTATTTTCAGGTACGACCCGAGAGAGTACAGGAAATACAAATACATAGGACAACATGATACAGATTCAGTCAGTTTCACAGAGTCAGGGAAAGCACAACATATTCATAGAAATACGAGCAGTGCAATATATACAATTAGAGGTTTATTTATTTATTTAAATTTTGGTAACCGGGTAGGCCCACTGGAACCTTGTGGTCCCTTTTTCAGGGGCGACCCGGGTTTAGTTACATGTACCTAGACGGAGGGAAAAACCGAAGCAAACAAAATGTACAGTGCAGCAAGGCTTACATAGAGTGCATGAACAAACATTACAGTACAGAAACTGATACAACCAATGCTCCAGACTTTTGTTAGGTACAGACCAAATGACAGCTGTAAAACCTATATAAGTGTGAAGGACAGTTCTACCACCAGACTGATGGACCTATCTGTCCATGTCCCGCCGTTCTTTAGCTGTGATATCACCCTGCGTTTGGTCCCTTGGCAGGACCCTAGGTGAGGCAGAAGCACCAAGGCTCCTTCCCTAGGTGTGCTTTTAGCCCTTTCTTGAAACCCTCAACGGTGGGGCTGTCTTGTATCTCTCTCGGGAGCTCGTTCCAGAGTTTGGGGAGGGTGACCCTGAGCGACCGTTGACCTAGGAATGATCTAGCCCTGGGGATTTCTAGGAGTGTCCAATCGGTGGATCTGAGCTCTCGTTTCGTTGTCTTGGGGATGAGTAGGTCCTGCAATCCGAGAGGGACCTCGGGTTGCTGTAGCTTATAGGCCATGCACAGGGAGGGATATGCTAATCTGGCCCCCAGGGATGGACATTCTAGGGCCTGAAGCACCTTGCAGTGGTGTTCCATTCTATCTGCTCTGGCGGTGAAACGGCCGACCCTGTGGTAGAGCATGCTCAACTGCTGTCTTTCCATAGCTCTCAGCGACTGGAGCAAGGCTGCTCCATAGAAAAGGGTGGGGAGAATTGTCCCGTTCCCTACCGCCTTCCTTGGTTAGGAAGGGGTTAAGTCTATAGAGGAGGCCCAGTTTTTGGTTTACTACCTTTGTGAGGTGGTCGATGTGCTTCCTGAACGAGACCTCCTGGTCAATGTACATTCCCAGGTACTGCATGTTGTCCACAACTTCTACCCCTACTCCATCCCTGGAGGACAGTGATAGGTGGATGGATCTTCTTTGGCCCAGTCTTTTTGGGCCAAAGAGCATGGCTTTCGTCTTTCTGCTATTCAGAACCAGGCTATTAATCTGACATCAGGATTCAAAGGCTGCAAGGTCCTGACTCAACTCCTATCCTATACAGCACTGTGTCATCAACATACAGCGTGACTTTCGCCCCTCGGCAGTACTGGGGGAGGTTGTTTGTGAACAGGTAGAATAGCAGGGGGTCTAAGATTGACCCCTGTGGGACACCTGCAGGTACTGGGCGCTTGTCTGATGTAGCGCCATTCCACTGGACCATTTGTGCCCTGCCGTTGAGGTAGTCTGTGAACTATTGTAGGACTGTTGTGTCCAGACCCAGCCCCCTAAGCCGTTCCAGAAGCAGCTAGTGGTCGACCAGGTCAAATGCCTTGGTGAGGTCAATGAAGACTGCACCAAGCATTTTTTTCTGGTCTAAGGCTTCATACACATCAGTGGTGAAGCTTATTAGGGCTGTTTCGGTCCCATGTTTTTTTCTAAAACCGTGCTGCTGGTGGGCCTGCAGGTTGTGCAGTTCCAGGTGGTGGCTTACCTGTTGGTAGACCATCTTCTCCAGTAACTTGCTTAAGGTACTTAGAATGGAGATAGGCCTAAAGTCTTCCACGTCTCCGTGCAGCCCACCTTTTGAGACTGGGTTCACCAGTCCAAACTTCCACAGAGCAGGTATTTTCCCTTTTGTCAGGGACCTGTTAAACAGCTGAGCTATAGGCCCTGCAATAGCAGGGGCTCCTATTTTCTGCAGCTTGGGTTCCAGGTTGTCATGCCCTGCTGCGCCGTCTGGTTTTAGGCCTCTGAGCAACTTCAAAACTTCCCCTGCAGATACCAGCTTAAGGTGGAATTCGGGGCCCTAGTGAGGGGCCTCCGGGTGCCCTTGACCAGCCTGGGGAGGGTTCCCTGGGTGTGTTTGATAACCCGAGTCTTCGCTGGGATTGCCCATTCTGAACCTCTGCAGGTCTAGAAAGAAGTTGTTGAAGACACTGGCTGTGTCTATGGGGTGGAGAGTTGTGTCCAGTTTGCTTTTATTGGCCCGGCCACCTTACTCTTGCCCCCCTTGAGCAGAGTGTTAATGTACCCCCAGAACTTCTTTGGGTTTGCCAGGTTCTTGGATTGCAGCGCATGCAGGTAACTCTTTTTTGCATTTTTGAGTTCCCTTTTGCAGCTGTTTCTGGCTTCCCGCTATCGCACCCAATCCTGTTGCAGGTTTGAGTGCTTGTAATTCCCCCATAGTTTGTCTCTGTCCTTCAGCCTCCTCTTGAGGTCAGGGTTGAGCCACCTGGCATCCTGACCTTTGACCCTGATCATCTTCCTGGGCATGTGCTTGTTGGCTACCGACAAATTGTCTGGTGAAGCATTCAAGGGCTCCATCTATAGAGGTGATATCAAGGGTCTGGGCCCAGTCAACTTCCGAGAGGGCTTGAAGGAAGGAGCCTTCGTTTAGTGCTGCATAATTTCTGGTCCAGAAGGTTCTGGGGGATGTTCGGGGAAGTTATTCCTACACACCAGAAGGGTAGGTGTGTGGTCACTGAGCGAGTCTGCACACGTTCCTACCAATCTGGCCCTTTCTGGATTACTCACTAGTATCCAATCTAGTGTGGTATGGTTCTCCATCTTGTGGTTGATGCGTGTGGGCTCATGCATCAGCTGTGTGAGATTTGCTCCCAGGAGGCTGTTTTTGACCTCCCCAGCCAGCTTGTCCCCCAGTTTAGGTTGAAGTCTCCAAGTATTATCTTTTCATAGCTGGGCAGGGTGGGTACGGTGTTTGTCAGCATTCTCAGGGCTTCCATGGCCTTCCTTGGGGTATTATAGGTGCACCCTAAAAGTAGTGGCTTGTGGTCCCCTATAAGAATTTTGACAAACAGTACTTCGCACCCATCTCCTCTTTTTTTTTTTTTTTTTTTAACCCTCCTCTTTTAACCTCCTTTCCTACCCCGGTGTCCACTCCTTCAGACTGCTCATCCCTCTTACGCCACTTACCAGGATCTGCCCCTAGAGTGCCTCTCCTCCCCTCCTTCTGCACATTGGGGTCTGTTCTGGGTTTCGTGGTCTTGGGTGGAGCCGTCTTCATCTAGGACCACCGAGGGTTTTTTCCATTTTTCTCCTTCTACCTCCCGAAGGGCGTCGGCATGCAGGACTGGCGTCCAGACGGAGACAGCGTCGTTAGCACGCCGTTTTCAAAATACCTCGGCATTCCTCCCCTCCCCGGCTCTGGCGCTTATGCCAAGTGCCGTGCTTCCACCGCCCGAGCATCGGGTGCATATAGCACCCCGGGAACCCACCCCTGGAGGAGGAGAGCATCCGTTGGGACACTCGATCCTCCTCCTCCCCTCCGACCCCCAGCAACCAGAGTCCATTCCCGAACCCGGGTCACTAGCGTGGCGCGAGGTGTGGCGTCCAGCGCCTCAACCCTCAGCGCCACCAGGCCGGCGCACATATCTCCTTTGAGGTCCGTGGTAGAGACCATGGTTGCGTTGATGTGGGACCTAACATACATCAGGACTCCTCCACACTTCTTCCCCTTCCTATCCTTTCTAAATGTTTTAAAGCCTTCCTGTTCAACCTCATGGGGGAGGACATACGGCTTCAGCCAGGCTTCAGAGATGCAGATTGTGTCAGGGGAGTAGAGGCTGGCCCAGGCCTCTAGTTCGTGCATCTTGGGCCTCAGGCTGTTAATATTCATGTGGGCCACCCTCAGCCCCCTAGCTTTGGCCCATTCCGGTGTGCTAGGTGGGGGATGCTAGTCCCGGGGGGGGCAGGGTTTGGCTCTATGTCACCCCCCATTAGAAGCAGGAGGCCCAGGAGGAGTGTATTAGCACTGGCTTGCATAGGGGTGGGGTATTTTTTAATGTTGTGGGCCCTTATGTACATTACTGCATCCATAAAAAAAACCTCTTTTTTCCAGTATGTATACAGCCGTCGTATAGGTCCTGAAACATGAGTGGTGACACCCTGGGACAAGGTGACCCCCATCTGGACTGCCTCCACTGGTGTAGTGCCCAGCCTGGCTTATGGTGATATGATCAGTTGCAGCAATTGTCAGTACATATAGGGTTCCCAGCAAGATCCCGACACACACCCTCATTTGGTGTCCCATCGTGAACCACCACCACATTTCTCAAAAGCCAACCGTAAGCCTACTTAGGGATTCCCTGTAAGCCTTCCCAGAGGTGCCTTGGTCATATATGCCGCTCCCCTAGATCAGGAGGTTGTGATGGGTAAACTGGAACTAGTGACACCCTATACTAGTGGCTGTAATGGCTGTGCTTCAGTCAGATCTAAGGCAGAGGTAGACAAGCTAATTTGGCAGCCAAGGTAGGTCAGAAGATAGTTCTGGAGACTGCACAGGCTAGGGTAGTAACTAAATAAACTGGGTGTGCTGGCAATATATTAACTACACAGTACGACGATGTGAGCACTGGTACACTCTTATCAAAACAATCAAACAAGAGACAGATTCTGGGGACTGTGTGGGCTGGGCTAAAGAACAGAAATAGACTGGGTGAAAAGTACAGTTACGTAAGAACTTAGAGAGGAGCTCTTGCAGCAGGCTATAACAATTAGGACTATGCCGCAGGCACTAGGACCACACGGAAAAACTTCTGCCAGCAATACCAGCGGGGGACCGTCCCCGACGCCGGCCCCGCCCCAACGTCAGTCAGGGTACAAAAGGGGGCGGACCCAGCTCCACCTCAGTTCTCCCGCCAGTACCCAGCAGAAGGCCTGACAAGAGAAGGAGGCGAAGCCCACCATCAATAAGAAAGGAAAATAGACCTGCACACTCCGAGGGGGAAGGCGGGAGGGAAAACAGCGCCTGCTGCAAGAGCTCCTCTCGAAGATCTACTGTTACGGTAAGTTCTTACGTAACTGTACTATCTTACTTCGAGATAGAGCTCTTGCAGCAGGCTATAACAATTAGGACTGAGTCCCAAGCAGTCCCATAGCAAAGAGGAAGCCGACCCCGGGAGGAGGAATATGCTGACTCCAGAGGCCTTCAGGACAAGAGTCCTTGCAAAACCGCTAGGCCGAAGCCAGCACAGTGTCTGGAGACGATATCCAAGCTGTAATGCTTGACAAAGGTATGCACTGAGTTCCAGGTCGTGGCCGCACAGATGTCCTGAATGGCAACATTCCGCATCGTGGCAAAAGAAGCTGACACCCCTGGTGGAGTGACCCCTAACCGGACCCGGCAGGGGTTTCTTGTGATGCTCGTAGCAAAACGAGACGCAATGGACTATCCATTTGGAGATAGTCTGCTTGGACACCGGTTGACCCAAGCGTTATGGCGCAAAGGCCACAAAGAGTTGCTCCGATTTACGGTGTTGAACCGTTCTATTGAGGTAATACCTCAGGGACCTGTGGACATCCAATGTGTGGAGGAGAGCCTCCCCTCTATTGGAAGGAAGGAAAATAAACTGGAAGATCAACTGACTGGTTGAGGGTCAATTCCGAGACCACTTTGGGAAGAAACTTAGGATTAGTTCTGAGGGAAACCCTTTCCCTATGAAAAACCAAATAGGGCTCTTTACACATTAGAGCCTGCAGCTCGGAAACTCTTCGAGTGGAAGTAACAGCAACCAGAAAACAAACTTTCCAAGACAGGTATAGCAGCTCACAACTCGCTGCGGGTTCAAAAGGGGGAAGGGTGAGTTTCTCCAACACAAAAAAGAGGTCCCAGGGTGGGACAGGGTCCCTGATGGGAGGTCTCATGTGAAGAATCCCCCTAAGGAAGGCGCGGGCCACTTCAAACTGGGCCAATGCTCTCTCTCTCCCACGAGAGCATGGTAGGCCGAGATTGCCCACATGTGCACCTTGATAGAGGAATAGCTCAGGCCTTTCTCGTACAAGGATAGGAGATACTGCAAAGTGGAGTTCACAGAGCAGGTGACCGGGTCTAAATGCTGTGGCAAGGCCCAAGACAGAAACGCTCCACTTCATAGCATAAGCGGAGCGGAGAGGCTTTCTTTCATGGACGCTAAGACCTCAGCTACTTCTGGGAAACCCCAGATCTGTTCCTAGCTTACGCCTGAGGAGCCAAGCATGAAGGTGCAGGGATCTGAGATCCAGGTGAACCAGAGAACCCTGGTCCTGGGACAGCAGTTGCGAGCAAATGGGCAGCGGGATTGGAGGTTCCTGGGACAACCGCTGCAGAGTGGGAACCAAATCTGTCGGGGCCAATTGGGGGCCACAAGAATCATGTGTGCCCCCTCCGCCTGTAGTTTGAGCAGAACCCTCTGGATGAGAGGGAAGGGCGGAAAGGCATAAAGAAACCTCCCTGCCCAACAAAGGGATAACGCGTCTGCCAAAACCTCCAGGCGCGTGCTCTCGCGAGCAAAATCGTGGCAGTTTGGCGTTGTGCGGTGACGCAAAGAGATCTAGCTCGGAAGGCCCCACCTTCGAAGAGCTGATCCTCACGGATTGAAGCAATTCCCACTCGTGCGCTCTGGCCCATGACCTGCTGAGGTTGTCGGCCAGCGTGTTTAGGACTCCTGGAACGTGCATAGTCGACAGATGAATGCCCCGTTCCAGCGCCCAGTACCAGACTCTCATCGCCTCCCGGCAAAGAGGATATGAATGGGTGCCTCCTTGCTTGTTGATGTAAAAGACGACCACCATGTTGTCCGTCTGAACCAGAAGAGAGCCGGGTGCCAGGTCCTCTTGAAACGCCTGAAGAGCGTAGAGGACCACTCGCATTTCTCGGACATTGATGTGGAGGGACCATTCCTCAGGTGACCAAACACCTTGTGTTCGGTGAACACCGAGATGAGCCCCCCAACCCAGGTCTGATGCATCCGTCGTTAGAGTCTGACCTGGAGGCTCCGGACGAAAGATGACCCCTTTCTCCAGATTGCTGGGGTCCAACCACCAAAGCAACGTTCTCCTGACTGGCTCTGAGATCCTGACTAAGGCGTCCAGGTCATCGTAGCATTGATCCCACTGCACCCCGAGCATCCACTGTGGGATTCTCATGTGGAGGTGGGCCAAGGGTGTTATTGGGATGGCCGCCGCCATATGCCCCCAATAGACTGAGGAAGCTCCGAGCCGGAACTCGAGGCGCTATGGAGATCCATTCGGCCAAACTTCGCAGGCGAATTCCCCTGTCCTGTGGGAGAAAAGCCATGCCCTGGATGGAGTCCAGAGTCGCTCCAATAAAGGCAAGGGTTTGGCTGGGCTCTGGGGATGACTTTTTCAAGTTCAGGGTGATCCCCAGCTCTCGGAATAGAGTATAGGCATCTCTGAGAGAGCATAAGAGACCGTCCCTTGACGGAGCTGTGAGAAGCCCGTCGTCGAGGTAAGGGAAAACATAATGGCCTGATCGCCTTAGAGCCGCAGCCACCACTGCTAGGCATTTAGTGAAGACTCGCGGAGCGGAAGAGAGGCCGAACGGGAGCACCCGGAATTGATAATGCTCCCCAGGAAGTGGAACCTCAAAAACTTCCTGTGGGGAGAAAAGACCCAGATATGCATGTACGCATCCTGCATGTCGAGAGAACAGAGCCAATCCCCTTGGTGCAGCAGAGGGAGGAGACCCTGAAGAGTCACCACCCTGAACATTTTGTACTGTATAAAGAGATTTAAAGGACAGAGATCCAGAATGGGACGAAGGTCCCCTGTCTTTTTTTGGGATCAGAAAAAAGTGGGAGTAGAACCCCTGACCCCACTGCTCCATGGGAACTCTTTCTATCGCTCTCTTTTGCAGGAGGGCCTGAATTTCTCCTTCCAAGAGTGGAATGTGAGAAGGAGGATAACTGGAGAGCTCTGGCAGAGTATGTGGAGGGAACTCTGAACTCCAACCTGTGTCCTCTCCGAATAACGTCCAAGACCCATTGATCTGTGGTAACAGAGCTCCACCCTTCGAGATGAAGGGAGAAGCAGCCCCCAACCGGTTCCCCCTGGACGCCTGACCACGGGGGCGAAGGAGTCAGTGAGGCAGAACCGGGTGGAGAGAGGCCTGGGAGGACTTGGGCCCACGGCGAAGGTCCACCAGACTGCTGGTTCCGGATCTCCGGCGGAAGCCACCTCTCTGCCCCTGCTGGGAACCTCGGGCGGAAGTCTGATTGCCAGAGGACTTGCGAAAAAGCTGACAGCGATGGGGGCGTCACTGGTCACCACGGTAAATCTGGCGGACCGACCACATCGACTTACCCAATTCCTGGAGACGGGAGATCAGGGCCTCCATCTCCTGCCCAAACAAAACGGTACCCTGAAACGGCTGGTTCCAGATACCGGACTGCAGGTCCTGGTGAAAGCCCGAAAGCCTCAACCAGGCATGGCGCCTGAGACAAACCCCAGAGGCGGCCGCCCTGGCTGCCATATCTGCAGTATCACACGAGGCCCTCAGAACACGAGTGCCTACGTCTGAGCCCGACTGTAAGATGGCCAGGAGCTCCATCTTCTTGTCGGAGTCCGGCATGGCCTGTACCAGCTCAAGACCCCGTTCCCACAATGCATTCTGGAACTGCACCATATGCGTGAGGAATTTCAGGGATTGAATGGAGCAGGTGGAGGCAGCGTAAACTTTCTTGCCCACCTGATCCAGGTAACGGGACTCCAAGTCGGGAGGCTGGGAGCTGAGGTGTCGCAGCTGTCGAGACTTGTCATGAGCAGCCGTGATCACAGTGGAATCTGCCTGAGGGTGTTCCGCCAAGAAGGGTTCAGCCCTCGGAGCCTTGTAAAGCCTGTCCGACTTTTTGGGAACCGCCGGGATGGAGGCTGGGCGCAGCCAGGTGGATCTAGTCAGGTCCTGAAAAGTATCAACCAGAGGAGGAATGACCAAAGACTTTGGCTCCTTCTGCCTCAGGTACTTGGCCAATCTCCGGCGTTCAGGGTCCAGGTCTTCCGTGTCCCACTCATTGGAAGCCTGGATATGCCTCATGACGTCCATGAACGTGGGATCGTACGGAGGCGAGAGAGGAATGTCCTTCTCCTCAGGGGAGCGCTTGTGGCTGAGGGAAGATGAAGAGGATGACGAGGAAGAGGAGGACCGACTATCCGACTTAGAGTAGTCTGATTCTGCCTCATGTCCATGCCTACGTTGACATCGGTATGCAGGGGACCGACGACGGTCTGAAGACCAACTCCGGTCCCTGGACCGATAACGGAGCGATGACAGACGGCGGTCAGGAGACCGATGTCGGGAACCGTCCCGCTGAGTGCGAAAAAGGGCTCCGGGAACGAGACCGGACCGGCATCGGTCAGTCGAAACCATAGAGCGACGCCGGTGGTCCTCGGATCGAGCGGAACGAGCCTCAGACGGGGCGTAAAATTACGCCTCCGGGACATCAACAGAGAGGTTCCCGCCTCTGGCTGTGGTTCACCCGCAGGATCCGCAGTGTGCAGCCGGGCGACGGGTGGTACACGGTGAACCTCCCCACCAAAACGAAAAAGCTGTTTAAGCTCGTCCGGGAGAATATTTCCCAGCCTGCGCTGCGGGAAAGAAGTCTCCTGAGCGCCGGTCGCAACGGCGAGCTCTCCTGATGGCCCAGGGGAGGAGAACTTGGGACGGGATGTCTGTAGGACTAACGATCGACCCGGGTTCTGGCCCTCAACCGCGCCGTACCGCAACAGACGACGGGTGACGCACAGGGGCGCCCGAGAGTCCTTAAGCCTCCGGAGGCGCACTTTAGCAGGCAGCGCCGTGCCAGAGTCAGTAGGGCCGGGCAGGTACCGCCACGGACTTGGTGATGACTTTGAGCGGAGTCACCTTCGGCTTGGCTGGCTGCTCCTGACGGGCCGGCCTTAGCCTGAGATAAACGCGGCGACTCACCCGAGCCCAATGACGGCCTTCTTCGGGAAGGTTTAAATCATGAAAGCAGGACTGGGACCACTGCGCCTCTACTATGACGCTTTTCTCCTTCTTCTTCCCTTGGACGAGTGCAGGTCCATCTTCTTCTCTAAAGGTAGGCCTTCAGGGCCTTCAGGCGTCAGATGCGAGTCCGGCTTGTAAAAGCTTGGCAGTCGGCGCAGTTAGCGGTGTCATGGTCCAGACCCAGGCAGAAAACGCACCACCGATGACCGTCTTTGGCGGGAATTTGCTGGCCGCACTCGCACTTGTTTAGGTGGTCTGGGGAAATAGACGCCCGGGAAGACATCGAACCCGTGGGAAGAAATGTCAGTACTGACGTCAGTACTCACGGCGGTAAACACCGAGGCAAAGTAATGACAGACACTGGAAAACTTATTTCACTAGCGGAAACCG
Source organism: Neoceratodus forsteri (assembly GCA_016271365.2). Lineage (NCBI taxonomy): Eukaryota > Metazoa > Chordata > Ceratodontiformes > Ceratodontidae > Neoceratodus > Neoceratodus forsteri. The sequence goes on from CM028132.1 coordinate 511,600,021, forward strand.
TATATAAGCCGGCTCGTGAAGAAAAAATGGTAAAACCGTCGAAAAACTTGCTTGTAGATCCTTTTCTCACTGGTGAATCGCAGGCAGCAGCTATTCACATGCGTGGTACGCGGCGGGAAAGAACTGAGGTGGAGCTGGGTCCGCCCCCTTTTGTACCCTGACCGACGTCGGGGTGGGGCCGGCGTCGGGGGCGGTCCCCCGCTGGTATTGCTGGCAGAAGTTTTTCCGTGTAGTCCTAGTGCCTGAGGCATAGTCCTAATTGTTATAGCCTGCTGCAACAGCTCTATCTCGAAGTAAGATCTGGCAAACGAGATGGTTAAGATACAGTAAAAACATCAGCACTGCGATATCAAGCTAGAACACTCCTTTCCCCGTAGTAATAATAACTTAAGTAGATACAGATTCTGGAGACTTGTATAGGCTAGGCTAACGCAAGAGATAGACTAGAAACTAAAACAGTAAAATGGTAAGAACACAGTACTACAACAGCCCTTTTCTATCCTTAGTCCACGGCAGGCTAATCCTGTGTTTTGTGCATGCTAAAGATTCAGAAATTGAGCAGTGGCTGTGCCCCTTTAAGCCGCTCCAGATATTGGGCAACTGTTGCAAGTTTTGGATGGGCTGGGCTATCTCCGAAGCCTATATAACTTAAGGCAGTTGTAACCCCTTTGTTACCCGGGGTTACTAGAATCCCAGTAAGACCTAGTGGTAGGCAGGGAAGGCAGCTTGTGAAACTCCAGTTAAATGGGTTTCACACTGTCTCACTCTGTCCTCAGTCACAGCTGAGACTTGAGAGATGACATCATTATAGAACTGTCGCAGCTGCATGAGCCACATTTGGAATCTTCAGCTCAGTGAAGTTTAGAACTTTGGGAAATTCAAAGGGAGTCTTCCGTTTGTCCTTAAGCAAGAAGGAAGCATTAGTGTGCAGTGTGATTTCTCACTCAGAAAAAAGGAACTGTTCCTGTATTTTACCTTTTTAAAGTGGTGGAGACCACTCCCCTGGTCTCATTGCCCCCCTTCCCTATGGGGGGGGGGGGGAGTTCTCTGTGGGTTCCAGGGGCAATCCCCTTCTCCCACCCTGGGAAGAAAGCTGCCTGTTTTGATCTAAGTTCAGTCTGTTCATGTATAACAGCCAAGGTTACAGCACTTCGCCTGTGGGGCACCTGCAACAAATGGGTGAGTGTTTGGCTCCATTGGAAGGGGCAAACAACTTCTTTTCTTCAGTTGGATTTCAAGTATTGGGGACTGCTATTTGGGAGGACTATGTCAACTAGGACAAACAAATAGAGCAGTCATCTGTTTAAAGTGTTAATGGATTTAAAGTTCACTGTAGAGCGGGTGCTTCAGGTCATCCACCGTTCAATCTACATTTTAAAGTCTAAAGTTTTCTGTGTGTCCAGAGAAATGGCCAGGTATGGGCTGTGGGAGCTGGAGGTGGGAAAACCCCATCTTTTAGTAACCAGGTCCACCTCTCGGGTTTCTTCTGTGTTTTGCTACTTGCCTCATGCGCTTGCCAGTGATGGGGTGGGTACCAGGCGTGGCGCAACTTGAAAATCTCTAGGAGTCGCAGACTCTAAGTGTGTGGGGAGCCACAGGATGGGAAAATTATTCCTTGTTGGATGGGAGCCTCCTTGTTTGATGGCAGTTTCGATTGGAAGTACGAAAACAAATCTCTCTAGGAGTCGCAGACTTCAAGTGGTGTGGGGAGCCACAGTTTGGGAGCCTCCTTGTTTGATGGGATGTCTTTCCAAGTAAAGTTTGGGTTCATTCGCCAAGTGGACAGTCAGTCGAGTGGCCGGCAGGGCAGCTGGGCCAGTCGGGCTGTGTATCCAATGCGCATGCAAAGTCCGGGCTGAGTGCCTGGTGGGTCCAAAGCCAGACAACTGTTGTAATGTGTTCATTCCTCAAATGGACCGCTGTGTTTAACCTCTAATCTGCATTACAGTTACGTAGCCTTTTGGGGGACCATGCAGTGCTTTGTTTATGTTCAGTGAGTTAATAAATAAAGCCACACTGAAAAATCCCAATTCTGGTTCTGGACATTACAGTTATTGCTTCCTGTAGTTGGATTTACTTGGTGCCCTGTGCAGAGTAGCCAAAACTAGGTCTCTTGTGCCAGGTAACCTCATCCTTCCCGAACCCGTAGATACACATATGTATATCCATGTCACAAAAATGGAGCATGGGTTACACAGTAGTCTTGGGGTGAGAGATTTCTTCTCGCTCCTTCTTCTAGGGCCAGCACGCCCAGTTTGGATTTCTTGACGCACTTTTTTCCCCTTGTGTGGTGAGGACGGGGAGGCGACAGATTGCCGTGTACACTCAGCCCAAGGCCAGCCCAAGAAAGTCCCTCAGAAGTCTCCGGGTTGTGGGGACATGAGTAGTGCCCCGACTATTTAAATCCAGAGTCGCCAAAAAGTCTAAAAAGCACCGTTTCTCCATTGCGGGGGAGGGAGCCCAGTCTCCGTCTGCTGCTCCCTCTACCCTGATGGGAGGGCAACTAAAATGGTGCAGGGTCTGCACCAGAAGACATATGAAGAGAGACTTAAGGAGCTTAATATGTATAGCCTCGAGGAAAGGAAGGAGAGGGGACATGACAGAACCTTTCAAGTACCTCAAGGGAATCAACAAAGTCCAAGTGGGTAGCATCTTTCAGAAAAAGAGGTGTGCAAGAACAAGGGGGCACAATTTGAAGATTGGGGGAGAGCTCAGAGGTAATGTAAGGAAGTATTTTTTCCACAGAGAGGGTTGTGTGGATGCATGGAACAGCCTTCCGGAGGAGGTTGTGGAGTCAAAAACAGTGGTGGAATTCAAGAATGCATGGGACAGTCATAAGGCAATTCTAGGGGTGCGGGGTAGGAAGAAGTTGGCTGTTGGTTAACTAGGATCTGCAGCTTATCTATTAGGTAGGGAAATGGGCAGACTGGGTGGGCCAAGCAGTCCTTATCTGCTGTCAAATTCTATGTTTCTATGATGGCGAATCGCTCAGTGGTGGCTCTGGAGCTGCTGGCAGCCCTTCCTGTAGGGGCCAGCACTCCCACAGTTTGATTTCTTGGCACCTTTTTCTTTCCCCTTTGTGTGGTGAGGGGTGGGGGGGAGGTGCACAAATTGCCGTGGCACACTAGCCCCATGCCAGCCCGAGAAAGTCCTCAGAAGTCTCCGGTGTGGTTTGGACATGAGTAGCCCCCCCCGACACGATTTAAATCCCTGAATCGGCAAAAAGTCTAAAAAGCACAGTTTCTCCGTCATGGAGGTCAATAAATACAAATTACAAAGAAGTGCAATAAATACAAATTATATACAGCTTTAGAGCCCCAGAAAAGTGGAGCTACAGTCAGAGCCACACCCGAAACATAGGGTGGAGACATTATATGCATTGCCAAACCCAAGTGGTCCAACGGGTACAGTGCCAGGGACCAGATGAGATTACGGAGGTTTGGGACAACCACACGCTGAGGAGAGCTTCAGGTGATTCCATAGGAAGGATCGAAGGCATGCATGTGAAGGGGAGGAGCGGACCTGGACAGAAGGGAGTTCCACAACCTGGGGGCACACGAGGCAAAATCTCTGTCTCCCATCTGAGTGGGAGTGGCAGGAATTTTAAGGACAGCAGGGCTCAGGGACCTAAGGGAATAGGAAGAGGAGACAGCCGGTACGAGGAGCTCCGCCAGCCCGGGGTGGGGGGCTGTGAGTGCCAAGGACCTTGCCCGTGAAACACCCCAGGACAAAATCTAAGCAATTTGACAGGGAGAGACATTTCAGCTTCCTATACAGGTCATAGTGGTAGGTGAGACAAGGGGCAGCAAGAGCAAAATGGCAAATGTTGTTGTAGGCTATGGTCCACCTAGAAAGGTGAGCTTTGGAGGTGCGAGCAAACAGAAGGAGCCTGTAGCAGAGAGTTGGGAGGAACACACCTCTAGCCAGTGCAAGGTGTGCAGCTGAAGTGAGGTTGCTCTTTGCTCTATAAGCCAGACCCAGTTTGCAGTTAACAGCTTTGCATACATTCTGGAAATGGCGTCCAAGGTCATGTTGTGGGTTGAGTGTCACCCCAAGGTATTTGATGGTGTCAGTGACAAGGACCAGAGCACTAGTAAGACCAGTGATACACAAAGGGGCAGAGGAGGCCTTAATCTTGGCCAGGGATCCAAAGAGCATGGCCTGAGTTTTTTTTGTTTTTTTTTTAAGGTTGAGAACCAGCTTGTGGGACGTAATCCAGGACTGGATGCTCCTGAAATCCTCACTCAATTGGCGGTTAATGGCCCCAATGTCCCAAGAATGAGTGAGGATGACCAGATCGTCAGCATACAGGATGGATCTGCAGAGGACAGAGGTAAAGGGTAGATTGTTGACAAAGATGGAGAAGAGCAGGGGCCCCAGGACCAATCCCTGGGGGACTCCAGAGGATACGGTAGTGGTGCCCGAAAGCACCTTACTGTATTTGGCAAGCTGCTGTCTGCCTTGTAGGTAGTTGGAGAACCAATGGAGCACAGGAGGGGACAGGCCAAAGGACCTGAGCTGAGAGCAAAGCAGGGCATGGTCAACAAGGTCAAAGGCCTTGAACAAGTTTATGAAGATGGCACCAGAGAGTTTACCCTGGTCCATAGCTGTTCTGACCCTGGAGGAGAAAGTGACAAGGGCAGAGGATGTACTGTGCCGTTTCCGAAAGCCATGCTGCACAGGAGACAGCAGCTCATGAGACTGAACATACTCAGAGTTGCCCAGCCACAACTTTCTCAAGACGTTTACTGACCGCAGACAATATGGCTATCAGACAGTAGTTGTCATGCATTTTAGGGTTGCCCTGTTTAAGAACAGGGACCACCCTGGCTACCTTCCATATGTCAGGGATAATCCCAGATGCTAGGGACGTGTTGAAGATGTGGGCCACTGGGAGGCAATATAAAAGGCACCAAGACGGAGGAGCTTAGGTTCCATACCATCACGGCCAGCACTGGAGAAGGGGGAAGAGACCAGAGAGCAATCTTTGCATCTCTTGTGCCGTCACAGCCGTGGACGGGAGACAGGGGTCAATGGTGGGGCAGTGACCTGGTCACGATTATCACGTCCACTACAGGGGAATAGAGAGGTAAATGCAGACAGGTCCGAGAAATGCAAGTTAAATGCATTTGTGATGGTTAGAGGATTATTGCAGCTAGAACCATCGATGAGCATGTCAGTGGCCTCACAGGAAGGGAGTTCCACAACCTGGGGCACACAAGGCAAAAATCTCTGTCTCCCATTTGAGTGCGAGTGGCAGGAATTTTAAGGACAGCAGGGCCCAGGGACCTAAGGGAATAAGAAGAGGAGACAGCCGAGGAGGAACCACTTATGTTTCTGATGTTCTTCCAGAAACTCCTAGGGTCCTTAGCCGAATTCAGCAGTGCAGCTTTTCAGAATTCACTTTTGGCAGCCCTAATTGCTTTTTTACACTCATTTCTGAGCCTTCTGTATTGCTGAAATATGGTCTGGTCCATCGTGACCTTGAACTTGGCCCAGCACTGGTCTCTAGTCCTCATGAGGGCAAGGAGGCTCCTATGCAACCACTTGGTAGCAGACCGTCTAACCCTCCGCCTAATGAAAGGGGCATGCTTATCCTGCAGCGCCCCAAAGTTGCTGAGAAAGTGACTGACTGCAGTGAAGGAGTCCTGGACGTTCCACACCGCAGACCAGTCAGTAAGCTGAAGATCATCATGAAATGAACCAAAGTCGAACCTGGAGAAGACCCTAACCTTGATGATTTTATGAGAAATTTTCAAGGAGGGGATCTTCCATACGCAGTACACTGGGGAGTGGTCAGAGATGGAGTCAGGAAGGATGCCCGACGAGCTAATCCTCTCAGGTCTGTTGGACAGGACCCAATCCAGGAGGGAGCGTATACCACAAGCAGAAAACCACCTAGTTGGATCCTTGATGAGTTGTGACAATGAGTGACCAGCAAGCACAGACTCTAACGACTTGGTATTTCCACCAAGTCAGTTTAAGTTAAGATCATTCAGGATCATTAGCGCATTATACCCAGTCATTGATTCAACAGAATCAAGGAGGTAGGGCAAACCCGATATGCCTCCCATTGGGGATTATAAGTACATATAATATGTAGCTTTTTGGTTTCCCCAAGTAACAATACTGTGTGTAGTAGTACACAGGGAGACTGCAATGGCTGTTGGCAGGACAGAACAGACAGGTTGAGGTGGCTCCTGTAGTAGACTAGAATGCCACCCCCCCGCCCTTTCTCTGGGCGGTCCTGCCTGACGAGAACATAGCCAGGAAGCGTGCATGCAGAGTCCAGGGTTGAAGGCTTCAGCCAAGTTTCAGTCACGCCAAGGATGTCAGGCCTGTGGTGAGTGACCCAAGCAAGGAGTTCAGCCAGGTTAAGCAGGAGGCTATGGATATTTTTTTTTTGGGGGGGGGGGGGCTATTTTCAGCCCTTTGCCAAACATTCAGCCCACAGGTGAGGAGGAAGAGGAGGCCAGATAGGGAGAACCAGGGTTGAGCTCAATGTCTCCTGCCAGGGCTAGAGTCATCAATAAGAGCCAAAGGAGATGCCTTAGAGGGGGAAGCTATCCTTAGCAGGTGGCTTGCGGCCATATGGTCTGACCATAATGACAGGACCCAGGAAGCACCCGAGATCAAGACAGCAGATAGTCCAGGGGGGCTGTCTGTCACAGGCTATTAGGTTGGAGAAGGTGAGGTCTGGCTCCTCAGGCTGACCATGTGTGACCTAGGATCACCCCACAGGAGGAGCGCAGTCACCAAGAAGCAGAGGGAGACATAGCACAGTGAGCAGACCAATGGTAAGGGAATATGTGAGTGGGAAGGGCGTAGCCTCCTTCGAGAGAGGCTCAGGGTCCCCCATGCCAATACCTGAGTTTAGGCCAAGGAACTGTGGGAAAGATATGTGGGGCAGGTCAAGCCTGACAGCCACATCTTAAGTGTGAAGCAATAGGATTCAAAATCATGCTACTGCATGAGCAATGAACAAATGGAAAAAAACAAGTAACTTTGCATTAAATGCCATTCAAAAGTTCAGCAACAAATTTGACAACAATAAAGGAAGCAGAGTCCTCTTCAATTAGGTCACTTGGGGGAATTCGGGTGGGAGCTTACTGATGCTAAAGGATACCTTGGAAGAAACAATATTACTACGGTCATTTTTTGTTCTCACCCCAGGAGTCCTTTAGCATCTGTAACAATATGCAGACTACAAAGCAGTGTAGTTGAGAAGTGGGTACAGAACCTGCTTGAGGAAGAGGCTCTGCAGGACCACCCTGCCAAATCTGGCATTAAATCTGGACTGTACATCCAGGAAGTAATGCTTTGTGAATGTGTGTACAGTCCTGCATGTGGCTGCTTTGAACACATCAAGTAAGGGAATATCCCTTGCAGCTGCCACTGTGGCAGCAGTACCCCTAGTAGAATGGTCCAAGAGTCCCTCAGGGGGCTGTTTACCAGCCTTGTCATAACAAAACTGAATGCAAAAGATTATCCAGCAGGAGATAGTCCTCTTAGTGGCTGACCTTCCTCTACCTACCTCCCCATAGATGAGGAAAAGCTGAGTAGCAGAGCCCCTAAACTGCTTGGTGTGTTTCAAGTAGTGAGATAGGGCTATTTTCACATACAAACTATGGAGTCTTGGCTCTCCTGGAATGGATTTTTCAGTAAAGAATACAGGAAGGGTAATAGGCTGGTTAGGGTGGAATTCAGAAATCACCTTGGGCAGAAATTTCCTGTTTGTTCTGAGCTCTACCTTATCCTTGTGAGGGATACTGCAGTTAGGTTCAGTACAGAGTGCCTGCAACTCTGAAATTCTTCTGGCAGAGGTGATGGCAACTAAAAAGACGGTCTTCCAGGTGACTTATTTTAAATGGGCCACAGTTATAAGCTCGAAGGTTAGCTCCATGAGCTTGGCAATGCACAGGTTGAGATCCCAAGGGGGAACAGGTTACCGAATTGGGGGCTAAAGGTGCAGGAGGCCTTTGAAGAATTTCCTGAAAACAGGCAATGAAGTATTTGACTTACCCTTGCTAATGGACAGGTAAGCCGAAACTGCAGCCAGGTGAAGTTTTACGCATAAAGCCTTTAGGCCTGAGGTCTGTAAATGAACCAAATAGTCTAAAAGACTGAGGACTGAGGCTTTGGGAGTGTTTATGCACTACTTCTTGCCCTAGAAAGAAAATATTTCCACTTAGCTGCGTAAGTTCTCTTGGTACTTGGTTTTTTGGCCATCCTCAGAATTTTAAGGACCTGTTCTGAATACTGAGCATCAGGATACTCTAGCTCCTCAAGAGTCGAGCTTTGAGGTGAAGAGAATGCAGATTTGGATAGGACACTCCTAGCTGAGGAAGAGTCAGGAGAGAGTGACTGAGGAGAAGCAGAACAGGCTTCCTGTGAGACACGGCTAGCAGGAGAGGATACCAAGGTTGCCTTGGCCAATCCGGTGTCACGAGGATTATTGTTGCTGATTGAGTACTCAGCTTCAGCAACACTCTGTGATGGAAAGGCATTAAGAAACATGCCTGTCCAGTCCAGAGTTAAAGCGTCTGCTGGAAGAGTCCCTAGTGCTGGTGGGCTGCAGCAGTACAGAGGAAGTTGATGGTTGAGGTAAGAGGCAAACCAGGTCTATTTCTGGTGTGCCCCACCATCTGAAAACTGTGGCAAAGACTTGTTTGTTCAGAGTCCATTCGCTGTTGCCCTGGCTGATGCGACTGAGGGCATCTACTAGGGTATTGTCCTTGCCTGGGAGGTGTATGGCTGAGAGAGTAAGCCAGAGACCAAATTTTCATTGCCTCTGTGCAAAGCAGAACCAATCTTGTGCCACTCTGCTTGTTTATGTACATACGAACATATGAAATTTGCCAGCAGATAAAGGCCTAGAGGTCTATCAAGTCTGCTCAAATGTGCAGCTAGCACCCCTTATTCTGCAGCTGCCCCTCCCTTCCACCCTTCCCCTTCATTAACCCTCCCCCTTGTCCTGTCCCATCCTCATCTGAAGCAGTCCACTGTTCTACTGCATACCACTTCAGCAGGTAACGCATTCCACCCAGCCACCACCCTCTCTGTAAAAAAGTGTCTCCTCATCTCCCTCCTGAACCTTCCTCGCTCCAGTCTCATATCATGGCCCCTGGTGGCCCTCCCCTCCCTTACTTTGAACAGCCCCTCTGTACCCATCTTGTTTATTCCTTTCATGTAATTAAAGGTTTCAATCATGTCACCCCTGTCTCTCCTCTGCTCCAGTGAGTACATGTTCAACTCCTTCAACCTCCTCTCGTATGATAAGTCCCCCAGCCCCTTGATCATCTTTGTCACTCTGCGCTGCACCCCCTCCAGTAACTTAATGTCCCTCTTCAGATACGGACGCCAGTACTGCACGCAGTACTCCAGGTGTGGTCTAACTAATGACCTATGCAGTGGCAGAATCACCTCCTCCCTCCTCAAGGATATACCCCTTGCAATACAACCCAGCATTTTGTTGGCCTTTGCAGCTGCCTTCCTACATTGTGCAGAGTTGTTCATTGACCCTGTAATGAGCACACCCAGATCCTTCTCCTCCTCTGTCTGGGCTAGCTGCACTTCCTAGCTGGTAACTAACTCCTCCTTGGGTTCTTCATCCCAAAATGCAGCACCTTGCACTTTTTTGCATTAAAGCCCAGATGCCAGGTGTCTGACCAGGTTTCAAGCTTTGCCAGATCATCCTGCAACCCCTGCATCCTCCTAGGTCATCTACCATTGCGCCTACCTTGGTATCATCAGCAAACAGATTGATCTTGCTCTTGATGTCCCATGATATGTCTGCAATGAATATCCCAAACAACACTGGTCCCAGCACCGAGCCCTGTGAAACACCGCTCGTCACTGCCCTTGGGTGTGAGAGCTCCCCACCCCCCACCACCCTCTGTTGCCTTCCCTGCAGCCAGTTTCCTACCCATCTCACCAGCTTTGCACCTGCCCCTGTGCCTACTAACTTCCTTCCAAGCCTCCACATGTGGCACTGAGTCGACGCTCACTGAAGTCCAGATACAGGACATCCACTGCATGGCCCCCGTCCAGCTGCTCAGTTACCCAATCATAGAACTCGACCAGGTTGGTTTGGCAGGATCTGCCACGTATGAAGCCATGCTGTCTGCTGTCCTGTAGTCCTTTGGCCTCTAGGAGGGCCACCAGCCTCTCCTTCAGGATAGTCTCCATTAGCTTACCCACGATGGATGCGAGTCTCACTGGTCTGTAGTTTCCCGGTTCATCCTTGGGGCCACTCTTGTGGAGGGGCACCACATGAGCCATCCTCCAGTCCTGAGGTACACACCCCGAATGTAGTGAGGCATTAATAGGTCTGCCAAAGGTCCTGCAAGGACCTCTGCCAGCTCCTTCAGTACCCTGGGTGGATGCCATCTGGGCCTGGCGCCTTGTCCACCCTCAGTGTCTTCAAACCTCTCGAACTCTGCCTCCATGATTTCCCATCTGTCACCACTTCCCACCCTGCTTCTGCCATTTCTCCCACCTTGGTGTCACCCTCTTCTCTTTAGTAAATACAGAGCAGAAGTACTATTTAGTGCTTCTGCCTTATCGCACCCTGCTTCCACCCAACCCCCTCCTTCCTAATCCTTACTATGTGGTCCTTACAGCCCTTTCTCCCTGATGTACTTAAAGAAGTCCTTCTCCCCCTTCTTAAAGCCTTGTGCCAGCCTGAGTTCCGTAGATGCTTTGGCTCCCCTTACTGCCCTTGTCACCTCCTTCGATTCTGTCAAGTACTCCTCCCTGTCCTCCCCCTCCCTGTTTTCTTGTACTTCCTAAAGGCAGCTCTTTTCCTCCTTACCTTTTCCATGACCTCCTTGCTCAACCAGATCGGTTTCTTAGCCCTAGCCTTCTTGCTCTGGGCTTTGCAGCAGGTTTTGGTTGCCTCCACTATTCCCAGCTTTATGAGCTCCCACCTCTGGTTAGTGTCCATACTAGATTGAATTCTGGCCAGGTACCCTTTTACCACTTCCCCCATCCTCCCAAAGTCGGCCCTCCTGAAGTCCAGCACTATTGTGCCAGATTCCACTCCTTCCTTGCCCATATCCAATGTGAGCCATACTGAGTGGTGGTCACTCCCTGACAGCGGTTCCTCCACTGTAAGTTCTCTCACAAAGTCCCCATTTGCCAGCACAAGGTCAAGGGTATTCCCTAACCTGGTTGGTTCACTGACCATTTGCAGCAGGAAGCTGTCCTGGAAGGCATCCAGCAGTACCTGCTCCCTTCTGTTCCTGGTTGTTGGGGTGCTCCAGTCCACTCCTGGCATGTTGAAGTCCCCCACAATCACCACACTGCCCTTCTCGCAGGTCCTCCTGATCTGTCCCGCTAGTTCCCTGTCTAACTTCTCTGTAAAACATAGCAGTGGTGTTGTCTGTCCTGATCTGCACTGACTGGCCTTTCACCTGGGGGCAAAGGTCTTTAGGGCAAGGTAGATGGCTCTGAGCTCCAGCAGGTTGATGTGACTTGCCGATTCCCTGGGAGACCAAGTGCCACTTGCCGAGTGATTGTCCAGATGAGCTCCCCATCCCAGGAGGGAGGCATCTGTAGTAATGATTTCTGTAGGAGCCGAAAGCTGAAAGGGAATTCCCACCAAGAGGTTGGCAGGTTCCTTCCACCAGTCTAGAGCTTGGAGTAAGGTTTTTGTGACTGGAACCAGCTTGAACAGAGAATGCATTTGGGAACAGTGAGCCCACAGGTGGTACTGTATATCCCTCATCTGGAATCTGACACCTGAGACAACAGCTGTCAAAGAAGTCATGTGCCCCAGGAGCCTCAGAAAATGTCTGACTGGCCTGGGTTGGTTCAGGGCAAAAGAGTTTACCACTGACAGGAAACTTCAGATCCTGTCTGCTGGAAGAAAAGCCTTGCTCTGCCGAGTATCTACTTCTGCCACTATAAAGGTAAGGAGCCGTGTTGAGTTCAAGTGGGATTTCTTTTCATTGATGAGAAACTCTAGAGACTGCAGAGTTTGTTTTGTGTAGCTGAGAGCTTCTGTGACTTGCAGAGGAGTCCTCCCCACCAGAAGCCAGTCATCCAAGTATGGGCAGACTGCTATGCCCAGTTCCCTTAGGTAAGCTGCCACAACAGCTAGACACTTGGTGAATACCCTTGGAGCCAATGTTGGACCGAAAGGCATGGCTGCACAATGGTAATGTCCTGATGGCAGTCTGAATCTTAGAAACTTTCTGTGTGACTGCCTTATTGGAATACGGAAATAGGTGTCTTTTAGATCCAGGGAGGCTAGCCATGCCCACCAGAAGCCAGTCGTCCAAGTATGGGTAGACTGCTATGCCCTGTTCCCTTAGGTAAGCTGCCACAACAGCTAGGTACTTGGTGAATACCCTTGGAGCCGATGTTAGGCTGAAAGGCATGACCGCAAACTGGTAATGTCCTGATGGCAGTCTGAATCTTAGAAACTTTCTGTGGGGCTGCCTTACTGGAATATGGAAATAGGAGTCTTTTAGATCCAGGGAGGCTAACCAGTCTCCCTGTTGCAGAGAATGAATCATCATTGTGACAGTGACAATTTTGAATTTCGGTTTCAGAAAGTGCCTGTTTAAACACCTGACATTAAGAACAGGTGGCCACTCCCTATTTTTCTTTTCTGTGAGAGAGTATCTGGAGTAGAGTCCTTTTCCCCATCTGGGAAGAGGGTACCCTAGAGGCTTTGATAGAAAGGGACCCCTGAGAATTGGAAATGTTTTGAACTGGAGGGATAGGCCCTTTTCAGCTACCTCCAGGACCCACTTGTCCGTAGTAATGTGGTTCCAGGATTGGAGGTAGTGGGACAGCCTGCCCCCTACTGGGCCTGGGGAGGCAACCTGGTTGCTGAAGTCGGGGCTTAGACTGGGTAGCAGATGCAAGAGTGGTGGCAACACTTCTCTGGCCCCTCCTGCCTCTTCCTCTGTTGAAACCTCTCATTTGGAAGTAATCCATGGGCATTGGCATAGGGAAATATGCCCTAAGATAAAATCCTCTGCCTCTGTTTCCTCTGGAATGGTCTTTTTGGGAAGTAGAGTTTTTTTCTTTTGAAGTGTTGCTCTCATAGGTGGTTTTATACTCTTCCACCTTTTTCATATATGTGTCAATCTTATCCCCAAAAATTGAATTATTTTCGCTGGGGAAGTCCACAGCTTTGGACTGGGTATCCTGCGTTAAATTTGTAGTCCTTAAACAGGCCAAGTGTGAGGCGCCCGAGTGAAATGGTTTGAGCCATGACTCTGGTAGCTGCACCATCACTGTCCACAGCCATGTGGAACTGGTACTTAGTGGCTTCTAATCTAGTTTTCACAGTCTCAGCAATATCCTATACCATCTTATCCGATTTCTGGTTCAAGATGGCCAGCAGTGAATTCCACAAGGCCTTCGGATATGATACTTGGCAGAGTATGCCAAGTAAGTAGATAGGCACAAAAGTAAAGAAGCTGTGGTGTAAGATTTCTTTGCCATAAAGACCAGTCTTCTGGACTCTTTCTCAGGAGGCTAAGAGGATAGTGGAACTTTAGCCTTGTCACAAGCCGCAGCCTGCACTCCTCCTTCATGGTTTGGGTGGACATACAGAAAGTGAGCATCATTTCTTGCCAGCTAAGATTTTCAGTCAATCTTTTTGCCTACTCCAGACGAGGAAGTAGGAGTCTGAAGTAACTTCATGGTAGTTTTCTTTAATGATTTGTAAACAGGTAACACTATCTTTTTTTTGGAGGTGTAAGACCCATCATCTCTCTGTAGTCTTCGTCCTCCTCTTCATCCTTTGTGTCTCCTGGGTAGGGAGATCCAGAGTCTCTACCATGTGCTGTAAAAAAGAAACTAGCGAGGAAAAATCCTTCTGGCCATTTAGTGAAGTACCAAACACCTGGTCTGGTGAAACATCAGGTTCCAGGGGCTGACCTTCTGACATCATCATCTCCCATGCCATAGTAGTAATCTGGGCCAAAAGATGGGACAGAAGTGCTATGGTGCATAGGAGTAAAGGGGCAGAGAAAATATTGCCCATACACTGTATAGTTTGAGTAAGCGTGCCAAGACTTGGCCATTTTCTCACAGGAGTACATTTTTCCCCAAGTCAGAGACTTTCTCTTTTTAAGTTTCCGACACTTTTTTTTTTTTTTTTTATGTTTTGGGCCACTGGTGTCTCCCCTTGCCTGACACAGGAGGGGCAGTGGTATGCTCTTCTTTGCATTTCTTTTTAGCAGGGACTTCATTAGTGATCTGTTCCCCTTGTCTCTTTTTTGGCTGGTCAACATTTTTATTGTTACTGTGCTTGTCTGACATTCTCAGAGGAGTCCCTGGGGGACCATCTTTTGATTTAGCCTGGTAAGGGGACCCCCTTCAGTAGTTTTGGTAGAGGGGGAAGCAGACTGAGAAGCCATAATTTCCAATCTCTTGGCTCTCTTTTTTATTGTTTTTTAAATAAAATTTAGAGCAAAGAACACAGTAATGATCTGGACCTAAGCACTGTAAACACAAGTCGCAGCTCTCTGCTTCAGCCACAATTTTGTGACACTGCAAACAATTTTTAAAACCTGTTAGGTCCAGTCCTTTTCTTGGGACATTCTGACATGCCATTTTGTCAGAAATGACAAAGAAATGTTCCCAAATGGGAAATATAAAGCTTAGCAGTTGGTTCCCTTGCGGTAAAGAACCGTAATTTTCAGAGGTAAACAATAACTTAAAATGAAGAAAAACGAAGGTTCCCACTGAAAATCGGGAACCACTAACTAAATAAATTAAAATACCGTTGAATACACCAAAGATGCAATTATTTTACTTCAAAATAACTGAAAGGACCACAGAAAGAGGGGAAACGCCGTTCCACACTTGAAAATAAAGCCAAGAAGTATAAAATACTCACAAAGTCAGCACTGTCAAAAGGAAAACAGTGAACATTTTAGTCAAATTTTCTGTATGGCCAAAGTGAGAGCGCCCCAGAGGCAGCATTACTCAGGCGGAGAAAAATTCTAGTGCCCTCTGAGCAGGCTCCACGCAGACATCCTCTAACTCTCTTCTGATTGGCTAATTCACTTCATTCATTATCATAAACTCCACCTCCGAGGCAGCTCAACCTAGTCAGCTTACTGCATATTGCTACTGATGCTAAAGAACCCCGGGGTGAGAAAAACTAACTTAAAATCTCTTATTTACTGTAGCATCTCTTAAGGATGGGCTAGGTAGGGTAGTATCCCTTTTCAAACAATCAGAGGAAAGAACACAAGTCCAAAATTCGAACAAAACTTCTAATAGCCAGTTTATGTATGTATGTATGTATGTATGTATGTATGTTACTATTACCATTTATTTTCAAGTGGCTGCTCAGCTGAGGTGCAACATCTCATTTTTCGTGTGGTTCAGCTTGTGACCCACTTCTACAGCTGGGTGGACTGCAGCACTGGGAGGTTAAGTTACTTGCCCAAGGTCACATGGTGACTACTGGATCTAGTACAGTCTGAACCTACATTCTCCCAGTTCCCAGGCTAGTACTCTAACCAATAGACCATAGTGTCTTCTCTACTAATCCAGTCTACTCCCAAGACAGATCACCCATGGGTAGAGATATTACACAAACTCATGTGTGCTCACCGTACCAGAAAGCTTGCTAAAACCGGGGCATCTTGAGCACTGCAATGAACCTAAGTAGTCACATACTGCACAAGAAACACTTTTTGGTTACATTTTGTACCGGAACAAATTCAATATAACAAAGTCAATTACAGCACATATAACAACAGGTCAATTTTAGCAAAATCTAAATTAGCACAAGCAATGACAATAAAGAAAGTAAAAACAAAAACACTGGAAATACAGGTAGCATATTGACAGTTACCATTTCTAACAATACTGAAATATTAGTGCGGTACAATTAGAGAGAGAGAGACATGAGCTATTATGGTAAAGGAAAGCAAACAGTTCTAAACTAATAAGTGAGTTTCTTAGGTAGAAGCATAATGCAACGTGAAAGGTTGATGTACTAAAGCCTAGCAGTTAACTCAAGGGGGGGTTGGTATTCTGAGTAGAGAGGAAGTGTAGCTAGGGGGGCCCATATATCATAAAAAGATGGCAATTTAGTAAGTGCAATGTGCGACACACGCTCCTGCGTGGCTAGTTGTCCTACCCCTAGAAGCCACTCTCTCACAGTGGGGATGTCAGTGGATCGCCATCTATGGAGGATTAGTTTTCTTAACCAGAAGGGTGATCCATTTAATATGCGGGTCAGACTTAGGATGGTCTGAAGAATGAAGGCCTAGCAGGACTAGAGGGCCATCAATGTGTATGTGGCTGGGGATGATTAATCTACAGAAATCTACGATTTGGGCCTAGAAGTGGCGGATGAGAGGGCAAGACCATAGGAGGTCAGAAAGTGATCCTTCTTCCTGGTTGCAACACAAGCAAATATTATGATATAGGCGTGTGTGAGCATGTAGAATTTGTGGAGTTCTGTACCAAAGGTGCAGAATCTTTTCTGTAGGAGTTGGGCCCTAATGTCATGGCAGGCAGTGTGGGCCCAGAACCAGCTAGGTGCCCCAAGCTTGTTCAGAAATTGGGATGCTAAGTTCCATGAACCATTTCTGTCGTTTAGAATCAGTGAGGTGTTGTGCATCTCTAAAATGATTGTATAACAAACCTGTCTTACCTCTGAGGACAGCAAGCTATTTGGTTATGGGAGGATCGGTTAAAGGGGCAGAGTGTTGTTTAGATTAACTGAGTGTATCTGGAGGCATCTCCAGAAAACTTTATGAGGGAGAGAGAACTTGGATTTGAAAGCTTTAAAGGAAGCAAAAGTATTAGGGTCTGTGGAGGCAAAGCTGTTGCATTTGATATATGCCAACCTGTTGGCAGTGTAACCAGAAAAGCCAATATGGAGCTGGATGTTGTTCCATATGGGGTATGAGATATGGGGAGAGGCTACATTGGTGATGGATGTTAACAGATGACAGTATTTGATGGATATACTATACGTACAGTTGGGTGGTGCTTGTGAGCCTCAGGCTTAGCAGAGTAGAGGACCCATAGTGAAGCGGAGCATGAAGTGCACGGCCCTCAAGGTCAAGCCAGACATGAGCATCAACGCAGGTTAAGGAGAACCAATTAAGAAAGATATATGGTAATGTTTAAAGTTCAGGCATAAGTGTGTTCATTGTTATTATCTTCTCTGGGTTTATGGGGGTTTCTAGGTGTCCGCATTCATTTGGTGGGTGGGCAGTTATGAGGATTTATCACATCATTGTATTTTCATTTATTTCTATCGGTTTTTACGTTGCTGTTTTGTGATCTGTACTGCTGAATTCACTAAAATATATTTAATGAGAAAAAAATTAAGTGGGGAAGTCCCCACCCACCTTTGGTCCACTGCTTTTTAGAACGACTTATCCGAGGTACTAAGTTGTCCCATATGAAGTTTCCAACAAGTCGGTTATGGTTGGCAAACCACTTGCCAGGTATCACAATTGAAGATGGGTCAGTAGATGTAGGACCTTGGCAGCTAGCATCATTTTGATGGCAATAATTTGCTCGAGAAATAAAGAAAGATTAAGGGCTTTTCCCTGCGTAATGTCAAAGGTGAGGGCCTGAAACAGGGGAGTGAAATTAGCTTACATATGTTGTGCTGGGAGGGGGCGATTTGAATGCCTAAATATGTAATGCCTCCAGTAACCCACTGCCATGCAGAATGCTGAAAATGAGTGCACTGAGAGTGGGTGAGTGGGATTGTAACATGGTTGAATAAGGCCCTGTCCCATTTGTTATGCAGAAAGAGTTAAATGCAAGGATCTGTTCTATCCTCTCCTTTTCTGTCTTTTCTCTGTCTGGTTGCGCAACCAAACATTCTTCTGAGACCTAGGAACTGATCACTCTGACGGACTTGCAATTCTCCGCCTCTCGCCATCTCTCACTGCCTTCACTTGCTGTTCTGTCTTTTCTTCCTCTTGTATATTTACCATTATAGAAAATATATGTAAATCTGTGTGTGAAACTGTAAGTGATACTGGAATCCCTTTGTTGGAAACTGTATGCAATTATACTGTTGAAATGATTGCAAAAAGCTATTTGGAACTCAGGTCAACCTGAGATGATGGTTTGCAAACTCGCCGAGATGCTGGCAACAAGAGGTCAGCTCTAGGTCACCATGTAAGCAATAACCCATGACAGAGTGTGCTGTTATTAGGGATTAACGCACACCCAGGTGCATTATGACGCATGAGGCTGCAGGCCAAGAGTCCTCACAGCAGCCAGGTGTATGTTAATTCCCAATAACAACACACCCTGTTGTGGGTTTTTGCACTTATAACATGGGTTATGTTTAAACAAAAAAATATGAAACCATGTTTTTTTGCTGTTTAAATAGCAAAAAGGTACTGTATCCTGGCACCATGCAAAATAGTCCCTAACAAACTATGCATAACTCAGTTACATTTTACACAAAGAAATGTCACAAATACACTGACAGGATTTCTGACATTTCTTGTATATAATACTGTGTCTGACACTTCAGTCGTTACCCCCCAAAAAAAAAACAAACACACACACACACACACACACAGAGGTTCAACATTACTGGAGATGTCAGCACCTTCTGGGATTGCAGCTTCTAAACAAGACACGTCATCATCTGCACACCTTTGCTGTCGCTCACCCCTGCACACAGAGGAGCACATCCTTGCACAGGACTACAGTCCCTATCACAATGTTCAAAGTTCAAAGTTTTATTAGTACAAAAGATGCATAAAAAATACATTTTATCACATCAATTCACAAAAATACACATAATAAATATCAATCATACAATTTAAATAGGACATTATATAGCATAAATAGCAGGAACAATATACCCAGAATTCATTTTTTCATCTTAACGATATTTGCCATCCCATACATTATCTTAATATTTTCCAAACCAAGCAGGCACTTCACACAATTACATACATTTTAAATTATCTGCCATAATCAATCGTGTTATCCATTTCCCTCTTTCCATCTTCAGCTCATCACAGTCCAATAACTTGCGAAACAAACTTTCTATATTTTCTTTATTGTAATTACATATCTTTTTATTACCAAACTGACCCCACCATTTATTATATTGTAAATTCACAATACCCAGACTTTCAAGCCTCAGATTACATAAATTATTCTTATGCTTTTATTTTCACAACAGGCCAAATATACTTCAATTTTCCCATTTAATTTTATATCGGAATAAAATCCATAACTATCCATCTCATGCACTCTTGCAAGGTCAGTTGGGACTGAAACATTAGTAATTCTTTGGATATCTTTCTTTACAAATAGGTTTGTATCTACCAAGGCTTTATTAGACCAAATAGCTTCCAAACCAGAGTTCCTTAAGAACTTAAAGTTCCTTAACTCCGGCCCGGTGGCGCTGAGGGTTGAGGCGCGGGACGCCACACCTCGCGCCATGCTGGCGACCCCGGTTCGGGAACGGACTCCGGGTCAGCCGGGGTCGGCAGGGGAAGGAGGATCGAGCGCCCTCGGATGCTCTCTCCTTCGGGAGGGTACCAGGGTGTTTAATATACCGGCACGGGAGAGCCGGTGGAAGCACCGACTGGGGCAATGGCGGCTCCTTGGGTTGGGAGTCGGGAGGGAGGACGCCATTGGCATTGGCGTGGCGAAGCACGCTCGCCCGAGCCGGTGTCCTCAGCGGGTGGGAGGGGAGGACAGAAAACCGAAAACAACCTCGTCGCTCCGGAGGACGCCCGCCTCCAGCCACCCAGTCCACAAAAACATGGGCAGACCCCGCTGTGCAAGGTGCCCCGAGGGAGTAAGGAGGCAGGTAGGAGACACCTGAGATGCACTCTAGGGGCAGACTCAATGGGGGACTGGTGGGCATTGAGCAAGCCCGAAGGAGTGGAGCGACAAGGGCGTTCAGGAGGGGATAAAAAGAAATTTCAAAAAAAAAAAAAAAGTTCCCTAAGAGGTCTTTGGAACCACCCACTCATGCTTGCGCCCCCTGTGGTCTAGCCAAAAAAAAAAATCAACCCAACATAAGTTGGGGAGTCTCTGCGTAGACATCCTTACTATCTTTTCCCAGTACTTAATAGCTCTAATTTTAATTTTTACACTTAAAAAGGGTGCATACCTGCTTCCTATCTCATAAAAGCTGATGGGCAATCCCGAGGGAGTTCAGGCATGTTTCTCAAGAAGACATTCTGAATGGGTTCTATTTTTGAATCCACAACTAAAAGGCCCCACACTTCACAGCCATATAACGTCTGGCTGATGGTCTTAGCTTCGAATGTCCTCTAAAGAGCCACAAAGGAATTGTTCAGAAACTAGTTTGCAAAGGCACTTACAGCAGCCATCGAGCTATAGGATTTTTTTTTTTTTTTTTATCTCAGACATACGAGCAAGCATTCCAGATCACATTATTTTCAAATACGATTCCCAAATATCTGAATGACTTCACTTCTTTCTATTCTTTATTAATTTCCCAAAACATTTTCACAAATTTTTTCTCCAAATGATATCTTTGTTTTTTCGACGTTCATCTACAAGTTCAATTTGGAAAATGACTCCGTCAAACTTATCATCGCTCTCTTTAAACCCAAAGGCATTTGTGAAACAACTAAAGCATCATTTGCATATAATATTTGGAATTTTTCCTTATTTATTGAAGAAGCAAATGTATCAGTTTTTGCCATATCCCCAATTACTGTTTCAATATATAAATTAAACAATAAAGGGGCCAACAGGCAACCCTGTTTAATCCCCTTACCTACTTTTATTTCTTTTGATAATGCACCATCTCTAGAACAACGGACTATCACAATGTGGGTTCCTAACATTCTCTGGGTCCCTCACAGTGCTGCCGTCTGCTGTGTGTGTCAACAAGTTGCCATCAGGAGCTTCAACATCACTTTTTCTCTTTCAGCTCACGACACATAGCACAGATGACAGCAAGGAAGGAGCAATGTGCCATGGTCAAACACCTCTGCAGAGACCTGTCATTGCAGTGTCCAGTGGGAGTTCCATTTAGTTTCACACTCCAACAGTCCCATTTTAATATCAAGCACTTTAAATTGTGTGGTAAAGTCCTCCACCTTCTTGTTGAGTCTCTGAATAGCTTTTAGTAATGCTGCATTTGAGGGTTGTGTTAATGTTTCTTCTCCTGGTCCTTGCCCGGACTCCTTGTTTGCCTCTTTACTGGTGCCTGGTTTCGGGTCTTTAGATCAAGCTCCTTCTCCATCAGGACCCGGTCGATTGCCTCTGCCCATAACTTTTGATTCACTTAACAAAGAATTCTCAAACAAAGATTACTGTATCTTCCTCTGGTTCTGCCTTCCAATACTTTATAATAAGTCTTGCAAAACGTAATTTTTACACAGAAAATTAATGTTTTTAACAATGTCCCACAGAGCTCCACAGAACTGCTGCTTCAAGCTCGGCTGTTGGTCACGCCCCGGCCCGCTTGCTGTTCCGTCTTTTATCCTCCCTTGCATATCTGCTGGTATAAAAATATATGTGAATCATTATGTGGAAATGTAACCAGTACTGGGATCCCTTTGTTTAGAACTGTGTATAGTTTTCCTGTTGAAATGATTGCAAAAAGCTGTTTTGAACTCAAAGGGTTAAACTGTTTGCAAACTCTCTGAGATGCTGTAAGAAAGAGGTCAGTTCTGGGTCACAATGTTCTTTTTGCTGCACTTGCTGAAACTTACAAGAACACTGTGCGAAAAGCATGCTATTTTCTCAATGAGCGGGGGTTGCAAAGACTTATAAAAACAGAGCTGCAATGTCCTGCCAAAAAGAAACAGAGACCGAGATTGGAAATTGAGAAGAAACCCAGATGGACTTTCTGTGTTTATACTGCCTTTGTAAACAGTTATACTGAACAATTTTATCTTTTTATTTTACTAATAATAAATCACTTGTTGCAAATTTTACAACTGCTCCTGGTTTTCCTATGCTTCCTGACCTGTGCCTCGATGACAGATGCTGTCAGCCTAAGTGGATTTATGCCACATACTCTAAACCAGGAGTTTTGTGTGTGGGTACTAGACCTGGTACCAGGAAGCATAGAAGAAAGGTAAGGATTCTGCAGCAGAAAGCCCAGGAGTGGTTACCAGGAGAATGGCAGCCAAACTAGCAGAGACAGAAGTCCAAGCTGAGACTGTACAGCTAGCACCAGTTATAGAAGAAGAACAAGCAGTGACAAAACCTGAAAGCCTGACTGCCTTTTTCAAATGGTGGGCTATACAACTAAGAGAGACGGAGAAACAGAGAAGAGAGGAGAAGCAGCAGAGAGAAAAAGAAATTAAACATTTGGAAGAACAGAGAAAAGAAGAAATGTAACAACTCGAACTGGAGAGAAAAGAAGAGATGCAGTGACAGGAGCAGCAGAGGAGAGAAGAGATGCAGCGACAGGAGCAGCAATGGATGGATGCCTTGCAAGTTCTCAAAGCTGGAGGATCTGGCACTGGTCCAGCAGAGCAACACGACACAAACAACTTAAAATACCTTAAACTTACAAAGTTGCAGCCCTTGGATGATAGCGAAGCATACCTGACAACTTCTGAAAGGGTTGCCACAGCCTGCCAGTGGCCAAAGCAGCGATGAGCAATCGGACTGGTACCTTATCTGACAGGGAAAGCCCAACTCGCCTACAGCAATATGGACACTGCAGAGTCAAAAAACTATGACCTGGTAAAAAGCGAAATCCTGAAAAGGTATGACATCTCAGGAGAGACCTACAGGCAGAGATTGCGATCTCTGAAGTACAACTCAGTCGACAATCCTCAAGAAGCCTTCACCCAACTCGGACAACAACTGATAAAATGGCTCCAACCAGAGAGCAAAACAGCCACTCCTCAGACCATTTCTCAAACCCGCCTAGGTCCTTTCTCATTTTCTTCACCCCTTCCGGAGTATCCACCCTGTTGCAGATCTTGGTGTCATCTGCAAACAGGCAGACCTTTCCTTCCAGCCTCTCTGCAATGTCACTAATGAAGACATCGAACAGGACTGTCCCAAGGACTGATTCCTGCAGTACCCCGCTGGTCACCCTCCCCCCAGACTGTACCCTATTTACCACCACCCTCTGTCTCCTGTGTATGTTAGCCAGTTCCTAACCCAGTTCACCACCTTGTCTACCATGCCCAGACTACCAATCTTAAGGCCTCTTATGTGAGATGTAACGAAGACCCTGCTGAAATTGAGGTAAGTAACGCCCACGCCCCGATTAACTTCCTTCATCACCCAGTCAAAATCAGATTTGTCCGACATGACCTACCTGCTGTTAGGCCTGACCAGGGTTTTATACAACGGCATCACTACCTCCCTCCTCCTGCTGGTGACACCTCTGCCTATGCACCCCTTGTAATTTTTCACATTTTGACCCAAAATTTTCAATACAGTCTTCTTACCACGTATCTCATAAATCCCACAGGTGAAAATGTCTTAATCCATGGCAAAATGCCATTCCGTGCCACAGGTGCGAAACTCATTTTTGAGCAAGATGTGTGAAATGACAGCTGTACTGTTCATGGTATTATTGTCTGAAGAAATGGCTAGATTGAAAATTTGGAGTCAAAATATAAAAAAAATTGGCAAAGTTACACACGTATGTAGGAAAATTTTAACGAATGCATGCAACTCTGTCTTTTGCTGCCATTTTTGCTCCAAATTTTTCAATCTGGGCTTTTTGGGACCCCACCTCATGAACAGTGGTGCCATTATTTAGTTACTCAATCCCAAAAGGTGGTTTAGTGCAGCAACTGCGCCATTCCACGCCACAGGTGCGAGAACATGTTTTGGGCAGGATGTGAGAAATGACAGCTCATGAGACGGTGTGGAAAAATGGCTATATTGAAAATTTAGAGTGATAATATTAAAAATTGACCAAGTTACACTCGTGCGTAGGAACATTTAAATGATCACATGTAAATTGGGCATGTGTTGGTATTTTTGCTCCACATTTTCAACATGGGCTTTCTGAGACCCCACCTGTGAAAAATTTCAGCTTTACTGTTCTGAGGTGGTGTGTGAAACAATGGCTATGTTGAAAATTTGGACTCAAAATATTAAAAATAACTAAAGTTACGTGCGTGCCTATAAAACTTTCAACGAACTCATGTAACTCAGCCTTTTTCGGTATTTTTACACCAAATTTTCAACATGGGCTTTTTGGGACCCCACCTCATGAACAGTGACACTGTTGTTTTGTTAATCGTCCCAAAAAAGAGATTCTGTGCAGCGCTTGCACAATCACCTTTTGGGACAGAGTAACAAACTGACAGTGGCAGTGTTCATGAGGTGGGGTCCCAAAAACCCCATGTTGCAAATTTGATGCAAAAATCTCAAAAAATGGCCAAGATGCCGGCCCAGTAGTGCTGAGGATTGAGGTGATGAAAGCCACACCACATGTAATGCTGGCGACCCAGGTTCAGGAATAACCTCGGGTCATCAATGTGCCAGCATGGGGGGGAGTAGAGGAGTGTGCAGCAGGACTGAGCATGCTGATGGACAGCTGTCCTCTCCCAAGGGTGGTGAGGGTGGGTTGGCGCCCCCCGTAGTTCTGCTCCCATTGGGTGGAGGACCGGTGGGTAGTGTAGGTGGTGAGGGGGTGGCAAACAGTTACGGGAGGTGAAAGGAGCTGAGCTCACACCACGGGGTGCTTAGCGTGCCTCCACACGCCGCACGGTCGTGCTGGGGCCCTGGGGGTTAGGGGAGAAAACCTGTAAAATGTCTATGTGTCCTTGTCGCCAGTTGGTGGAAGGAGGCAACAGGGACCAAATAGCTATGTATTTAAACAAAACAAAAAAAAAAAAAAAAAAAAATGGCTGAGATATGAAAATAAGTTGAAACCGATACTGACAACCATTATACAGTTCTTACCTTGATTTTTCAGTTCGCAGTTTGCCTTTGAAGAGTGCAGACATGTCCCGGTCCAGAGAAGATGACAGCACTTGATCTCTAGTGGTAAGTATGGGGTAAGGTGGGGTGCAGGGAGGTGGGTGCACAGAGGGAGGGTCGGGATAGGGGTTGAGACAACGAGGGACCATTTTCTTTTTCACATGGTTAAAATCATAAAAAATAAAGATGGCAGGGGACGGTTTTCTATTTATTTATTTATTTTATTTTTTTTAAGGACTGGAATGTTTTTGTTACGCTCTGCCGGATCCCCAATGAAGGCCAACACATAATGGGGACAGCAGGAGCACTCGGTGGCCACCGTTGACAGGATCACGTAGAATTAGTCAAGAATCAGGAAAGTCTGTCTTGTTCCCATCAATGGGCTTAGTAAGCCAAGACAAACACTTATTCACTTCATTACTGGGTCTGGACTTTCATTGTGGAACCTGATGGACACAAATCGCTGCACGTCTTGGTGGGTTGAACGGTCATGCAAAGCAAAGGGCCGAAGCCCTCTTGGATTAGAGCAGCTTCGGTCCTTTGAAGTGCATGACTGTTCAGCACACCCAGCAGAAAGCTGTGTCAGGACCACACCGAGTGGTCACTGGAAGTAGACTACTGAGCCTCTGGTTCAGTGAACTGCAATGGGCTTGGCAGTGACCCCCCCAAAAAAAAATCCCGTACTGTCACAATACGTTGGTTTGCGCAAGTGCTACCAACATAAAAAGGAAGAAAGGAAGACACAATTTTTAAGTACAAATTAATGTTTATTAACACTTGCACATCAGCAAATGAAATTTCAGTTTTTGTTTTTTTTTGTTTGTTTTTTTTATTACAGAATCCCGTTCCCCATTTGGTAGACGGAGGTGAGTTTAATTCCCATGGAGCCGAAACTGAACTTTAAGCCCTGTGGTTCTCAGTGACTGGTTATTAAATGTATGGCACAGTTCCTCTCAATGCCATGGCAAACAAACTTACTAGTTGCACTTACTGCTAGTTTAGATACCCAGCCAAATCTGGTACACTTTATATTTCTATATATAACCTTAAAATTGTGAACCTAGTGAACTTACTTTTATTGTGAATACTATACTATGTTTTATATCTTTCTCTCTCTACCCTGTATCACGGTTTCTAAATACTGTAATGCTATACTACACAGGATCTATTTGTAAATGAGTGTGCACAATGGAGCCTTTTCCTGGTAGAATAAATAAAATGAAATAAAATCTGATGATGAAGAACATGTTCCCTATTAAATTATACCAGAAGATCACGGGTTATCCAAAATCACATATTCCTATTAAATATATATTTTGTGGTGAAGTGTGATATTTCTCACTGAACACATAGAATCAGGTTTTTACAGTTTCCACTGAAATACACGTCAGCCTTGCCAATAAAACCAGTAAAACTTTTCTTACATCATAATACAAGAATTTCAATGGATTCTAATTTTTTTTTTTTACTAGTAGTTGGCAAAATACAAATAAAATGATGAAAATGTCATTAAAATAACAAATAAAGCAAACAGACGGATTAGAAGCATATACAGGCCCCAAACCTTCATTCTTTAACACATACATCCTTACTAAGCACTTGCTCTTCAATGATGAGAGATTTCAATGCTGATTGGGACAATCAAGAGAATGAGGTAGCTTGCTCCTGGCTTCCGGACGACCTTGGCCACTAACTTCGGTCGGAGACGGCAAGCCTGAGCCTGGGCCAGTTTGGCCACAGGGGCAGAGAGGGGTAGAAAGGGCTTCTTCTTCTTCTGTGATTTAGAGCCCTTGGGATCCCTCTGAGCAAATGTCAGAGTCCAAGGTGGCACTGAACTTTTCAACGTGGGTGAGGTGCCCCTCGACCCCGGGCCCGAACAAGTCTGTGCACAAGAAAGGGACATCCATCAACTTCAGCTAGGTATCCGCCATAAAGGCAGAGATCCTCAGCCAAGCCCTGTGGCACATGGCAAAGGCTGCCACCACAGATCGGCGCTTAGAATCGCTGATGTCCATGGCAGTCTAGAGCTGAGGCTAAGCCACCGCCAACCCTGATCCCAGACCTGCTTGACTGTAGTCTGTTAGTCCGCCGAGATGATGAAGCACTTCATCGAAAGATAATAAAAGGACATGAAGTGGCGGGGCATTAAAATGGCCTAACTCGCTTGTCAAGGCTGAAATAGCAGGCAACATAGACCTTTTGGCCATGTGTTCCAAATTCTAGGACTCTGTCGGGAGGCTTAACATCTCCCACATTGTCAGTGTGCCGGAACACAGAGTCAGCCACCAGACCCTCAACCAAAGGGAGCTCCGTGAATCACGAAAAGGAACTGGTAGGAACCGCATACTTGCGGGCCATCTGGGCCAATGGTGCGGGACAAGAGGCTGGATGTTGCCACAGCTCCAGAGCAGGACCAAGAATGGCCTCAGTGACCGGGAAGACTTCCCCAGGAAAGCAGCCACAGTCAAGAATCTTGGTGAGCAGGTAGGGCCTTGCTCCATTGACAAATCCTCTGCCAACTCCACGTCCACAGGACAGGAGGGCAAGGAGAAGCCCTCAGACTCCTAGGATTCGTTAAACAAAGGTCATATTACCAGCGTTCTTTATTAGTACGAGTCCATGGATACAAATGTATGTACATGTATATAAAAGGCAGTACAAACAGAGTATACAGACTAATTTCTTACATATCCATTTCAGAAAAAATAAAAATTCTGTGCCATCCCCCATGGAATGTTTGTTAGTTCGTAATTCATCTGTTTTTCTAAACCCAGTGTCTCTTCTAGATCTACGTATCGCCTTACAGTTCTTATCCATGACAATGTATTTGTTTAACAAAATGAATTACCTTCAGGACAATAAAAAATGCCCATACTATCTATATATTATCAAACACATCTTGTGGCCGACCCAGTGGTGCAGTGGTAGTAGACACTGCTTACCATGTGGAAGACCTGGGGGCTAGATTCACAAAAACAAAAACAAAATCAAAGCACAGTGTAAAGTTTCTGCTGCACTTTGCAAATGCCCAGGTATCAAAGGTTGATACTCACAGACTGATAATGCACCTACACTATCAGACTATGAATAGGGCCAGAACAGTCATCACTAACCCCAGTACTGTTACCACTAATTCCACTAGCACCGCCCAGACATGCAGACAGGAGTATGACTCAACAATTAATAGTGCAAGTGTGCTACTTGAAATTCACAAAAGCAGCCATGTAAATGAGCCCATTGGGCATGCAAGGGCTTACGTGGCTATTTGCATGCTCATCATGGGCCCATTTACATAGGCCACTGAGTTTAGTGCCCCCCACCCCACCGACTGCCATCCCAAGACTAATAAAATCGTTTCCCTGGTGCCTAGTGGTTCCCCGACCCCACCCCTTCAGTCCTGGGCCTACCGATAAATTTCTCTGGTGTCTCACTGACCCATTATTTAGAAATAACTTTTCGGGTACCTAGTGATCCCTCCCGACCTATCCCAGCCCAATATGTAGTACTAACTTTCCAGTAATAGGGTTGAATAAGGCCGGTCCCATTTGTTATGCAGAAAGAGTTAAATGTAAGGATCTGTTCTATCTTCTCCTTTTCTGTCTCTTGTCTGCCTAGTTGTGCAACCAAATTATCTTGCGAGACCCAAGAACTGATCACTCAAATGGTCTCGTGATTCTCCGCCTCTCGCTATCTCTATCTTTACTTGCCGTTTCTGTCTTTTCTCCCCCCTTTGCATATCCACAGTTATAAAACATGTATGTGAATCTTTATGTGAAACTGGGATCACTTGGTGTGCAAATGTATACAGTTGTATTGTTGAAATGACTGCAAAAAAGCTATGTGGAACTCAAGGGTTTAACCAGAGATGCTGGTTTGCAAACTTTTTACAGAGCTGACAACAAGAGGTCAGTTCTG
This sequence comes from Neoceratodus forsteri, assembly GCA_016271365.2. Taxonomy (NCBI): domain Eukaryota; kingdom Metazoa; phylum Chordata; order Ceratodontiformes; family Ceratodontidae; genus Neoceratodus; species Neoceratodus forsteri. The sequence continues at coordinate 511,628,809 of CM028132.1, forward strand.
GGTCACTATGTCTTTACTGCAGCACATGCAGAGAAACAAACAAGAACATTTTAAGAAAAACAGGATGTTCTTCTTAACCAGTTCCCAGGCAAAGACTTATAAAAACAGCAACAATACTTTTGCTAGAGAGTCTGAGACTTGCAATTAAGAAACATTCAGAAGTAGTACTCCGTTTTCTCTGTTTGTACTGTCTTTGTAAATAGTTATACTGAACAATTTTATTTCGCTGTTATTGATGACAGTAAAATGTTACTTGGGAATTTTCCTGGTTTTCCTACGATTCTCGACCTGTGCCTCGACCACATTTCCCTAGTGGTCCCATTCACCCCACCCCCACCGCCCGGACAGATGTCACCACATAGTTTTCCCTGGTATCCAGCGGTCCCTCCCCCACCCTACCCATCACTCAATTATTTTTTATTTTTTGATTTATCACCTGTCCAGCTGCCCTATTCAGCCAGACCGCCGGCCCCACCCAGCCTCGACATCCCAGAATTACCAAGGCTTACCTTACACCCAGGAGTGGAGGGTCAGGCATTAGCCTGCGGTCTGATCCATTTTTTTTCCTCCCCCATTACCCTGGGGCCCAAGGAGTGGAGACACATGTGCGTGGAGGTGCACATGCGTACTACAGACCCAGTGAAGGCCCCTTCCGTTGACCCGTCGGCCTAGCGCCTAGCACTCCCTCTAGCCTATGCTGCCCCCTGGCATCCATCACGAGGCAGTCAAGAGCCGAGGGACACCACCTTCTCTCTGTGGAGAGCTGCCTCTCTGTGGCTCCATCCAGCTCCGTGCCCTCCCACCTGCCAACCTCCGACAGCCGTGCTCGTTTCCCAAACACGGGTCGTTGGTGTGGTGTGAGGTAAGGCATCCAGTGCCTTAGCCCTCGGCACCACCGGCCTGGCTGGTGCCCAGTGGTCCCTCGCCCCATCCCGATCCCCCTGTATATGACAATGACACCATTCCCTGGTATCCACTCATTCCCCCGCACCATCCCAAATCCCCTTTAGACAAACTGAACACCATTCCCCCACTCTTGCAGGTAGTGAAACACCACCCGGCAATCAGGGGATACAGGGGATCAGGATGGTGGAATGGACCACTGGACACCCGGGAAAACTGTGTGGTAACACTGGTCTAGTGATCAGTGAAGGGGAGAACCACTAGCACCAGGGAAAGTTATTACTACATATTAGTCCTGCAATCAAGGAGGGAGGGGACAACTAGGCACCAGTAAAAGTTATTACTACAGATCGGGTCAGCAATTGAGGAAGGAGGGATCCAATAGGCACCAAAGAAAGTTATAACTACATATCAGGCTGGTGATCACAGGGCCAATAAGCAACAGAGAAAGATATTTCTCAATACTGGGCCAGCAATCTGCCAGGGGGGACACTAGGCACCAGGAAGAGTTAATATCGGACCAGTGGTGGGTGAGGGATGTGTGTGTGTGTGTCGCGAAGATAACCACTACCAGGAAACTTATTTCATTACTCTCGGACCGGCAATCAGTGGGTTGGGGGTGTATGAGGGCAGTACCTCTGCCAACCAATAGTTTGCGTGGGATTAAGGCAAGGTCTTGGTCGGCGGTATTTGCTCCACACAAGGGGACCCGGAAAAGGCCCTTGCACAGAGCAAATGCTCTATGAATCAGACTGCACCGATACTCAGGTCCCCTCCCCCTCATCTGCATTGCTCCCCCCTCCACACTTTGCCCAAGCACAAAGCGGGCTTCTGTAAATACCAACTCAGCCCAAAACCCAGGTTGCTCATGCAAAACTAGGTTTGTGCCAGGGCGAAATTCTGTAAATCCTGGCCCTGGGTTCACGCTCCAGTTCTGCTACACTCAGCTCTTCTTCGGCGTAGGAGACCTATACCTCCAAGCTACTATACCGTCACCTAGGTAACCAAAACTGATGGTGCAGCTGTAAGTGCAAGTGGAAGGATGATGCAAGTGTTGGTGCGCCAGATGTGCTAACACCACAGACATTTCTGTGTATTCAATAGGAAGGCACAGAAAACAGGGGAAAGGTGAGAGGGGAGAAAAGGCAGACAAAGACAACACTTCTCCCACCTCCCAGTCCAACAAGGGCTAGTGGACTCCACCTCCTGGTGTTTACAAATATTATGGAATGAAATTTATGACAATACGATAAAGTACAGTTACGTAAGAACTTGCTATAACAGTAGATCTTCGAGAGAGGCTCTTGCAGTAGGTAATCACCTTGAAGACTGTGGCCCCCAGCATCAGGACCACACGGAAACCTTAGCTAGCAGTGTCTGATGGGGGACCACCCACCTGACGTCACGTGACAGATATCAGCGTGACACCATATAGTGGCAGGTACACATGCCCGCCTTCCAGTTCTGCCACTGGAGACCTCCCAAGGGAGCAACAGGAGAACGGGAAAAAAAAGAGGCTACTGAAGCCTGAGTAAAAGATGGAAAAAGAGCAGCAGAAGACAGGGGAAGGAGGGAAAAAGGTTACCTACTGCAAGAGCCTCTCTCGAAGATCTACTGTTACGTTAAGTTCTTACGTAACTGTACCATCTTACTTGGAGAGGGCTCTTGCAGTAGGTAATCACCTTGAGGACAGAGTCCCAAGCAGTGTGAAACATAGGAGGCAGCAAAAGTCTGCAGAAAAACAGAGAGCTCAGGACAGTAGGCTTTGGAGTACCACTAAGCCAAAACCGGCCCTGTGTCTAGAGGCAATGTCCAGACTGAAATGCTTGATGAAAGTGTGGACAGAACTCCAAGTGGCCACGACACACACGTCAGCTGCTGACACATTCCTGAAACAAGCAGTAGAGGCAGCCATACTTCTGGCAGAATGCCCCTTAACCTCCCTGGCAGCGTTTTACCATACTTCTGGTAACAGAAAACAATACAGTTTGCCAACTATTTGAATAAACACTGTTTGGAAACTGCCGCGCCTTCCCTCTTGGGTGTAAAAGAAACAAGAAGTTAGTCCATCTTCCGGACAGACTTGGTTCTGTTAGAATAATACTGAAAGATCCTGAGAACATCCAAAGTATGTAGAAATTGCCTCCCTCCAATTTGAATGCTCAGGGTAATACACTGGAAGTTGAATCGACTGGTTTAACGTAAACTCAGAAACCACCTTCGGTAAGAACCGAGATTGATGCATAGAGTCTCCCAGTCTCTGAAAAATTAAATAAGGTTTCTTACACATCAGGGTCTGAAGCTCTGAAATCCTTTGAGCAGAAGTGACCAACTAAAATTAAAAAAATAAAAATGAAAAAAAAAAAAAACGCTTTCCACGATAAATAGCGCATATTGGAACTATTGGTGGTAGCCAAAATGGCGGACTGGACGTATAGGACGCCAAAGGGTAAAGACCACCTTAGTGTTCACCCCAAGGCGGACCAGTTAGTCATTGCAGCTGTTCATGACGAGTACATTAAACCAAGGCATACAAGCACTTCTCCAGATAAAGGAATCGAGACAGCTGGATCAATTTGGGAGGAAATGTTTTTCTTCGAGATGGAAGAGAGCATCATCCAAATGGTGGATGCCAGGTCTTCATGCAGCTCTAACCAAGGAGGAGTGAGAACTGGAGCTGCCTCCTGGACTTCCAAATGCTCAGCCAGCCTGTGGCATTTTGGATCCTGAGCATCGGACCTCCATTCGTGAACCTCCGCAATCTTTTCAGGAGGTCTGCGAGGAGTCCTCAGGTGGCGATTTTGGAGATTCTTTAGGCCTAGGCTCCTCAGTGGGAGGAGTCTCAAATCCCGACCCTGCAGAGGAAGACGAACTGGAATACGAACCTGGATCCGAGGACTCCAAGACCAGACATCAGGATGGGACGCCTCCTCTAGAGCCAGAAAGGGTTTTATCTGACAACCGCCCTGTCGCAAGCTCCTTTGTCAGGCCCGAAGTCGACTGGTGTATGTACGGCATAAGGGGTAGGCCTTGGGCATCTCCTCCAGTGAAACCTGGGTGACATCCCTTGGGCGGGGGGGGTTGCAGCTATCTAGCTCCAAAACAAGCTGGGCCTTGGTCTCGGACTACCAGGACTGAAGGATCACTCAAATGTTCGCCTAAGGAGGGGGCTGGTAGGCCAGAGGGTACCCCTGAGAGAACCCAGGTAGCCCGACATATGGTAGGTGTGCATCAGGTAACCCAGTAGGGGGTAGGCGGTTGAATACCCCGAAGCCTGATGGCGGGTAGCCCGGAGGGATGTAGGGTGGAGGAAAATGTGGCATCGGGTGACATGACAGAGGGTAACCTGACAGGAGGCCAGATGGTGGTGCCAGGAGGCCCAAAGGAGGACCCTGAAGGGGCCTAAAACCTGGCCCTGAAGGACCCAGGAAAACTGGATCAGATGGTGGGCCGGCGGCAGGCAAGCCCAGCGTCAGCACCAGTGTCTTCATCAGAGGATCCGGCGGAGGAGGGCTCGGCGGGATCCCCTGGAGATCTGACGTCAGGTCCTGAGGTGAACTGGGGAAGGCATTACCTGATGGAAAACCTATGTCCTCTTTGCCCCAAACATCTGGAGAGGGCACAGGAATCTCTTCTAGAGGAGAGGAGGGGGTGACTCGGTGGGGAGACCCAACCAGGGAAAGCTATGGCAGATCTGGCAACTGGACATCGTCAGGGGCCCTCGACAGACCCCGACGTGAGCTGATCCATCGGGCAGACATCGGATAGACCAACCAACTTATCAACCGTGGCCGGGTGGGCACCGGAGACCCAGGAGCCCTACTTAACAGCCTGGGCCGAGCGCTCGTCAGAGGGTCTGACGAGCGACTTACCGACCCTGCCAGACAACTTTAGAGCCACCAGCTGAAACGGGCCTAAGAGCAGTGGAGGCCTCTGATGACGATGCGCTTGAGGCCTTTGTAATCACTGGCGGTGGAGGATCCAAGGGCTGCTCCTGGATAGGTGGGGGAGGCTTGGAGGCAGCAGCCAACTTCCCAGAGGAAGTGGGACGCTGATCACCCGAGGGGCCCCGAGGCGGCCATGGGTCAGAGGGGCCCTGTCCTGGTCCCTGTGTTTCTCTTTGTCCTTCTTTCTGCTTGTGCTTGTAGGAGTCAGTGGGAGAGGAGGAAGCTTCTCAGTTTCTGGAGCTATTTTTCCATTCTGGCCATTTTTACTCGAGCAGCTAAGCCTCAAGGGCCTGCTGGCGCTTCCATGTGGCCTGGATAAAGCTGAAGCAGGGCTCAGAGTCTTCAACCTTGTGCTCCGGGAGGCCTAGGCAGAAGAGGCAGAGGGAGTGAGAGACTTTGTGAGGTAGCTGCTCACCGCACTTCTTATGTGACTCAGCAGAAGATGGCAAAGACTTGCACAAAGAAAGCAAAACACTGTAAAGGAAGGAAAACTTATACTCGTCCAAGAAAGTGGTGAATTGCAGCCTTGATTTCTCTGATCCGATATACTCAGGTTGGAGGAAAGAACTGGAAGGCGGTGTGGGGACCACCACTATGTAGTGTCATGCTGGCGTTCATCACGTAATGTCAGGTGGGCAGTCCCCATCAGACACTGCTAGCTAAGGTTTCCATGTGGTCCTGACGCCAGGGGTGCAGTCCTCAAGGTGATTACCTACTGCAAGAGCCCTCTCAAAGTAAAATCTGTCAATTTCATACTGTTGTAGTAAGAAAATTCTACCTTAATATTAAGTGGTCCAGCTTTCCTCCTCTGTACTCCGTTGCTTGGAATGATCCATGTCCTTGGAATGATTCATTTCCTTTTGTTTTATGAACAAGAAACTCACTACCTTGGCCATGGTCCTCTGCTTAAAAAGAAATGTTTTATGAATGAAACAAGTTTAAATGTTGGTATACATCTTTACACTTATCACGCCTAATCACCTAGCCTGTGACCACTATGGTATTGTTCATTTTATCTGCAATCTCACCTGTCACTTAAGATTTTCAGCAAGTACTGACATTAATCTACCGTTTGCAGTACAAGAGCAGTACAGGCCACGACTATTGCACTGACAGTAACTATGAATGCAACCAAATGTTATTTGATCAATGCAGTTATTAAATCAGTTACTTTACTAGCAGTAAGTTAAGCTAGAAGCCGATAATTAGTCAGTTGGCAGCATTTCCCCACAGGAAAACCTCCCTTGAGCAACGATCCTTCGTGTATAGAGCCCCGCTCTGGTTAAACGAGGTCCCTATGACCATACTTAACATTGACAACCTCCCCTACTTCAAAATTGAATAACAGCACTACCTTACTGTAACTGGATCTTGTGAGTGCAGGTTCGGGACCTGACCTTAGGCCTGTTCCACAGTTTTCCCCACAGCTCTCACTATGCCCCCCACATCAGGCTATGAATTTGTATGCTTCTGAATTGTCCCCTTTGTTTGCACTGACCCCTCAGAGAGTAGCCACACTTACTGCCACAGGTCACTTACTGCTGTTTTACTGGCTCCTTTTTTGCTTTCACTGTTTTGCCACCTGTCACTTTCTCTTCTTACAGCCAACCAACATCCTTCTCCCGCAGTATCCTATGCTACTTCCCCATACCCCCATGCTCTTCTTTTTTGTCCCCACCTTATACTCCTCCATATTCCCCTCCCTTTCCTTTGCCACCTTGACAATGCCTAATCCATAGGCTACTCTTCTCAGAAGTATGTATGCTCATGAAGGGACCTTCAATGTGCCATAGTGTTCACTGAACTATGTGTCTATAATTTTATACTTTTCAGTTTTAGGTTTTGCTACTTTGTAACCTCCTTGGCCTATATCAATGTGTTTACAAAAATGTAATTTGTTTTGTATTATATGTATTGTCCTGTGTTTGCTGATGTGGAACCTTAGAAAAAGAGCATCTTGCTCAAAGGTTATTTCAGAGAACTGAAATAAATAAAAAATGTCCTTAATATGCCCTAAAGCATGGTCAGAAACAGAATCTGGGACTTCTGGTGACGTCACCACCGATATAGCCGCTTGAACCTGCAGCTCCCAGCCTAGCTTAACAAAATTCCCCCGCTAAACCTGAGAATTTTAAATAAAAGCGACATCATCATCATGAGGAGGGGGACTTTGAGCGGCAAAACTGACCTGAAGGAGTAGGGTGGCCAGGGATTGCAACTAGACACCTTGGACGCAGACCTCTCGCCGGCCGCCATGGACGTCTTACAGCTTCCTGAAGAAACAGACACTTCTCGGAATCTGTAAAACAAAAAAAGGAAAAGGAAAATCAGAAACGATATATCAGGAGCTGGTTTCTTTCCATGCTGAGATCAAGCAGTTACAACAGGATTAAGAAAAGACGTCACTAGTCTGGAGCAGAGGGACGATGAGACGAGCGGCAGTTGTTAGCAGCAGAGATACAAAGTGGACAACTTACAATAGGCCATGCAGGAGTTGCGGGACCAATGTGAGACAATTTTAGCGAAGGCAAAGGGACTAGAGTACAGCCTGCAGTAAAAATATTCATATATACAGCCCTCTGACAGCTCAAGGGCGACATATCACAGAATTTATTATTGTTACTCCGGACTGTCTTGGACTTGCCATCAGAGCTCCAGCTAGAATTGGAGCATGTACATAGAGCTCTTGGGCCTAAAACAATCTCTCCAAATGCCCGCCCCTGCTCCATTCTGGCCAGCTTTTTAAACTTTGCAGTAAAAGAACAAGTTTTACTGATTGCATGGAAGAAATAAATTACTCACCGTAGTAATACTGTTTCTTTCAAGGTGTCTTTCAATATGTTTCATACTGTACATATGCAGAATGCCAGCTGGGTTCAGCTGCCCCAGAGGTGAAGTCAATGTAAATGAGTTGAGAATTGACCAGTCTGCTTTCAGGAGGGAGGTGTGCTATCTGTAGCCAGCCTAGAGGGCACCAGAATTAATCTGACGCTTGTCAAGGCTAAAACTGAGCCCCTAGGGCCGGCCCGGTGGAGCGGAGGGTTGAGGCGCTGGACGCCACACTTCGCACCACGCCGCTGACCCAGGTTCAGGAACGGACTCAGGTCGCATGGGGTCGGAGGAGGGAAGGAGGACTGAGCGTCCCAACGGATGCTCTCCTTCTCTGGGATGAGATCCTGGGGTGTCTTGCACACCCGAGGCACCTGTGCTGGTGGAAGCATGGGCACTGGTGCATAGGCAGCTCTTCTAAGGTCGGGGAGGACGTTGTGGGCATTTATCGGTGACGTGCGACAGCCGCCATATGACTGGACGTCAGTCCTATGTGCTGATGTCCTCAGAGGGTGGAGAGGGATTAAGGGGAGAAAATGGAAAATCCCCTCGGCCAAGATGACAACCGATCCACCTCAGGATTGCCGACCTGCAGGACAGACCTAAGGACCAGTACATTAACTGTGAAAAACACAATCAAAGAAAAAACTTGGCAAAATTTGGCCAAAAGACAGAAAGCAGAGGCCTACCCAGTTAGGTCCCCAGGGAGAATGGGTGGGATTATAGACCATATTAGAAGACAACTTGGGAGAAACAATATTACAACAATGAGTAATTTTTCTCCTCACCCAGGGTCTTAATATGTTCCATACATATGCAGATGACAAAGCAGTACAGTTGGGAGGTGGATACAGAACCTACATTGGAACAAGGCTCTGCAACACTGCAAATTTGGCATCAGATCTGAACTGCACATCCAAGCAGAAATGCTTTGTGAACGTGTGTACAATCTTCCATGTGGCTGCTTTGCAGACATCCAGCAAGGTGATATCCCTTGAAGCTGCCAATGTGGTAGCAGTGCCCCTTGTGGAATGGGCCCCAAGGCCCTGTGGGGGCTGTTTCCCAGCCTTGCTGTAGCAGAACTGGATACAAGAGACAATCCAGCAGGAAATGGTTCTCTTGGTGGCTGGCTGGCCACTGCCTACCTCACTATAGGTGAGAAAAAGCTAAATGTGAGACACTCTGAACCGCTTGGTATGCTCCAGGTAGTAGGGTCAGAGTGCTTTTCACATCCAGGCTGTGTAACTTGCATTCACCTGGAGTGGATTTTGCTGTAAACAAACAAAAAAAAAAAAGACAGGCAGTGTAATAGACTGGTTAAGGTGGAATTCAGAGACCACCTTGGGTAGAAACTTTCTGTTTTTCCTCAAGACAACCTGGTTCTTATGGGTAATGATGTACTTCGGTTCAGGACACAGAGCATGGAGCTCTGAAATCCTTCTGGCAGAGGTAATGGCAATGAGGAAGACAGTCTTCCCAGTGATATACTTCCGGTGAGCAGAAGCAATGGGCTCAAAAGGTGGTTCCATGAGCTTAGCTATGCAAACGTTCAAGTCCCAGGGAGGGACAGGGCTCCCTCAGTGGGGGTTGGAGATGCATCAGGCCTTTGAAAAACTTTTTGAAAATGGGCTGGGATGTAACAGATGTTTTCTTTCCACTGGAAAGATGAGCCAAAATGGCTGATAAGTGAACCTTAAGGGACAAGGCTTTAAGGCCTGATGTCTGAAGGTGCACCACATAGTATAACAGAGTAGGATGATTGGCTTTAAGCATATCCATCCCCTCGTCCTTGCACCACAAGGAGAAACTCTTCCACTCAGAAGTATAGGTCTTCTTAGTGTTAGGTTTCTTGGCCATTCAAATAATTTTGAGGACCTGCTCAGAGTACTTAGAATCAGGGAACTCTAAACTCCTCAAGTACCAGGCCTTGAGGTTTAGAGACTGAATGCTGGGATATGCTACCCCCATCTGGCGAAGAGTCAGAAGACTGTAGGTTGCTGGCAGTCTGATGGGTTTCCTGACTGACAGACCGAGGAGCAGAGAGTACCAGGGCTGTCTCACCCAGTCTGGAGCCACCAGAATCATGGTGGCTGACTAGTCTCTGTGTTTGAGAAGAACTCTGTAAATTAGAGGAAAAGGAGGGAAGGCGTAGAGAAACTTTCCTGTCCAATCCAGTGCCAGGGTATCCACTGGGATTATCCCAAGTGTTGGAGGCCTGCAGCAAAATTGTGGGAGTTGGTGATTGAGACTGGATGCAAAAAGATCCACTTTTGGCACTCACCACCTCCTGAACACTGTGGCCAGGACCGGTTTTGTTCAGGGTCCATTCGTGGCAACCCTGACTGATTCGACTCAGGACATCCACTAGGGTGTTGTCCTTGTCCGGCAGATGGATGGCTGACAGAGTCTTGTCCAGGGAGTAGGCCAAGGACCAAATTATCATTGCCTCTGTGCAGAGTTTGGTGGACCTTGTGCCCCCTTGCTTGTTCATATGGAACATGGCAGTGGTGTCTGTTCCTAACTGGACTGAGTGACCTCTGAGCTCTGGGGTAAATGCCTTGATGGCCAGGTACACTGCTCTGAGTTCCAACAAACTGATGTGGCAAGCAGACTTCTTGGGAGACCATGAGCTACTTACGGACTGATCCTCTAGGTGGGCTTCCCAGCCTAGGAGGGAGGTATCAGTTGTTAGAACTTTTGAGGGTTGCTTTATCTGAAAAGGAACCCCTTCTCGGAAATTCTCTAGTTCTTTCCATCAGTCCGGGGCCTGGAGCAAGGTTTTTGTGACTGGGGCCAGCTTTGAAAAGGAATTCATCTTTTGGAACCAGTGAGCCCTGAGGTGGTACTAGATGTCCCTCATTTGGAATCTGCACCTGAGACAACTGTTGTCATTGAGGCCATGTGGCCCAGGAGTCTGAGAATGTCTGGCCAGCCTGGCTGGCCCAGGGTGAAGGAACTTACTTGTGGGGTGAGAAAAATTCTGAACCCTGGTCTGTAGGAAGGAATGCCTTCCTTTGCAGTGTGTTGAGCTCTGCTCTTTTGAAGTCCAGAACTTGGGCAGGCTGAAAGTGGAATTTCTCTTAGTTGATGATGAAGCCCAGAGACTGCAGGGTTTCCTTTGTTCAGGGCTTTTGTGACTGCTTCTGGTGAGCTGGCTACTTTTAGCCAGTCGTATAGGTAGGGAAATACAGAAATCCCCCTGTCTTCTGAGATGTGCTGCAACCACTGCCAGGTACTTTGTGAAGACTCTGGGAGCTGAAGTAAGTCCGAAAGGTAAGGCTGCAAACTGGTGGTATCCTGATGGCAGCCTAAGCCTGAGAAATCTTCTGTGGGACTGCCCGACTGAAATATGGAAATATATGTCCTTCAGATCTAAGGAGACTAGCCAGTACCCCTGCTTTAAGAATGATGACCTGATCTAAGGTTACCATTCTGAACTTTAGTTTCAGCAAATGTTTGTTCAGGTACCTTAGGTCCAGAATAGGTCGCCACTCCACGTTAATCTTCAGAGTGAAAATATCTGGAACAGGCGGGGAAAGGATTCTTCACAGCTTTGGCTCCCAAAAGGTTTTCACCTCTTTCTCCAACAGCAGCTTTTCTGTTGGGGTTAGGGGTTTTGAGAGTTTGGGGCCTTGAAAAGAGAAATTTTTTTGAACTTAAGAGATAAGTCCTGACCCACCACCTCCAGCAACCACTTGTCTGTGGTGATGAGTTGCCATTGGTGGAGGTAGTGGGAGAGCCTACCCCATACTGGGAGAGGGGAGGGCAACCATAATGAAGTCAGATGGTTTGCTGTTTGGTTTGAGTAGAGGGAGCAGGGGTGGAGTTGGCTCTTCTCTGACCTCTCCTAGAAAAACTCTCATTTGAGAAAATCCATGGGCATTGGCATGGGAAAATATGCCCTTGGAAAACAGCTTCTACCCCTACCCCCCCTTTGGCATGAAACTTTTGGGAGACAGGACTTCTCTTTAGCAGCATTATTTTGGTAGGCAGCTTTGTACTCATCCACCTTTTTCTTGTAGGCTTCAGTCTTGTCCTCAAAGAGGGAATTATCCTCGAAGGGGAAATCCATAGCCTTGGATTGTGCATCCTGGGAAAGGTTTATAGTCCTAAGCCAGGCATACCTTCTGAGGGAAATGGCTTGGGCCATGGCCCTTGCAACAGAGTCATTATTGTCTACATCCATGTAAAACTGGTATTTAGAAGCATCTATGGCTGTTTTCACAGTCTCAGTAATGTCCTGCACCATAATGTCTCTGCCTTGTTGTACAATGGCAAAGACCGAGTTACAAAGAGCCCTTTGGTAACAAGCTGCATATGCCAAGTAAATGGATAGGGTGCAGCAGCAAAGAGGCTGTAGTGTGGTACTTTTTGTCCATAGAATCCAAGTTCCTAGACTCTTTCAGGAGGCTGAGAAGAGAGTGGGACATTAGCTTTATTACAGGCTGCAGCTTGCACCACTCCTTGATGGTCAGGGTGCGTGTACAGAAAATCAGCATTGGCCTGGTCGAGCTGATATTTTTTCGCAATCTTTTTATCTACCCTAGGAACAGAGGTAGGGTTCTAGAGTACATGCAATATTACCCTTCTCAAACAATTATGTAAGGAAGATCTGTTTTTGGAGGCAGGGAGATCCATTATTTCTATATAATCTTCCTCCTACTCTTGGTCTGTGGTCTCCTGAATAGGCAATCCAGGGTGTCCACCATATGTTGCACAAAGCATAATACAATGAACAATCCTCCTGGCCAGTGGGTGGATTCCATATGCTTGGTCAAGGGACACATCTGGCTCTAAAGGCTCACCCTCTTAAATCTCTTCCTCACCTTCACCATAATAAAAGCCCTGGTCATAAACAAGATATATGTGAAGAAAATTAGGGTTTGCAGAAATATTAGAGAAATTACCCATAGTTTGGAGCATTTGATAAATCTGCCACCTTTCCCATCTCATCAGCAGAGGGCATCTTTTCTGTCACTGGCGTCTCCTTTGCTTTTCAGTGGGAGGGCAGTGATGTGTTTCTTTTTATTCTTTTTAGCAGGCACTGAATCAGAAACCTGGTCCCTTGGTCTCTTTTTAGTATGGTCAGAGCTCTGACTAGAAGTACCCTCTTTAGCATTTTTAGAAGAGGTGGAGGCAGACAGAGGCCATTTTCCCCAGTCTTTTGGCTGTTTTTAACAGTTATGTTTTACAAAATCTAGCACAAATTTCACAGATATGGTCTGGACCCAAACAACTTAAACAAAGATCGTGGCTCTCTGCTTTAGTCAGAATGATAGCACGTTTAATACAATTTAAGCCTGTTGGTCCAGTCCTTTCCTTTTGCCTTTCTGACATTGAAAAACTTCAAAATGATTACTTTTAAGTTTCCCAAAAGGAAAAGTTAAAACGGTTTGTTCCTTTGAAATAAAGCCGCTGTGAAATGGCTAAACTGAAAGAAAATATGCAGGAAAAATGTGGTTCCCTAAAGAAAAAGGGAACTGCTAATGTTTTATAAAGTTTAAAGTTAAAACCGCAAACTTTTATCTCAGTACAATATATTTTTTCTCAGAAAAGCAGCAGGAACCGATTCGAAAAGTGCTATCCACAGTTCCTGGGAACAGAGTGGAACACGTGAACAAACAAAATATATAAAAATACCTCAAAACTCACTATAGGCAACAAGAAAAAAAAAACTTTTGAAAACTAAAGCCCAGATATTCAAAAGGATTGCGCATGGCGCAACCCACTAATGCGCCCTGGTGCGATATTTAAAGGGAAAAGTACGCACAAATCCCGATCTTGGCTGGAGCACATCGTGTATACGCAGGCACAGGTAGGGGAGGTGTGCCTATGCATACACTGCACAGCCAGGCCGTGCAGAGTTATGCAAGCGCAACCCCTACCTGCGCCAAAAGTTGAAACCCGAAAAACAAAGGAACAAGTTGAGGACCACCCACAGGTGAGCTGTCGCATTGCAGGCGCAACACAGCAGCCGCTACCTGTGGGTGGCCATCGGCTGATTCCCGCCCGCACCTGGCGGCGCCCACCATGCCCTGATTGCGGGCATCAGTGCCCCCAGTCAATATCCTGGTGGCCCGATTGACCAACCATATCTGTACCCCGAGTAGCCCAATCGTGGGCATAACAGTAGTCCCCGATAAGCTCGATCGTGGGCATTACTGTAACACCACCACCCCCAGTAGCCCAATTGCGGGCATCAGTATCCCAAAGATCCAATATACCTGGTGGTCGATTGGCGCCACGAACTATCGCGGGCAGCATTCTCACCCCAAGTCCAAAATCCCTGGTGATCTAGTGGACCCCCACCCCACGGACCCCACCACCCGCTCCCCCTCCTTGTCAGCCGGTGGCAGCACCCTGCGCCTGCCGCCCACCGACTGACAGCTCGGTATGGCTGCGCCCATTGGTTCAGAGCATGAGCCAATGGGCGTGGGCTCTCACTCTTAGTCAGTCAGATATGTGAATGGAATTCATTCACATATCTGGACAACTAATATGTTATGGAGCTACACACCATTGGCTCATGCACTGAACCAATGGGCGGCAGCCATACCGAAGCTGTCAGTCGGGCGGGCGGCAGGCGGGTGGGTGCTGCCGCCCAGCCAGCTGATGGAGGGGAAGGAGGCGGGTGATGGGGCTCCGTGGGCGGAGTGGTGGGGTCCACTAGATCACCAGGGATTTCGGACTTGGGGGGTGAGATACCGCCCACGATCGAGCTCAGTGTAATCCACTGGACACCAGGGACACTGGACTTTAGAGGATACTGATGCCGATGATCGGGCTACTGGGAGTGTGTGTTACAGTAATGCCTTGACCGGGCTAATGGAGAGAATACTATTATGCTGCGATCGGGCTACTCGGTGCGGGTGGGATGGTATTATGCCGCGATCAGGCTAATCAGGGGGGTATTATGCCCATGATCAGGGAGGGTGTTACAGTAATGCCCGCGATCGGGCTAATCAGGGTGGGGGGGGACTATTATGCCCTCGATCGGGCTAATCACGGTCCACTGGACCACCAGGGATAGGAGATATTCATCGTCCCTTACAGGACGTCCCACGATTGGGCTGCAGGGGGCGTTTTTTCCCCGACAGCCGCTGCCTGGGAGGGCGCAGGCGCAAGTCGTCAGGGATCGGCGCACCTGCATGCTAATGGCATGTAAATGGGGCCGTAATCAGATGCAAATGGACCCCATGCGCCTTGCACAAATTATGGCATATTTGCATGTCACCCTTTGAATATCGCAGGTGCGGTGCACGGCGCAATGGAACTTGCGCCACCGCATCTCAATACTCCCTCTGACCACTTGCGCTGGCGCAGTTCCACTGCACCCTGTACAGTGGGGGTGGTCAGGGAGCGATATTCAAAGCAGTTGCGCCATAGCACAACTCCATTGAATATCGCCCTGGCCACACCCCTGCGCAACTATTTTGAGTGGTGCACAGGCTTGCGCCACAAACTGGCGCAGTTTGAACATCTGGGCCTAAATGTTTTCAAGCAAAGTCAGCAGGAGCTCTCTGGGGCAGTGATGCTCAGACAAGCAGAGAATAAATTCTGGTGCCCTCTAGGCTGGTTACAGGCAGCACACCTCCCTTCTGAAAGCGGACTGGTTAATTCCCAACTCATTTACATTGACTCCACCTCCGGGGCAGATGAACCCAGCTGGCATTCTGCATATGTATGGAACATATTAGAAGACCCCTGGGGTGAGAAAAAAACGTCTATGGCCAAACAAGGATCTATATTGATAATGATTACGCCCCGCTCACAATTAAAAAATCACCATGAATACCCCTCCACTGCTTCCCATCTTCAAGCAACAAGGTGTTCAATTTATGACACCTTACTCTGCTCGACTGGTCGCTTTTTTCCAGAGGGTCAGATGGAGTTTGCCACATCGGAGGCAGTGCAGGAGGAACTGCCGAAACGGAGCTGGCAGTTACCGGAATGCCCAGCAGTACAACAGCACCAGAAGCCCCAATCATCAAGATGGCAGACCACTACCGTCGAGGAGTCATGCAGGAACTCCACTACAGAAAGTACAGTCAGCGGTGGCCCGTTTAGCGGCCTACAGATGTGCAGAACCTGATGCATCAACCTGAGGTATGGACAGACTTTGCTGTTGTAAGGCAAACATTGGGGGCTGAGGAGGGGTGAGTCTGGCTCTCTGGTTAAATATTTCTCCTTGTCTTGCTCAGCAGGGACAGGAGTTCCCGGACTACCAGCATAGACACTTTGGACATTTAAGACAATCCGTCTAAAAATAGTAGCTACTCAACCCTCTTGATCATCTGTTCCCCCTTGCCAACCCAATTTTAGGAGGTGATAACACCTTGCCTCCCTGTGGGTCGGTCTTGCAGCTGGCCGACTTAGGCAAACAGCAGAAAGTGTTGACAATGAGTGATGCCACCAGAGAGACTGCATTGCTACTGACAGTTGGAATTTGTTTGGTTCGACCCCATGGACAGGGGCATAGGACACATTTGACTAAGAGTAAACCGTAGCTACAGTCCCCACATCCCTCAAATTATGCAACTATTTTGTTTTTAGCAGATGGCACTATAGAAGTTGGTGGTTCCATGTCACTTGAGTGATGGAATTACGGCGACTGCAATTTCAGTGATGGACAATTCGGTGAACTGTAAAAGGACAACGGTGAATATGGGCAACCTACAGTAAGGGTGACAACTGTATTACTGCTTTTCTGCGGGGGGAGGCTTTGCCCCCGCCCCCCCCCTTACTTATATAACTAACTCTAAAGTTGTAGCACCTCAGGGAAGGGGGAAAGCAACTGTCGCCCATGCTGTAGGGTGCTAAAAAATTACTGTCGCTACTTTGTTTGCCAAACTGATGTCACTGAAACTGCCACTGCCATAATTCCATGGCTCAAATGACGCGCTACTGAAGTTAGGCAAAGAGCCAGCATACAAGTTTTCGTTTTTAATCTGCACACGCAGAGTCCTTTAATTTAAAACGATTGGGGGACTATATTACCTCAATGCAGCTCGGGGTGATGGACTTTTATAACTTAAAGTCGAACCTTCGAAGGATCGTAGTAAAGCTTAAAGATGGACATCATTTTAAGTTGAACAGTTCTGGGGTTTTATTTCATTTTAAGAAATGTATTCACCAATGTCAGTAATAAGCAACAAAGGAACTACTGGTTGAATACGGGTCTGCACCCTCAGCCCTAATCAGCACAAGTTCATGGTAAATTTTCTTTTATTAGTGGGGTCCTTTTTAGACAGGCAAAGAGCCAGTCAGCTTACTTTTCTGACTGCATGCTTGATGTATTGCTGTGAGTAGGGGAAAGGATTGACAGGATTGAGAGAGTGTGGTCTTCCACTTAGTAGTTTGGTTAGGCTACACTCATATTGCTCCACTGTTCTCTCCATTTACTACAGTGGTGTGTGTGTCTGCAACCCTACCTGCAGTAGATAGCACTATTTCTAGAGCCCTTTAATAAGTGTGCCTGTTAAAGAGTTTAAGGCAGTAACTGCTGTAATGCCTACTGAAACACATTCAACATTTTAAGGGCACATATGATAAACAGCTTTGGAACAGTTAACTTCCACTGCAATCCACTGTGTAGTATTCTAGTCTCTGCTTCAGCTCGATTCAACAAGAGCATGCTCCTATTATGTGCTTATAATTTTTTTATTGCTGCATATTTACCCGATTCTGTGGTATGTGTGTTGATTTCCTGCAAAATGCATCTTTAAGACAAATATATTTGTAATAGTTACACAGTTAACGAAGCTGTGCCCTTTCTAGTTGGCTTTTTTTGTTGTTGCTTCTATCTCCCCTGCTCTAGGATTACCTTGAAATACATCTGAGTTTTAACCTTTGATTATCCTGGTCATTAATCTTCAGCCTTCTTGTGTGCTTTTAAAGGGGTCAGGAACGGATTATTTATGTGCAGCTGCTTGTAATGTCTATTTTCATAAATTATATTCATACATCTAAAGGATCCCTATTTAACTGTGCCTGAATAAAAGCTGAAGCTGTCAGTTGTATTTTATATTGTTTTCATTGTATGGACAACATTCTGTGGAGTTCCTTTAATGGAACCAAACATTTGGAGTTTTGACTATGTCACTTCATGGTTTCAGAAATGTGAGCATGAACTTATCAGTACAATGCCCACAGCTCTGAAACTATAAAGTGACACAGTCAAAACTCCAAATTCACAGTATGTGAGGCTAGCTAGGAGGAAGGTTCACAGATGTAGCTGTAGCAGTCTGTATATCGAGGGTCCAACTAGGTTTGCCTCCTGTCAGGTTCTCTACCTGGTGATCAGGTTTTCAGGGTCCCTTAGCAATAATCTGGTTTTGCTCAGTGACAGTCAGGTTTTAAGCCATTTTGAGTGCTCATATACCTTAGAAACAGATTTGTCATATCATTCATTGTTTCAGCTGCATTTCAGGTTACAGACACGTTTTGTTGTCAAGCGTAGCCCTTTCTTTAAAAAAAAAAAAAACAGTCAACCTGGGAGGTATAAAGTATAGCAGTTAAGACCACTAGCAGATACTTAAGCTAATCTTTTCCACTCTGCATCTCAAAAGCAGAACAGCAGCAAAGCTGGGCAAAAGTTTGACCTTACTTTTGTAACAGTAAAGATTCAGTTGTCATCCCATTTACTTGTTGGTAAACGTTTTCATCTCTAAAAGAATACAAGTATTTTGAAATATTTTAATTTTTTTTATATATATAAAATAGTTGTTTCCTCCAGTAAAAAACGAAACTTAAATACCTTTAAATGTTCTTTCTCCGACGGCTGATTTCCAGACTTCAAGATATAGGCTGTACACCGCCTGATGCAAACGTAGGCAGGAACCAAAGCTCTGACAGCCTGGCTATCCATCCCTCTACTTCCTGTTATCTCAGTTCTTCCTAAGCAGTCCAAATGTGGAAATACTACGTGAACTTGGCAACAAAAACGAGAAACATTATCCAAAAAACACGGCCGAAAAGGCCAACTTTATACATTCTGGGAGGGAAGCAACCCGGAGACCAGCCATCTGAGAAAGAAAATTAACAGGTATTTAAATTTTGTATTCTCTCTCTCCTAAATTGGTCTCCAGCCTTCAACATATGAGATATACAAAAGCAGTTCATCACCAGACACATCAGGTGGGAAGAATGTAATGTCTTTAAGGGTCCACCACCGCCTGAAGAACTCTGCGGGCAAAAGACACCTCAGCCAAGGCCGTCACATCCAGTTTGTAGAATTTTGTGAACATGTGAATAGGTGATCATCCTGCACAGGTCTGCTGGAAAAGCGTCTCTGAAGTTTGCCTATGAAGTGGACATAGCCCTGGTGGAATGGGCCTTCACTGGTCCAGGCAAGGTTATGCCCGCTTGATTGTAAGCAGTGGTGATGATGGAACGGATCCATCTGGCTATAAAGTCCTTGGAAGCCTTTTTGCCCAGATTCCGTCCCAAAGAAATAACAAACAAACTAGAAGTCTTCCTTATGGATTCAGTTCTTTTAGTGTACATTTTCACCGCTCTTCTGGGATCCAGCATGTGAAATTTCTTCTCCTTGTCATTTTTTGGGTGTGGACAGAAGGAAGGTAGAATCAACTCCTGATTACAATGGAAAGGAGACATTACTTTAGGCAAAAATCCTGGATCTGTTCGGAGGACTACAGAGTCCTGATGAAAGACTGTATAAGGCTCTTTAATGGACAAGGCTCCCAGCTCGCCGATTCTTCTTGCGGAAGTAATAGCTACTAGAAAAGCGATTTTCACTGTGAGAGGCATAAGAGATGCCTCCTTAAGCAGTTCAAAGGGGGCTTTGGACAAGGCTTTGAGAACCAAATTAAGTCTCAAAGGGGGGGACCCTTGGTTTGATTGGTGGGTGTTTTAATGTTGCTGCCTGCAGAAATCTGCTAACATGGGGATGGGAACCCAAAGACCCTGATCCACGAACAAGTGCGCCCCCAAGGCGGAAACCTAAACTTGTAAGGTGGCTGGTTGCAGCCCTTTGTCAAATCCGCCCTGGAGAAGGTGGAGCACAATAGGTAAAGATATTGGTTGGCTATGCATTCACTTGGATTAAAGCCAGAACAAGAATTTCCTCCAAATCCTGTGATACTCTTTAGAGGAGGAAGGCAGAGAGTGAACAATCATCTTGATCACGGGCTGTATCAAGCTCTCAAAAAGTTTCGCTCAATCCCCAGGCCGAGAGGTGAGTTGTGTAGATTGGAATGTAGGACAGGACCTTGACAAACAAGGTCCGGGCTGATCTAAAAAGTTAGGGGGCATTGCCTTGACAGATGAATCAGAAGCAGGAACCATGGGCGTAGCAGCCATTGTGGGCAGAGTGCAGACTAGCATCATCTCTGCCCAATCCACTGCTACTTTGTGGAGAACTCTGGATAGAAGCAGTATGGGTGGAAAAGCATACAGGAGACCAAGCTGACCCCAGTTTAGGGAAAAGGCATCCTGAGCCATCCCTAGTTCATCCTCGGACAGGGAGCAGAATTACATAGCAACATAGAAACGCGATTTGCAGAAAAGGACCACCTGTCCCACCCAGTCTGCCCAAGGCGCCTAGCTAATGGCTAGCATTTTTTCCAAGGCCCTCCCACCCCCCGGATACCAGACTCATGGAGCCATCCCATGCTCTCTTAAATCCCTTTAAGGTGGCCTCCCCTACGATCGCCTCTGGCAGCCCATTCCATTTATCCACCACCCTTTTTGTAAAAAAGTGCTTTCTTGTGTTCCCTCAGAAACTGCCTCCCTCTACTTGCATTGCTTGTCCCCTGGTCCTCTTCTGCCCCCGTAGTTTAAAATGTTTCTCTAACAGCTCTCTGTTTATGCCCTTTACATATTTTAATGTCTCAATCATGTCCCCCCCATTCCTCCTCTGCCCAAGGGAGTACATACCCAGTTCCCACAATCTATCCTCATATAGCAAGTGACCAAGCTCTGCAACCATCTTGGTTGCTCTCCTCTGTACACGCTCCAGTTTGTCCATGTTCCTTCTCAAGTACGGCCTCTAGAATTGCACTCCAAATGTGGCATAGCCAGCTGCTTATATAGAGGGATGATGACCTCTCTCTCCTTCTGCTAATGAATCCCCTACCAATGTAGTCCAACATCCTACTAGCTTTGGCTACTACCCTCTCACACTGTTTAGCCACCTTGAGGTCCCCAGACACAATAATTCCCAGGTCCCTCTCCGCCTCCTCAGTTACTTCCAGGGCCTGACCACACAGATAGCAAAACTCTCTCCAGTTTTTCCCTCCCTAAGTGCATGATTTTGGACTTCTTAATGTTTAAGGCAAAGTTCCATTTCCTAGACCAAGCCTCTAACAGCTTTAGGTCCCTGTGCATATTTTCCACACTCCCGGCTGTCCACCCTATTACAAACCTTCATATCATCTGTGAAGAGGCATACCCTTACCTTTAGTCCCTCCGTTATATCTGCCATGAATATGTTAAAAAGTAGTGGCCCCAGCACCGACCTCGGGGAACCCTGCTGGTGACCATTCCTTCCCCCGAGGTGACCCCGTTTACTACTACCCTCAGACTTCTATTTGTTAGCCAGTTTTGTATCCATCCTACCACCCTCCCAAGCCCAGACCATCCAATTTAAAGAGTAGTCCCCCATGCAGTACAGAATCAAACACCTTCCGGAAATTAAGATACGCAATATCCACCGAGCCCCCTTGGTCCATCTCCCTAGTGACCCAATCAAAGAACTCTATTAGTTCGTCTGACAAGATCTCCCTTTGGTGAACCCATGCTAATGCTTGTCGAGAAGGTCATTCTCTTCTAAATAGTACAGAATCCTGCCTTTTAGCAACTTCTCCATAATTTTACCTACTCTGGAGGTTAAGTTCACAGGCCTATAGTTACCCACCTCCTTCCTGTGCCCCCTCCCTTTGTGTAGAGGGACCACGTCCACCCTCTTCCAATCCTCTGGGACCTCCCGTCTCCAGTGACCTACTAAATAGAGCTGCCAATGGAGCTGCCAGAATATCCCTAAGTTCCCGCCACACTCTACGGTGCGCACCCATCTGGCCCCATGGCTTTATCCTCTTAATTGCTCCAGCTCTCTCAATACTGCACTCTCCAAGAATGGGCTCATATCAACCCCTATCCCTGCCTCATCCTCAGTACTTATATCCCTAGACTCCCACCATAAAGACTGAGCAAAAATAAATAGTCACTTAATAACTGCGCCTTCTCTCTCTCCTTCTCCAGCAAAACTCCCTCAATGTTTTTAAGTCTGTTGATCCCCCTTCCAGTTTTCCTTTTCTTATGGATATACCGAAAGAAAGACTTGTCCCAGGACTTGACTGATTTGGCAATGTCTTCTTCTACCTTGGCCTTTGCCCTCCACAACTCTCTGCCTGCCTACTCTGGTATGTTTCCCAGTCCTCTCCCCTTTGCGTCATCTTGAACCTCCTGAACGCCCTGCTCTTTTCCTTAACCCTATCTGCCACCTCCCTGCGGAACCAAAGAGGCTTTCTCTTCCTCCTAGTCTTATTTACCCTCCTGACATGTTGATCTGTCTCCCCAATTATGGCCCCTTTCAGGCAATCCCACATGTCCTCTACCCCCTTATTTCTTTCCACCCCCCCCCGTATCACCTCCCACACATAGTCCCCCATCCAGTTAAAATCAACCCTTCTGAAGTCTAGTACTTTCGCCTTGGTTCGAATAACCTCAGCTGACATCTGTATCCTGAACCAGACAGTACTGTGGTCACTTGAACCGAGGTGTTCCCCCACCGCGACTTCACCCACCCTGTCACCATTTTTCAGGACTAAGTCCAGCAAAGCTCCTTCCCTGGTAGGTTCCCTAACCAGCTCCCTGAGAAGGGCTGCCTGCAGACAATCTACTACTGCCTTGCTTTTCCTGATTTTGCCAATGAGGTTTTCCATCTCACATCGCGTAGATTCAGATCCCTTATCAACAGTACCTCACCTTTATTAGCCATTTTCATTATCTCCTCCATCAATACCTTGTCCTCAGAGTCCAGTTGTGAGGGTGGCCTGTAGATCACCCTAACATGCACAACCTCCCCCTTCCCAATGGGCAAAGCAACCCAGATGGACTCTGAGCCTCCCTTCCTACTCTAATTCCACCGCCCTGATGCCCTCCCTCACATACAGTGCTAACCCCCATCCTCCTTGTCCCTCCTGAACAACGTGTACCAAAGTATTTCCATGTCTCATTCCTGGTCCCCATGACACCATGTTTCCGTTATTCCCACCAGATCCAGGCTTGCCTCGGTCATGACTGCAGCCAGGTCTGGAATTTTGTTGCCTAGGCTCCTTGCATTTGTGCACAGTCCTCTCCACTCCCCCAACCCAGTGGTTCCTTGACCCCTGTTGCCCTCTTTCCTTCTCCCATCCCCTTCCCTTAGTGCATTTATTCCTTACCTGCACCTATATTGGTTTTTAACGCTTTTGAGGGGGGCCCAAACCTCCCTCAGAGGCTTGCAAAATCATGACCCCACCCACCCGATCTAGTTTAAATTTAGCTTACGCTCCAGGAACTCCTCCATCCTGCATCTAAGCACAGATGCTCCCTCTAGATTTAAATGAAACCTATCAGGAGCAAAAAGACTTTCATCCCTCCACATATCACCCCAGTCCCCTAGGAATCTGACCTTTGAATTGCGTTAGCAGGCAAAAACATCTGAGGATTGCCCCAAAGGTTGGCTAGGGTCTGGAAGGCGCTGTTCTTCAGCTCCCATTCCCCAGGCATGACATCTCTGTGACTGAGCCAGTCTGCCGTGACATTTTCTTGACCTGGAATGCACACCGCTATTATGCTTGCCAGGTGGCACTCGGCCCATTAAAACAGCAGAAGAGATTCCCTGAGCATCTGCAAGCTTCTTGTGCCACCCTGATGACTGATGTATGCCATTGTCTGTTAGAATCAGCACATCCTGGTTGAGGAATTGCTGTTCGAAGTGCAGAAGGGCTAGGCGCACTGCTCTCATTTTAAGGACTCTGATGTTGCATCTGGTTTCCAGCAGAGACCATTTGCCCCAAGCTGACCTTTGATTTAGGTGTGCCCCAGCCAGAGGCTGGCATCGGTCATGACTCATTTGTTGTGAATGGCCCAACCTGCAACCCCTCATATCATCAGTCCTTTGAGTCCACCAATGAAGGGCAGGCCTTATCTGGTGAGAAATCAGGATCCATTTGTTCTGGCTGTGTCTGGACTGGGACCACAGTCTGAGTAGGTGAGCTTGAATGGGTCACATGTGAATTAGTGCCCAGATACCACAGTCCCAATGAGCTGCATGAAGTTGTGAGCCAGCAGCTGGTGGGCGTTGTAAAACTTCTTGATGAGCTTCTGCAGATCCTGAATTTCATTTCCGTGGGAACACCTTGTTCTTTTGCATCCTGAATTCTCCCCCAGGTGATTCAAGGTCTGTGTCTGAGACAAGGAGCTCTTCTTCCAGTTGATGACAAATCTGTGTACCGAGAGGCACCGAACCACCGTCGCCATGGCCTGTTCTGCTTGATGAAGCCAAGGGGCCCTGATTAGAATATTATCCAGGTAAGGGAACAGTTGTATTCCTTGGTTCTGGAGGTATGCAAAGACTGTTACAAGGCCTTTGAAAATATCCTTGGGGCTGAAGAAAGTCCGAATGGAAGCATTCTGAACTGGAAATGATGCTCCCCCACTTTGAATCAGAGATACTGGCGGTGCAGCTCTTGAATGGGTATATGCAAACAGGCATCTTGCAAGTCGCTCGAGGCCAGAAAATCCCCTTGTTGTAGTTCCCCAACAATTAATGACAGGGTTTCTATCTTGAAAGATCTGTTGCAGATGAAGCGATTCAGAAATTTGAGGTCTAGCACTGATCTGAATCTGCCTGTGCGTTTTGGAACTACAAAGAATAGGGAATATACACCCCAGTTGATTTCTTTTGGGGGGGGGGAAGAGACAGGTTCAATAGCTTCAGCCACGATAAGGTCTGCGATAGCCTGAAACATTGCCTGCCTTTTGGTTGGGTTGCCTGAAATAGAGAAGGGCACCACATGTGGCAGCGGGGGCTTTGATTCAAATTCTATTAGGTAACCTTTGCTGATGATGTTCAGAACCCATCTGTCTGTTGTGGTGTGGATCCACTCTTTGAGAAAGATTGAAAATATGCCCCCTACTAGAGGATGGGCCCGGATGGCTTCATTGTGACTTTTTATTGCTGCTTCCAGTGTCTGTGGCGCCACCTCCTCTGAAGTTAAGCTGGTTACGAGAGAAGAACCATGTACTTTTGCCTGAGAATTTTTTTTGTTGACCTCTGTTATAACCTTGGTCACAAAAATTGCATCTTGGGCCCGAGGATCATGATTTGCCCATTTCTTGATTGAGGCATTTGTACTTTAGCCATCTCTCCGATTCCTTTACAGCTTCTTTAAGAGCAGAGCCAAACAGGAGACTGCCTTCATATGGAGCATTCACCAAATGGCTTTGAGGAAGCATTTGCTTCGAAAGCCAAAGCCAGAGGTTGCACCGAGCAGAGGTTTGATAAAACATGGCTCTAGCGGGCGCACCTGACCACCTCCTCTGAGACATCTACTGCATAGGTGGATGTCAAACCCATGAGTTGAAGCTGATGAATTGTAGCCTTGTTCCTTCCCGGATCCTTGGTGAAATGGAATGGGTTATCCTTTCCATGTGTTGAATTTGGCTCACTATTGTTAGCCAATCTTGTAGTGTTGGAGGTTTTGCTGCAGCCAATTTTTTGTAATTGCTTTCATAGCAGCTATTGTTAGAATGGCCCAAAGATAATGTGCTTCCCTGCCTCCCTCCCTCGGACAGAGACCCAGGATGCAATGTTCTGGGGCTATATCCACTGATGGTGTAAATAATTCAGACAGATGTCTACATACTTGTATCCAGAAGTTCTGGACCTCACTACAAAACCAAAAAATATGGGTTGGTCAGCGGAGGTGTTACCACATTTCCTCCAGCGCCTCCCCGGAGGCAGTAAACCCGCTTTATTTAACTTCATTGGAGTGTAAAAGTATCTAATTCTGAGTTTCCAAGTAAACTCTTGCCAACCTGGGGAGGAGGTTGACTTCCATACATTTCTGAAGATCTTTACCCAGGTTTGTGAGCTTAGAGTAATGTTTAATTCCGCTGCCCACTTTTGTTGGATCTTTTGAGTATTGTTGCCCTTATCCATCACCAAGTTGTTGTAAAAAATGGTTATTGCTCCTTTGCCATGAGTACTGCCCCATATGGCTTCAAATGCCTGAGGAAAGGGTATCTCATCCTGCCAAGTTGACACCTGTCTCTGTTTAGCATTTATGAAGTCCCTTATTTGATAACAGTATATACAATCTGCACCACTCCAATTATTTCTGGTCTTAAGAAGTTCAAATGGTATTAAATCTTGACCTTTAAGTAACTGCCAAGGTGCATATAGGCCTTTCTTCATTTGTTGGGTGTACCACTTATAATAGGTAGCCGGTTTAAATTCTGAGTAGAAACACCAGTTCCTATACCTCCACATGTTTCTGGCTGTATATCTCCATTTAGTCCCTAGTAACCACCCTTTTAATGTTATTTTTAGAGCACATCCCTGATATGTTTGGGTATCTATTTGTGTTGGTAGATTAAAATAGCCCTTGAAAGAAACATCTGTAAGTACTTAATTCCATTTGTTGCCAGTGGGCTGAATAGTTGGGTGGGACCACAAAGGGCCATCTTCATTTGAGCCAACCAGTAATCTGTAGACTGGGGCAGGCCCTTCCCCTGCCTGCTTCGTAGAAATAGGGTCTGCTTGGATATTCTTGGACATGAATATGCCCACAAAATGGCATAATTTTCTTTGCCACTGCATTATGTCTCTTGGTGGTATTGGACAAGGAATTGCTTGGAACAAGAATAATAGTCTTGGTAAAATATTTGTTTTGAAAGTTTGTAACCTTGAATAAAAGGGGCGAGGGAGGAGCTACCACCTTTGTAAGTCTGACCATACATTGATATGGAGGGGGATAATTGTCTCTATAAAGATATAGGCTGATTTCCCAACCTCCTCCCAGGTACTTGATATTGGGGCAATCCCATCTCACAGGAAATTTAACTTTGAGTTCTTAGGGAATATGGGTATTCAGTGTTAAAATCTCTGTTTTGACCAATTTAATGTATAGCCTGATATCCTTGAAAAGGACTCTATTTGTTGAAATACTTTGGGATGGATTTCTCAGGGTCAGATAGGTATAACAGAGCGTCGTCGGCACATAATGCAATTTTATGAGGCGTGTCATCCCACATTATACCCTGTATATCTGAATTTGATTCAGATACTTTGTGCTAAAGGCTCGATATAGAGCGCGAAAAGTATAGGGACATCCCTGACGAGTACCCCTAAAAGTCTAAATGGTTGGGATATATATCCATTGGCCCTACATAGGCCGATGGGTTCTTGTATATTTTGGATACCAGTTGGCAATAAAGTGTAGGAAACCAAAGCCGCCAGGAGCCCTGAAGAAAGTCCCATGAAACCTGATTGAATGATTTTTCAGCATCTAGGCTCATAATACAGACCGACTGAGTTTTAGATTGTGTTCTATCAATAATTTTGATAGTCCTTCTGACATTGTCTAATGTTTGTCTGCCTGGGATAAAGCCCGCTTGGTCCATATGTATGAGTACGGGTAGGACTCCCTGGACCCTTCTGGCCAATATGGCTGTCATTATCTTATAGTCCGTATTTAGGATAGAAATAGGGTGGTATGATGCACAATTGGTGGTGTCCCTGGCCAGCTTTGGTATAACAGACACTACTGCCTGCGCCCACGACAGGGGCATCACACCATCCTCTGTTCTAACGTAGTTGTATGTTTTGCAAAGTAGGGGGACAATAACCTTTTTGAACTGTTTGAAAAATTCCACAGGCAGTCCGTCTGTACCTGGACACTTTCCTGCTTTTAGATTCTGAATTTCCTGGGTAATTTCTTGTTCAGTAAAGGATCTACTCAGTACTTCTCCCTGCGCTACCGTAAGGTTCAGGAGTCCCAAAGGAGCTAGGTATTCCCTAATTTCTTGTGCAGGGAAGATTCCTTTAGCATATAGGTTTTGATAATGTATCCTAAATGACTCAGCTATATCTTGGGTTTTATACCAAAGCATATGTTTGATGGGGTCCCTAATTTTAGAATAGTAGAGTTCAACGTTTTAAGTTGTTTCCCCCTTTCTTTAATTTTTGTTGTTGTTATTTTTCCAATTCAGCGATCTGGTCTTGTAAATCTTTTTGTCTTTTATCCCTCTGCTTCTTTGCTCTAGCAGAAATTTCAATAAATTTCCCTCGGATGAGGGCTTTGATTGTATCCCATAAAATTCCCGGAGAAGCTTCAGGGTGTTGGTTATCTTGTAATGCTTGCTTTATGGTCTGGGTCATTATTTCCTGATTTTCTTTAGTTTGGAGCAGAGACAGGTTTAACCGCCAAAATGTTGAACATTTTGGGAGGCCTATTGCTAATTGTAGGAATATTGGGGAGTGGTCCGATATCAAACATGACCCTATCTCCACTGAGGTACAGATTCCCATAGATTCTTTTGGCATTAAAATAATCTAGACTTGAATAAGATTGATGGGAATAGAGAAATGTGTATTGTTTAGTACTTTTATGATATGCTCGCCATACATCAATTAGGCCTATTTCTCCTAGCAACTTATTTACCCTCTTCCCACTCCCTCTCCCTTGAAGGCTGTCCTGAGGAGTCCAGAATGGAATTTAGCCTTAGGTTCAAATCCCCACCCAAGACTAATAGCCCTCAGCCCAATGCATCACCTTAAGGAGTGAGTCTCGATAAAGGTGAACTCTACCTGGTGGTGCACATATTGATATATAAGTGTGAGCATAGCCCCATTATAGAGTCCCTTGATGGCTGAGTATCTGCCTTGCTTATCTATCACTGTATCCTGAAGATCAAAGGGAGTGGAGTCTGAAATTAAAATGGCCGTTCCCTTCTGTGCCCTTTACCATATTCAGATGCTACTACCTTCTTAAAACCAAATTTTAGGAGTTTTTCATGCTCCGTTTTGTTCAAATGGGTTTCTTGCAGTAAAATAAAAGTTGCCCCAGTTTTCTTTAAGAATGACAATGCTCTGGCTCTCTTAATAGGGTGGGCTAAACCATTAATATTGTAAGATATGATTTTCACATCAGAACCACCATTATAAATCAATAGTGCCTCTCTGTTAACATGTACCCATTTGGTATCCCAATTGCTCCAACTGTTTCCATAGGCAATGTTGTTTAACCATTGTGTCATGACAGTAAGATTCTCTCCTTTTAACAAAATAACTAAACAAATAAATTTTCGAACAATCCTTAACGTGATAACACTTTCTAACATTTGATGGCTTCCAAAAATGGAGATTCACTCAAATTCCCTGCAAATCTCTAAAGCCAGGTCCTTCCCACGGAGGTGCGTGTCTGGCTGGGGAGATGAAGAAAAAAAATCCTCTTGCCACTAAAGTAGTGGCTCTCCCTTTGAGCCTACTGAAATCTTATTCAGGCTCTTGTCACTGAAAAACTCAGTGCACTATGTGACGTCGATGAACCACTCTGAATGCCAGCACAGGGCACTGTCTGGTTCAATGGTTAGGTGGTCTCAGCAATTAAGTCACACCCCCCCAAGCTTAAACAGTAGAAAAAGCACCCAAATCTTATTTGCTTCTGATATAGCCGCCCCTATGAGTGTACCAATACGGTGGTAATTATCAGTATGCCAATATTTGCATTTAAAGCTATATCTGAGTGGTGTTCAAACATCATGCCATTAGCACTCAATCCAGCTGCAGGTCTACAGTAAGAAACAGTCATAGGAACAGTTTAACTGTGCGTTAAATCTCATGCCAGCAGTCTATTGGAAGGCATCGGTCACACAGCATACAATACTCTGTAGAGAGCCCCACAGTCTTTCCTTCTAATTTGTTTACTTATCTTTTCAGTCCTCATATCTTCTGTTTGGATTCCCTCATGGTATGCATTTCTGAAAGCACTGCATGAATTACTAGAGGGCTTTAGCGATGACGTCAGAAGACCGTGCCCTACTTCCTCTTAGAAGTTACCATTAGCCAATCATTGGGCCGCTTGTCCTGCTGGGAGTCGGAGTTCTGCAATGGTTGCTGTGTGGCTTCCATGAGGCCTTTAGAAATCAGGGCCTTACCGCCTCCTCAGGCATCTCATAGACCTGAGAACCTTCTGGCCACAAGATTATGAGCGGTGCTGGGTAAGGAGTATTGAATTTGATATTCTTGGTCTGCAGGATCTTCAGAAGGGGGGCATTCTGGAGGATAGTCATGGTCGAAGTACAGGCTTTGGGTTAGATATTTTACTTCTTTTTGTTGCCAAGCAGTATTCAATATTTCCTCTTTAACTCTGTAACTGTTGAACTTTAGGATAATTGACCGAGGTCTTGAATCTGGTTTGGGGGGGGGGGGCTTCGCTTGTAAGGCCCGATGCGCTCGCTCTATACCAAGCTGAAATCCTGCAGGCAGATTCAGCACATCTTTTAATAGATCAGCCATAAATTCTGACATTCGGCCAGTCTCCGACCCCTCAGGATATATATATATATATGAATGTTCTCCCGTCTAGACCTGCCTTCCAAATCCACACATTTAGCTTGTAACTGCTCTGTGTATTGTAAGAGAACCTGGAGGGCTAGATTCATTTTAGCTGTGGTATCTTCGGTATTGCTAAGTCGGCCCTCCGCCTCCTCCGCTCTTCTCTCCAGACCTTGCAGATGTTGGTTTAGGTGTTTAAACTCTGCTTTGTTTTCGGCACACATTGCTTTAATTTCGTAGAACAGCCTGTCAAATCTCGATTGCGTTAGTTCCTCCTGCTCGTCATCAGTGTCTGGTATACTGGCTGGGGATAGGCTGACTGGCATCTCGAGTAGTAGTTTTTAATCCTCCTGCATCTGGTTTCCGTGAGGATGCTTAAGCTTTGTTCTACTCGGTTATCTTTAGGAGACTTCTATATCGCCATTTCTGTATGTTTGGTGCTGTCTCCTTTTAAATTTTTAAGTTCAAAGGGTTTTGGGAGAAGAGCTCGTTTCAGTGCACTGTTGCTGGCTCCGTGACATCACCGGAAGTTCCCCCTCTATCTGAGCCTTAGTTATCTCCTGGCTCTCCGATACGTTGTCTGGTCAGTCCCCTTGTTGCAAATCGAAGCAATGCACTAGGATAGGCCTCAGTAAGTACTGGGGATCCCCCCCCCCCATCTACCCACATTTTTATGCCCCACAGTGCTCAGCGAACTAAATGATCGTGAGTGACTTTCAGTAATTGTTGCGTTGTTCCTGCAGACACTTAGGGCATATCAGACTTTTGACCACACCATGGTCTATGTCTTTAGGGCCGGGGGGGGGTCCTTTCTGTTGAAAAGCCAGGCCAGCTCTCAATGATTTCAGGCTCTACCAGCTCCTAGTTCATTTGACTAGCCGTCACTGCTAAGCGTGGAATACATTGCCTTGCCGTCCTGCCCCGACTTGGCGGTTCCTTGGCGCCTGTGGGAAGTGGGTGGGGAGGCTTTTGGTGTGGCGGGGGTGCTGAGTTAATTCCCTTTCTGCCCACCCGCCCCCTTGGAGGGCACGGTCACTGGAACACAGAGGCTTGTGCCTCATTCACTACTGTTATTTGTCGCAGTACTGTCTTGGCAGGTGTTGCCGCACTGTGGTTGCCCCTCTTACTTCCGCCTCCGCCTATTATTGAGGTGTGCGGCCTCGGGCTGGAGTTTCCACCCGTTGATTGAATGTAACTCTTGTTTAGTGTTTAGACCTTAGGATGAATCCTGGGCACAACTACTACAGGGCCTACGAGCGTGCTGCAACGGGCCATCCTCCTGTGGAGGGGTGGTTGTCTGCTTATCGGCCTGTCCTGGAGCCATGGATGCTGGGCTCTCTCCCGGGTCTTGGGAACCCAGGGAGTTAGCGACACCAGTTCATGGGAATGGAGAGGGAATGGCCGAGAGATGTTGAAGCCATACACTTCCATGAGTGGGGGAAGGAGGGCGATACCTCTATTTAGAATTTTATACATAAAAGGTGGGGAGGTGGAGGGGAGTTAGGGAGAATATGCCCATATGGACGATAACTGGCAAACAGAAGGGGGGGCTTTACCCATGGATGCTCCAGGGGGCCACAGGGAATACTCATTGCACTGCTGACCTCCCTGTTCTGGACTGCGCAAGCAGACACCCTTCAGCTGATGACCAGTTCAGCAATCCCTTGGAAGTCAAATCAAGCAGAACTTGGGCAGCTTGGTTGAGAGAATTCTCAGACCCGGCGAGCCAACTACTATCTCCGCCCATGGCTCATAGCTGGAAGAGGCCAGAGCAACAGTTCTAATATATTTTGGTTTACTAATTGTATTAATAATGGTTCTAATGTTCTAATGTTTAAATGTGTTTTTATTACAAATTTTGATGCTTTACAGGGTACTCGAAAGGTTAAATCACAATGGTATAGACAGGACTTAACCAGGAAAGCAGTAGCTAACATAACTTGGCTCACAAATGGCTAGGCAAGTTACGAAGATTCTGTCTTTTAACATAAATGGGTGTTCAAACCCCATTAAAAAATAGGATTCAACAATTTATAACATCCCAGAGATATGAAGCAGTTTTTCTTCAGGAGACCCCCTTTCTCCCTTAGAAGCCCAAAAGCTGAGATCCAAGACTTTTCCCCAGGTGTATCACTCTTCACTGCCAACGGGTAGAAAGAGGGGGATGACAACTGTCCTCTCGGAGGCCCTTCATTTTCAACAACATGAAGTGGTGAAGAATCCCAATGCAAGGTACCTCATGGTAACTGGGACCATTCAGGACACCCCAGTCACGCTAGTAAATGTCTATGTCCCCCCGGGATCATCATCCAAGGTTTACTCTGCCCTTCTCCATCTAGTAGCTGAAAAGGCCAAAGGCCTTTGATAATGGGTGAGGACTGGAATTTGGTCTTAAATAGGACTCTTGATACCACATCCCAAATTCCTAAACCAGATATCACAGAGCCCACTCCCTAAAACTGATGCTGGAACAGATGGGCCTGGTTGACATTTGGAGAAAAAATACCCCAAGGGTAGAGTGCACATGTTTCTCCCAGAGGTTCCATAACTTTTCTAGACTGGACACGTTCTTTACTTTCTCCAAGGACCTGTCCAGCTTCCCCTCCATGTGGGTGGGAACATCTATTCTCTCGGACCATAGTCCAGTTTTTCTGGAGGTAGAGCTGGGGCTACCCAGACGTACCACCCATTGGAGATTGAACTCTTCCCTTCTCCAAGATAAAGGGGTAGTAGATAAGCTTAAAATAACATCTCAAGATGGTATTAGATGAGACTAATAGACAAGAGACATCCCCACATATTCTGTGGGATACTATCAAAGCTTCTCTCAGGGGCAAACTAATCTCAATGGCTTCCCATAAGAAATGATTAATGAGACAGAGATAGTAAGAATTACTCTCACAGATCAGGGAACTTGAAGGTGCTCAAAAAGTTAAGTGGGATGAGGCCAGGGGCAAGGAACTGATCTCCTGCAAGAATAAGTTACAAAACCTACAAAAAGCTGAGGGTGAGAAGGTCCCGTTTTACTTAAAACAAAGATATTATGAGGGGGGACCCAGCGGTACTAAACTCTTCGCTTTTAGGCTCGGACAATATGCAGCCAGGGCTATGATAACTAAAATTGTGTCCCCACATTCAGATCAGATGGTTAGACAGGTCCCTCAGATTGCACAGGCCTTTGTACAGTATTACACCAAACTATACAGACCCAAGGCAGAGACCTCTCCCCAAGACAAACAGGGTTACCTTAGATCCCTTCCCCTCTCTACTCTCTCAACAGAGACAATACAGATGTTAACCAGGCCCATCACACAACAGGAGATAGTCTCCACAATTAAGAACCTTAAAAATCAGCAAAATGCCCAGGTCCAGATGGTTTTGGGGCAGAATTCTAAAAGACATTTAGACTAGAGACCACCCCTTTGCTTCTAGAAGTCTTCTCGAGTGTCTGGACTGGGGGAAAACCAGTGCCACCCTCATGGCAATATGTCACCATAACTATTCTACACAAAGAAGGAAAAGATCCAACAAGATGTGAATCTTATCACCCCATCTCCCTGCTTAACCATGACTATAAGATTTTCACTTCTATTATTGCTTCCCGGTTAAACCCCATTCTTCCGGACTTAATCCACACAGACCAATCCGGTTTCATTGTGGGACGACAGGCCCTGATGGAAGTCGCTGCTTTGAACCTGATAGATACGATACAACGCTCGCACTTAGCATGCCTGATGAGCCTGGATGCGAGACGGCTTCCTGTTCTCAGTATTGGAATACAGGGGATTCCCAAAAGCATTCATAGACACTATCAGAGCCCTATGTATATGGGTCCCCAAGCCTATGTCAGGGTAAACTGAGGAGTTTCTGGTAGATTTGGGTTGGGCAGGGGCACACGCCAAGGGTGCCCCGTCTCCTCTTCTGTTCATCCTTTATATTGAGCCATTGGCGGAGGCTGTGAGGAGGCCGGGGGAGGATGTTACCGGGGTGGAAGTCGGAGGTATCCAGAAAAAAATATCGCTATACGCAGATGACGTTCTGCTATGTCTCACTCAACCCCACCAGTCCATAGAACAGGTATGGCCCATACTAGAAGAATTCGGGAAATATTCGGGGTATTCCCTTAACAAAACCAAGACAGAGGTCTTGAGCTTCTTCTATAGCCCCTCTGAGGAGATACGATCACTCCTGCCCTTGAATTGGTCTGTGGACAGAATGAGGTATCTCGGGATAAACATCACCAAACCTCACTCAAAATTTTTCAAAATAAATTATTTCCCCCTGATAGGTGTCCTAAAAAAGGACACAGAAAGGTGGTCCTTGATCAATCTTCCTATGTTCTCTAGGATTTATTCCATAATAATGAATGTGCTACCTAAATTTTTATACTTGTTCCAATGTCTACCACTACACATTCATAAATCAAACTTCCAAACCTGGCATAAGATGATCTCGAAATTCATTTGGAATAATAAAAGACCACGAATTAACTTAAAAATCCTACAAACTCACAGTAGCAAAGGGGGTAGGTCCCTTCCTGAATTGGAGGACTATTTCCTTGTAGTACAATTGAAAAATGAATTGCAATGGGCTAACCCGAACTTTATTGCAGGTTGGAGGGACATGGAGAAAGGTGAGGAGGAAGAGGACGAAAGGTTGCCCCTTGAGGACCGCCTGGTCACACCCTTGTCTTCTCATAGTCATCCCCCTCCTAAACTAAATACAGTTGGGGACACTATCCGTTCAGTCCATAGGCTTTGGCAAAAGTATAAATTAAAAACTTCAGTTTGGCCCCTGAAAAGACTGGCATGGGACTGTGACTTTTCCCCGAACCGTTTGGATCACACCTTCAGACAATGGGAATGGGATGGTTTAGGGTACCTGGGCCAGTTTTTGCATGGAGACACAGTTTTGGACTTCATCGCCCTTAGGAAGATGTTTGGCTTGAGGAGCTCAGACCACTTTAGGTTCCTACAAGTTAGAACCTACATTACCTCATTACAAAAGAAAGATAGAGACCCAACCAGGGCTGCTCCCTTTTTACTATCTATCCAAAAGAGCAGAATTGCGCCCACTAAAAGTTGTCTGGTTTCTCATCTTTATAAGTCTCTGGCCACAGTGAAGAGTGATCCACTAACCAAGATCAAGACCAGGTGGCGGGAGGAGGCTAACTTGGACTCTCCAATTCCTGACTGGGGCCCTATCTTCAGGATCGCCAAAAAGATGACCCGGTCCCCCCTTTGGCAAAAGTTTTCATGGAAGATAAGGGTCCGATATTTTCTCACCCCCAAAACACTAAACAAAAGGAGCCGGGTTGCCCATCTCGGTGCTGGAGGGCTTGTGGGGAGGAAATGGCGGACCACCTTCACATTTTTTGGGCTTGCCCGAAACTCCAGATATATTGGTCCGAGGTCTCTAACGCACTGAAAGAGATTTTATCTCTCGACCACTCTCTGGGGTGGAATGAGGCAGTACTTGGAGTCCCACCAATGGGCATGAGATGGGCTGACTCAATGCATCTTTGTGCGGTTCTTATAACTGCGGCCCACAAAGCCATCACGAGATCATGGCTTAATCCCCTACCCCCGAGTAGACAAGACTGGATAACGGTGGTCCAGAACATCTCTGAACTAAAAGAACTCACATTTAAAATAAACCAAAGAGTTGCTCTTTATATCCAGAGATGGACCAAATGGGAGATCTGGAGGGCAGCTGAAGGATAGGGGAGGGAAAAGGGGGACTTTGCAAAACAAAATGGATTAAAGCATTGTATATAACAAAAAATAGGAAAGCTCTGAAGAGATAATGAAATCCTTCTTCTTTTACTGCATAATTATAGAGACTACATAAAAATTCACAGACCATCCTTCATTCCTGTAAACTAAGCCTGGAACTCAATGGATTTTTTTGTCTATTTCTGTGATAATCTTGTTTTTTTATACACGACTTATGTATTAATGTACCTGTATGTTGTCAATAAACCTGAATTTAAAAAAAAAAATATTGGGATGATAAATGTTTCTAATGTATAAATTCTTTTATTTCTAGACATAGGATAGGATTTCCATCAATTTATTTTTCCTCTGCTCATCCATTCTCTCTAACCAGTTCTGTGTTGCAGGATCAGGCCCTCCAAATGAGACTCGTAAAATCTGTGAGTGGTTGTGTCTGCATTCTGATGCCTCTATGTTAGGTACTTGCAGATCAGCATGGACAGCCCTCCACCCTGCTTTTTGTTTAATGATGATCCACATACCTGTGAAAAATGTTGTATTATTATAAGAGCTTGAACTCCTGATCTGTGGTCAGCAACTAAGAGGCAGAGATCATTGGTGTAAGCCAAAACACTAGAGAAATATATGTCCGATGGGCTGACCATGTGTTTTATAGATTGATCTGCATTTAATTTTCTAAGTTAAGGGTCCAATTGTGAACACATACAGCAAGTGGCTCAGAGGAATCCTGTCTTACCCTCTCTTTATGGGATATGAGGACCTACTAAGCCATTCACCAGAAGACTAACAGAGCCATATTTATAAATTATTTTCAGCCAATTAATAAATTGCAAGGAATCCCATAATAATGTAAAACTTCAAACAGATACTCATGAGAAACCAAATTGAATGCTTTAGTTCGGTCTAACCTTATTATATAACCCCCTTCCGTTGGTGCATCGTATATTTCCCTTAATAATCTTAGATTGTCCAGCATTGATCTATTTGGTAGGGCACATATCTGGATTGACAATATTAGCATACTTGCTGCTTGGGCGAACCTACTGCATAATATTTTGCATAGGAGTTTCCAGTCAGAATTGATTAGACTTATTGGTCGCCAATTATTGTCTTCTTTGGAGTTTTTTTGTGTAGATATATTAATAGGCTGTCTGCCAGAACTGGTGGCAGGGGGCAGTGTGCATTGGTTATTTCATTATATATGGCTACCAAATATTCTAAGAGGAGCTCTATAGATTTTTTTATAGAACTCGTTAGGAATTCTGTCGGGCCTGGGAGGTGCGATTTTAGATGGGACACCACCATTTTGCTTTCAGCCCCAGAAACTGGTTTTGTCACTTTTTTTTTTTTTTTTAATGCCGATGGCGAGAGAGAAGGAAT
Organism: Neoceratodus forsteri; assembly: GCA_016271365.2. Lineage (NCBI taxonomy): Eukaryota > Metazoa > Chordata > Ceratodontiformes > Ceratodontidae > Neoceratodus > Neoceratodus forsteri. Next base: position 511,666,170 of record CM028132.1, read on the forward strand.
CTCTAAGTTTGAAGGAAAATCATCAAGGTGACAGAAAGTGGGAGTGCCGACTAAACAGTGCTTCTGTAGGAGTGGTTACTATTCTATTTTATATATATATATATATATATATATATATATATATATATACACACACACACATATATACACGCATACATATATACACACACACTTTCCGTTTTTTGTACCCCAGACCCGCATGACATTGGGAAGGCTTCACAGGAGCACTGTCTTGGCTCCTTCCACCCCACCCCTGGCATTTCTGCCACTGCTCCTCTCGCTTCCCACCGGACCTCCACCCTGTGGGAGCAGAACTATGGGGGAAACGGAAACCACCCCCGGGAGGGGACAGCTGCCTACCGCAGCTCACTCCTGCTCCAACCATCCCCTCCATGCCGGCTCCCCAGAACCAGAGGTCATTCCTGAACCCGGGTCACCAGTGTAGCGTGAGGCAAGACATCCAACGCCTCAGCCCTCAGCACAACCGGGCCGGCAAGTGGTTACTATTTTTACAATTTCCTTATTGTCTTTTACTAGGTTGCCTGATGTGATTTTTAGTTGTGCCATATATTTTTTGTCCATTCTTTGGTTACAGCCATCATACGGATTCACTGTTTGGACTTTACCCTGCAAGCCAAATTTTTGTTCTAGAAATAAAGAGCTGGCTGTATCTACTGTACTTTGTACATTTCTGTTTTTTAATTTTGAGATTTGGGAGGAGTAATCCAAGCCAAATTCCGCTGTGAGTGAGATTAACTTTTGGAATTGTCTTCTGTAGCCTAAATATTGTGCATATTTGTTCTGACTTGTGGCCTCTGCTGCCCTTTTACAATAACATTTTATTTCCACCTTGGTTTCCTGCCACCATAGAACAGGATTATCATATAACTTGAAAACCATTATTTTTGCAGCGATTACCTCTTAAATCTAATCACCCAGTTGCATAGTCTACAACCGAAGTATTCATTTCTCAATAATTATGGAAACCCGATTTATTCTGAGCAGAACCTATCTGAATTTTTAATAATCCAAGGTCTGAGGATTCTATATGAATAACCCTACAATTATAACATGGTATCCATTCAGAAATAAAAAAAAAATAGTCGATTCTGGAGGACGAGCACCCTTTTATGAAATGTATGACTAGGAGGTGTTGCACCCTAGGAGGCACTATCAATTAATCTGGCTACTGTACACATGGTGTGTAAAGAATTTGACTCACTATACAATTTTTGGGGGGCCCCTGTTTTATCAGAAAGAAGACACAATTGAAGTCTCCCCCAAAAAATCAGTGATTTGGATGTGTGTAAATATGGCTGGATTGTTTTAAATACTGCCACCTTTTGTGTTTTTATTTGGGGGTTGTAAATATTTATTCATCTCCATTCTTGATTATTATAAACTATGTCCAGGATAAGCACTCTCCCCTGTATTAAATCTAATAATCTTGTCACAGTTATACCTTGTGTATTAAATATCCCCACCCCATACAAGGTCCCCCCACCAAAGACCACAAGGAGAGTCCTCCAAGCCACTCGTGTTATGCTTGGTCCGTTTCTTTAACAGAATGTAACTGAGTGTCCTGTAGAAAATACACCTGTAGCCTTAAGTCCCCAAGTATTGAAAAGGTATTACGCCTTTTGTTAGCGTTTTGTATACTGTTCACACTAAGGGATCCACAGGAGACATTACTGGCCATATTTCACAAGAAAAGGATGGGGGGGTGTTGCTATATCATTTTTGACCCGCCTTCCCTGGTGACTTCAACTTGGACTTTTGTTTTACTTGAAGTCCTCCAGTCACTGGAGACTAAGTCTGTATCTGCCATGGCCTTCGGTTGAGACAATGCCACAGATGATGCGTCTGAATCTTCTTCCAATTCTGCCCATTGTTTCCTTTAGCTAAGGGGGCATATCTGTCCCATATGTAGGGGTTCTCCAGGACACAGTTTAATCCCCAAGGTGTTTCTGCTTGCCTGACTTCGTCATTCTTCGCGAGCTCCGTTGTTTCCATGGGGTCTCCTCAGGTGGGGGCACGGTCCGTGCTTATTCTTGAATTTGGCCTGAGTGGGGAACTTCTCGCATGGCTGTAGTATCTGTATTAGAGGTCTCAGATGTAGAAGACATACTTATTAAGGTGGCAGTAAGAGAGGTGGTTGCTGTTGGAGACTGTGGTAAAAATGTCAGTGTGTCAGAAGACGCGCGACTTTGGATTTGGATAATGTCTTCAGGCTGCAATGGATTCTCTTTCACATTAACTGGAAAGTCTGAGAGGCTTTCTTGTCTAGGTGCAGAAGGAAGTCTTGTAGCTGACTGTTGCTGGGCTCTAGTGACCACCTCATCCTGATCTTCCTGGTTCCAGGGCTTGTGTTAACCCCCTACCGAAGTCCCCAAATGGGAATTTTGAAGATCATGAAGCACAAAAACAAAATCAGTGCTTCAGCACTGACCCTGTATATTGAAAGGTTTGCACAGATATCCTTGGCAGAAGTAGTATCAGACAATGTTGTACAAAGCCACTCCAGAAATTTCTGAACCCAATATTTTCTGGTTTGACCCCCAACATTTGAAGCAGAGGGTCACACTGACTCCCTCTTTACTAGTGCTAATGCAAGCCCTGCTGGTTCTGTGGTGGGTTATTATGGAACACCCACGGACAACTTTTTGTGTGTGTGTATTCTCATCACACAGGTTGCAATGTGTAGGGTTTGGACAGTTAATGTTTAAATGCCAGATTCCAGCATAGAGAGACCATTTTAGTTTATACATGAGGCACTGTCAGATGCATATGCTCCGCATCTGAAGCAGGATTTTGGTTGGCCTGCGAGAAAATGAAACCTCTATCTCTTCTGAGGCAGAAGCAACTGGGAAGATGTTGTATTGTCCATTCATTTGTGGTAGTCTTACTCTTATACACACCCCCAGTCCAGAGTTGTTCTGAGTCTATAAAGGGGTAGGAGGGGCCAATACTGTACATTTTGTTTTCATCCAATGTATTATATCCGATACCGCAACCCCTACGTTCTTAAATAGGACAGTGACTATCCTGACAGGAGGTTTGGAAAAGGTGATGGCAACAAAAGGCAACCATAAAGGGGTATCTGACTAGTTCTCTCTGCCAGAAGTTCTCCAAACTGGCTGCTCTTAAAACTTAGGTCAAAGTTCAAATCTCCAGATGTATGGATTAAAGCGTATATTTCAGCTGGTAAAAATTCCAAGGTCTTTATTTTTCGTCCAACATAAATTCGATCTGGAAATGTTTCTAGACCTCCTCTGTATTTAATGCGGACCACACTGCATCGTTTGGCCTGTTCCAGGGGTGTGTGGAATAACCAAGCCTAAGTACGGGGATTAGGGCGTGCTCTCTGTTGTGCACTGTTATTAGACTCAGCCCCTGTATTATTTGTTGTTTCTGACAGCTGAAGGGGGCCAGCTCCCTGTCAATTTGCTTCATCTAAAGTGGAGGGATCACAGTCCATGCCTTCGGTCTCATTAGGCTGCTGTAAATCTGGAGCATTATCTCCCAGTGGGAGATGCAATACAGAATTTTGGGTTAAGTTCAAGGTAGCAGGGAGGTCCACTGGATCTGTATTGTTAAGTGTTTCTTCTCCAGACCCTGGGGCAACAATTTCAGGAGTTTTTCCATTGCTGTTTTTTTTTTTATCTGGCCTAACCCAACCTACATTTTTTAGAGCCTCTGCAACTGTTGCACCTGAGGCAGAAACATCAGCATCGTAGTCTGGAATGGAGGAGGAGTGAGGACCCTCCGTCTGTGGATTAGTGTTATGATCGCTAATTTCATCTTTTAGTTTCTCTTTCTCTCACTATCAGCCTTCCTCGCTGTTTTGGCCATTTTCATCATATTCCACTACTTCCATACCTTCTGTGACCTCCAAAGACTCTTACTAGCAATATTGTTGTACTCGACTCTTGAGTTGGACTTATGCTTTACAACTGGTACCATTATTGTTTATTGCTCCCTGTAGCCCCATATTTACAAACAATACTTCGAGTTGTTCTTGTAGAGGGTATAACCGCAGTTCCCCCTTCTGTACCTGCTGTTTTCGTGGATGCTGAAGAACGGGATTCTTCTGAAATGGTCACCTCCATTGTTAGTTTACCGCTGATTACCTCCTATTTATACTCCTCCATTTCTAGCAAGTATAGCAAGTATTCACTTCAAGATGTAAAGTGTTGTTCTGTGAGCATATTCATATCTGGTGTGCGTGCAGCCTGATCTGGCGATTTTTCACTCGCAAGTGCGTCAGTTTCTTTTACACTTTCCAGTGCATACGTGTTACCTGTGACAGCGTTAATTCCATGTAATACGTTCGCCATTGCCACCGCCTCAGGATTTACCTGGGTGGGGAGGGAGGCAGTTTCCTCCACCCGGGATGCCATTGCATCTTCTCCTCCAAATGCCCGACAGAAGTCGGCAGCGCCCACTACCAAAAAGAGTAGGGGAACTTCCTCGGTGTCCTGACCAAAATTCCCCATTCACTAAATTACCACCAACAGCTTAATCTGGTTCTGTAAGTCAGTCTACATCTGTACAAATATTCCCTTCCCTGGCCCCGTCACACCTGGAAACAAGCCACAGCTTAGTGCGCCCCAAAAAAAAAAAAACTACAACTTTCATTTACTTTCTACTGAACAATTTATTCAGTTCAACAACAGTCTACTTAGGATTATCATATATGCTCAGGTCCCATCTTACCCTCCAGCCTCATCTACTCCTATTCCCCATCCATGTCCATTCTGCTGTTTTGTTGCCTTTTTGCTCACTGTCCTTCACATCTGCCTCCAAATCACTGCGACCAAGCCTTCAATACACCAGTCTTCACCCACTCAGTCAGCCTTCTACAGAACTCAGATCTGCCAACTGCCCACAGTGGTGGTGGTGGGGGGCAAGATTTGGACAAGGCAACACAAGGAACATGAAGAGGCCCGGGAGGCCCTATCAAAGCACCACAGCCCACTGGGCTCCAAATGTGAAGACCGAGCCACCGACGTTACAGAAACAACTGCTGAAAATCCCCTTGCTGCTGACTGTAGTGTAGGGATCATAAAAGCCACAACAAGGCTAAATGTAATACAGAAATCCAAGAAAAAAAAAAAAATCACTTGCCGAGAAGAAAAGTACCCCTGCAGAGCAGCAAGGGTAGGTTGTAAAATCTAGGAGTCTGGGAAGGGGCATGTCCCAAGACTTCTCTCAGGCTATCACAACCTGTTTCAGGTAGCAGGACAGGACACCATAAACCAACTGACGACCTATAGGAGCTGACAAAATAGGTTAAGCGTGGTCAAAGAATGCCAATAGACATGTAGAAACAAATAATAATAATAATAATATTCTTTATTTATAATGCTTTCACATTTCAAGGCGTAGTATAGGTAAGACAATATAAAACAGTAGAAAACAAAAATAATATGCAATACTATATAATTAAAAACTATTTTCCTCCTCCCCATATGTCTTGCTCCATAAAAACATCTTAAAAGCCTGTTTAAATCCCCCCCGAGACACACACTCCCTTATCTGACAGGGTAGAGAATTCCAGAGGGTAGGGGCCACAAACATAAATGCCGGGCCCCACATGATTTTAACAAAACCTTTGGAATTTCTAGCAACCCCTCGTCGGCCAAGCAGAGCAGACGTACAGAGTGGTAAGGAACCAAAAGCTCTTTCAGGTAGTCAGGGCCCAGACGGTGTAGGGCTTTATACGTCAGTAAACCGACTTTAAAGGTGATCTGCCACTGGACAGACAGCCAGTGCAGTTCCCGCAGCACCAGTGTTATGAGAGGACCGGGGGGTACCCATCAACAACCGCACTGTGGAATTCTGCACCAGCTTCAGGTGGCGGATATCAACCCCTGGAAGCCCAAAGTAAAGGGAATTGCAATAATCCAGACACGAGGTCACAAAGGCATGGATCAATGTAGGAAGGTCGCTGGATGGAACCAGGTGCTTAATCCTCGCGATGTTACTCAGATGATAAAAGGCTAACTTTACGACACTTATCATCAGATGAAGTCCTTACGACCCATCCAGTCTGCCAAAAACCTGTTAGTGATGCTGGCCTGGTGGTGCTGAGGGCTGAAGTGCTGGACACCTTACCTCGCATCGTGCTGGCAACCTGGGTTCAGGAACAACCTCGGGTCATCGGGGAGCCAACATCGCGGAGACGGGAGAGCAACCAGCGGCAGCTCTCCTTCCCAAGGGTGGTTATCTCCTCCCCTCGTAGTTCTGCTCCCACTCAGTGGAGGTCCAATGGAAAGCGTGGGCAGGTGGGGTGGTGGCGACTGCCAGGGATGGTTCAGAAGGGGCAGAGTCGGTACCCGGTGTACGTGTGCGCCTCCATGCACATGTCTGCTGGGGTCCCAAGCTAGGGAACAAAAAGGGAGAAAGCCACAAAAAACTACATATAGAAGAAAAAAAAATGCTGGTGGTTACACCCCTCTTCCACAGTAATTGAAGTCTGGAAAACCGATACTGCCTCTATGAAAGGTATGCTACAGTTGTGCCAGGGATCTGTAAATCACCTCTCTTCTCGTTTTACGGATCCCCCTTCCTACATATCCCAGCACCTTATTTGTCCTGCCCACAGCCTTCACATAATGTGCCGATGTTTTAAAGTTCTCCGTTATTCACACCCACAAGCCCCTCTCCTCTGGTGTCCTCTCCATCACCATCTCATCAGTCTTGTATTATGTTTTTGAGTTCTTGGCCCCTATGTGCATCACCTTGCACTTTTTGGCATTACATTTCAGCAACCTCACCCCTGACCACCTCTCCAGTCTTTCCAAATCCTCCACCACTGTCTTTACCCCCCTCTCTACACTTCTACAGACCTTAGTATCATATGCAGAGAGACAGACATTTCCCTGGGTCTGCTCACTAATATCACATACTAATATATTAAAGAGGACCCAAAACCAATTTTTGGAAAACTCTGCTTGTGATATCGTTTACTTCTTGAATGCTCCCTATGATGAAGAAGAACAATAATCATTTATATAATGCTTTTCACACACAGTGCATCCCACAGCACTTTACAAGCAATGCTTGACTGGTAGTGAAGTGACTGAATGTACAGCGGCAGCCATACCTCATCAACACCAACACACAGCTTGGACAATTGCATGATCCTGTTTTGGGGAAGGGGAATGCTGGCCAGGACACCGGGAATGTCCCCTACTCTTTGCGAAGAGTGCCCTGGGTTCTTTTACTTCCACCTAGGCACCCAACACAGCACCAGGATGGGTAGATGGGACCTCAGTTTAATGTCTCATCTGAAGAATGACACCCCAGCAGTACAGCACCTCCTAATACTACACACGGATGCCAGCGTTCTAGGTATGCAGTCCAATCCCAGTGTGGGATGAGAACCCATGACCTTGTTCTGGTTCAGTGGTGGATGTGCTACCAACTGAGCCACACTGACACCTCAGGACAATCCTCTAGGTCCTCCGACTAAGCCAGTTTCACACTCACCCAATTATCTTCCACCCCAGGCCGGCTATTTTCTAGCCAACCATCCATGAGGGACGAAGCCAATGATCTTGCTAAAATCTAGGTACAGGACATCTGCTACCTGACAGTTTATCCACAGCCCTTATAACCCAACTGAAGAATTAGATCAGGTAAGTTTTGCATGACCTCCTACTGCTAAACCCAAGCTGCTCTGTGTCTGGCAGACCATTTGCCTCCAGGATCCCTAACAGCCAATCCTTTATTATTGATTCCAACAGATTCCCCACTATCAACATCAGACTGACCAGATTATATGTTGCTTGGCTGGTCTTCCACTTTTTTGCAGGGGAGCCACACCCACTGTCCTTCAATCCCCCAGCACCTCCTCTGTTTCCAAAGAGCAGTAGAAGAGATCTGCAAGTGGTCCAGCCAGGACCTGTCCCATCTCCTTTAATACCCTGGGATGCATCCAGTCTGAGCTCATTGATTTATCTACTTTCAGTGCCTATGGACCATATAAAACCCTCTGCTCACGTGATGTGCTCCACATTGGCACTGTTAATGACCTCCTATTTATGCTAGTTCGGTTAACTAATAGAGTTGCTACTATTTTTTTTTTTTTAAATAAAGGGAAACTAAAGTCAAAATGTACAAGAAAATACATTGTGCGGAGTGTTTTGATTTGTAGGTGTACTCCTAAGTAAGTCCATCCCTTTAGTTGGGACACGAGGCACTGTAGGGACAAGAAAAGCCATTAAAATGCTAATATGGAGAGCCCCAGGGGCCATAAAACCAGCAAGCAAAGTTAGCATTAACTAATTTCAGCAAATAAAACAGGACTTACTAGGAGTACACCTACAAATTGAAACACTCCACTCTGTATATTTTTCTTTATAAATTTTTACTTTAACAATGGTCCGGAGTCCACCACCTACACTGCCAAATGCTACTACAGTTTTTATTTATTTATTTTTTTTTTTTACCCTCAATTTTCTCTGCGTTTTCTCCCTGGCCACACATATGCTACAGTACCAGGACGCCCTCACGCTACTCTCTGCCCACCTGCACTGCCCTCAGAGCTCCCTCTAGGGGCACTGGAACTACAATAGGCAACAGGGCTCCTCCCAGGCAGAGGAGAGCTGCCTTTGAGCTGCTCAATCCTGCTCCCTCCCTTCCCTCCTTGTGCCAGCTCTCTGATGACCTAGGCTCGTTCCCGAACCCGGGTCATCGGAGAGACGCCAGGTATGGCGTCCAGTCCCTCAGTGCCACTGAGCTGATCTTTATTACAGTTTTTCTAAGTGGATAAAATGTCTAACCAGTTCACCACATCATCTAAAGCCTCAAAGGTGGAGAATGAGCAGCATTCACACAAGCACATTCCGCATCAAGACTATGACTACAATTTAAGCAAGTTTGTGTAGCTATGAATTTCAAAAAATTGGCGTAATAAATGTTCACATATAATAAAAACTGCTAAAGTAAAATATTACAAACACGGTATAGAAAAAGCTACTCATCCTAGGAAGTTCTGGCATTACATAAAAAATCTGCAGAACCCAGTAAATTCAAAGAGACCTATTCAATTAATTAACAATCATGTTACAGTATATAGTTAGGGTTTACTGTAGATGGAAAACTATGGTTTTACAAATCCTGTTGTAGGACAGTTCAAAGGTCAAAAAAGTTGCTGTACTATTGTTCTGACGTCACAACAATAGTACAACAACTTCTTAACCTTCGACTGTTTCCCGACTGGCTGAAACATTGGCTTTTCAAAAAATATTGCACAGCATGGCGGCGCTGGTAAGTGAGCGGTTGAGCACGAGCTTTTCAGATAGTTTGGACACGGACTGCCATAGTCGGCACCCTGTTTCCAAACTATCAGTTTGTCAACAGTTCAGCAGTTTGTTTTTTTGTTTTTTTTTAAATAAATCAGTGGTCCCTCCATACAAAGCTAAGTCGGACAACAGTGAGCAATAGTACCTTCATATGCCAGAAAGTGAAAGCCTAGTAACAAACCTACTAAATGATTATTATATTGAACTTCCCAATCTGGATTTGCTGGATTTTAAGCAAGCTTCTCCAACTAAAAAAAATTACATGAGAGGCAAAAGACTTTGGAAATTGAGGATAAGAGACCCAGGTTTAGGTTCCAGGCATTGAAAACATTTGATGTTGAAAGGGAACTAAGCAGTTAAAGACTAGTAAGTCTTGCGGTCTTGACGCAATCCATTCTGGGTTTTTGAAAATAGGATCTGACATATTAGCCCCTGATGTTATATATCTATTTAACTGGAGCCCGAGTACTGCAGCTTTTCCTGATTTATGGAAAATGGGAAAAAATAATTCCGACAGACAAGGGTCATTGGCCATGACCAACTATAGGCCCTACTGCTCCCAGTTCTGTCAAAAGTACTTGAGAAATTTGTCCACAGGCAGCTTTCAGGATACCTGGAGCAGTAGAATTTGCTTACAAATGACCAATACGGATTTAGAGCAGGAAGGTCCACAGACATGGCCCTCGTAGATTTTAACAACCTTATATCTGAGCCCATGAATCAGAGCTGCAGTACAGGGGCCATGTTCGTGGACCTCAGCAAAGCATTCGACCTAGTCGACCATGGGATTGCACTTGAAAAATTGTACAAGACCGGACTTCACGAAGAAACCTTATCCTGGTTTAGTTCCTACTATATCCAAAAAGAAAACGGCGTGTATCAGTAGGTAAATCTTTGTCAGACTTGAGGGAGGCGAGGACAGGGGTCCCTCAGGGCTCAATATTAGGACTCCTCTTCAATATTTATATCAACCACCTGCCCGAAGTGATACGGAACGGAGTGGTGCGCTTGTATGCGGACGACACCATTCTGGTAGCGTCCGCAGCCAACCACGCCACTCTGGTGGCAAGATTGCAGGAAGATGTATTAGTTATAGAATACTGGTTTCGTAAAGACAGATTAATGATGAACCTTAAGAAAACCACGGTGTATGACATTTACAACTAATAACAGAAAAACAACAGGAGGTGAATTAAATTTGTTTTTTTAAAACAAACAGCAGATACCAAAAACACAAATATAAATATTTTGGGGTAATGACTGATAGGAGATTAACATATGAAGAACATGTTAGAGCGACAGTTAATAAATGTAACCAGAAATTGGGTGCACTAAGGAGGACGTCTGCCCTCCTTGGGGAATCCACCAGCACTAAACTGGTGACTCAGCTCTTGCTTCCAATCTTAAATGGATACTAGACTTACCTAGATCAAGATATGTCCCACAAGCCGCATACAGACTACACAGCTCACTCATCAGGAGCTTGACCTACTTACAGGCTTGGAAACTCCCCGATGACACATGACTAGCTACAGCCAATAGCACACTCCTCCACCCTCCTCTATGGTGCTCTTCTACATTTACTTATGGAGAGTGAACAAAAGCTATCTGTCCCACACAACAGGAGTTGCGGCGCTTTGTTGCCTCTCCCTCTAGGAAGCACCCGTGAGGTCCTGAACCTCAACTGGCCCTCAAAAGGCACAAACTGTCCAATCCCTTGCTATGTCTGACCTACAAATTCATTAATATGGGCCCTCCCCCTAAGTTGCAGGGCCATCTAAATCCCAAGGTTTACCACCGGGATCTGCGGTCATCAATTGGCCACCCTCTCGACATCCCTCGTGTGCGCATCAATCTACGCAAGAGATCCTTTGGGTACTCGGACCCCTACCTCTGGAATTCACTCCCAGAGAATCTGACTAAATGCTCCACCCTTCAAGGATTTAAGTCCGCCCCGAAAGTGTACTTGTTGAGGTTGTGTCTCTGAAGCTGCTACCATTAGTCCCCAATTATGGGGCCC